>CAWUFW010003052.1:0-427500 GCA_963921515.1 Calotriton arnoldi | reverse complement strand
CAGCCTCCTACTATGATGGCCGCGCACTGGAGTGAACGGGGCACCAAGAAGTGTCTCTCATCCTCAGCGCACATCAGAACGTTCGCCAATCAAATTAATTAGCGACCCATTTGTGTTCTGTGCTGAACGGCCCCGACTAAGAGTGGCATGTGTTTAAATATTGCCCGACGGAGGTACTGAGCAAGTAATCAGTGGGCTAAAATGGCGCAGGCATAATGACATATGAAGAGATTCCGAGCTCATAACAAGCGCGGTCCCGAAAGTGAAAGCGAACCGCGCATGTAACTTAAAACAAGCGCAGCCGCGTGAAAGCTAAACGAAAAAAAACAACCTTTGAAATCTGACCCGAAACAGATGGCACACTGCGCGCCGCTGCTCGTAACCACAAGCCGTAGGCCGTGGGCGGATATATTTCCTGGGAAAGGTGGGACATGCACCCGCCTTTGCCCAATTGCGTGCTGTCTTCGCACGCAAAGCCCAATAGGAAAAAAGCTAAAAAACACACACACGCACGAGCGTGTGAAAAGTCCTGAGTGATTCCAAGAGGTCGTTTTCCTAGAGCAGCGCATGCGCGCTGCGCTAGGCTCGACCTAAAAATTATCTAGCGGGGTTATCACCTTTCATAATAATGAGAGGTAGATCTCCTAGGTGCAAGTTTAATTTTAATCCTGTTTGGTTGAATGACAGTACTGTTTTAGAGTGGTCACCTGAAATTGTGAAGAAAAGACTATTGGAAAATCAAATTAAGAGCAAGGAATATTATGACTTACGTAATAATGTCAAAAATGTTTGTGTGAAAGTTGGTGATTGGGTGAGAATCAAAAAACCAACAAAGGTCACAAAAGGTATCAGTAGATTTTATGAGCCAGAAAAAGTAATTGAAATTTTAAAGAATGCTGTTCGTTTAGAGAACGGTAAGGTGTGGAATTTGAAAAGAGTTGTGTTATGCAAAAAGAGTCAATTGGGAGTGAAATGTAAAACTGACTCACTTACGGATCCCCTTTGGTCTATTGATATTAGTGGACCCAATTACCAAAATTTTGATGTACCTGCAGTTAGTAGTGATCTTAGTAGTGAATGTACTAATGTAATGGACGGGAGGAGTGGAAGAAAGAGGAATTTACCTACTTGGTTGAAGGATTTTGTCGTTGGGTGATTCTTATAAAAAAAACAAAAACAAATGTTGCCTTTTTGTTTTTTTTGTGTAGTAAGTAAGTGGTGGTAAGTTGCTAATCTTTTTACATAGTTTGTTCTTTGTATTCTCTTTTGTGTTTTCATTATAAAGAGGGGGGGTTGTATCCACATTCTCTCTTAGAGCTTAGTGATGTATTAGAATGTTGTTGTAGGCATTCTATGTTCTTGTGCTAGGTTCCAGTCAGTACTGTTACTGGACAAGGCACACCCGTTTCATGTGCGGAATAAAGAAGATTATTTCCTCTACTTCTTTGTTGGAATATTTACACAACACTGCGTATCCCATGATCGACACTATTGGGCGTATATGCGCATATAAAGACGGAGATTTATAGAAATAACAAAAATGAACCATGATATGCAAATAGATTCGAATGTTCTCTAGGAAAGCCCGGGCACCTATATCTGAAGGCTACAACTCGCTAGTTTTCTCGGGTAAGGGTCAAGAAGTTAGAAAATGGCAATACGTGCCAATCGTAGAGAACAAATAACTGGGAAATTTACAGACAAATCGGTAACATTGTATATCCTCTTTAACTTGCAATATACCTTAGGTAATTTAAGAAACAGCAATACAAAACGTCATAAACGGCCTAAAGTAAAACAGTAGTTTGGAAAATAATTTTGGGGTCCGAATAGAATCCTGCCTGGTCCCACTCGAGTTAGTAACATAATACTGCCTGGCCATGTCAGACGCTCTACCGAACTCCTGCCCCCTCAACACCCACTCACCGGAATCTCCACTTGGGCGTCAGACACCCAAGCACCGTCGGTCTGCCAACCCAGCCCGGAAGCCAGAGGCAGACTCCGCAGTACCTGTTTCCGCAACAAGCCGAACACGTAGCCACAGAGTAACATCACAAAAGAGCGCGGCGCACAGTACGCTGCCACTAAGCACCCTGGGAGCTGTATTTCACGAAGGCGGGCCTACCAGCCGTGATAGAAACAGAGAGAGGACTACACATTACAAGAGGCAGCCACAGGAAAATACTATTGACACAGAGAAAGGACTGTCTGTGCGCATCTGTCATATTATTAGAACATGAAATCGAGGATCTCTGGTTATTGGGTAAGGTTGCACCGAGTCAGTAGCAAGTATGATATTTTATTTACTTTACCCCCTGGAACATAATACTTGGGCTATGTCTTGAGAGAGAAAAAAAACATTTGTCACTTGTACTAATCGGGATGTAAAAGTAGATTAAAAGCGTCCAAATGTATAACATCCGTCAATAAGATTAAAAACGTGTGCAATCAAAGTGCGGGCATTTGGACCGGACAAAAGAGACAACATAGATAGCAAACTGTGGTGTTGCATTCTAGTCTTTACGCTACACAAACAAAATTATTTATCAGTTTCCTACCCGTCTCTGAACTCATGACACGAGCCTAAAGACTAAGATTCACAGTGTCTGTATAAAATTTGCCACCACTTAAGCTGTGGATCATTGCAATCATATGAGAGTGTTTGTTTAGTTCATCTTGCTGTGCCTTCACCATGGCTTCCTTCTCCTCCAGACGGGCCTCTAGTTGTGTCTTTTGCACTTCCAAAGACGAGGCTTTAATGCTCAATTCTTTTCTTGCTTGTTCGGTCTTGCTAAGCTCTTTCCTAAGAATATCAATAGTCTCTTCCATATCTTCTTTTTCTTTCTGCCTAGATTTCAGTTTGTCCTCCAAAACCTTCAACTTCTGCTGCAGGTTTGCTATCTTACTGTCCCGTTCCTGGAGCTGCTTGCTTAGGTCTTTCCTCTGCTCCTCTAGCTCTGCTAATTGCACAGCAGTTTTTTCATTCTGCAGTTTGAGTGAGTCATTGAGCTTTTTCATCGTGTCATACTGTTTAGTGAGTGTAGTATGAGAAGCCTGTAGATCTTTTAATTGCTTCTCGGTCTGCTCCTGCTTGACGATTTGATCTGCAAACGACAGTTTCAAAACTTCATGTTGCTCTACAACTGCCTCTAGCTTCTTGTTATGCTGAAACAGTTGGTTGATGTCACTTTTTGCTCGTTCAGACTCCACTTGCTGGGCTTTCAGAAACACGCCGAGCTCTTCGTTTTTCTTCTCTGCATCCTTCAGCATCGCAGCAAGCTTCCTAGCTTCAGCCTCGGCCTGAGCTCTTTGGCAACGGTATTGGGCGATCAGCTTGTCTGCCTGTGCGAGAGCCAGCGCCTTGGCTTCCAGGAGATCTTGGAGTCTGTTCTCCTTAGAGGCTAAGGCGGCCAGTTTCTGTTCATACACGTCCATGAGGTCAGAGACCCTCAGGCCGTCACCTTGTTCCTTAACCCCTTCCGTGCTCATGACGAGCTCAGCTCGTCATGCTGCGCGGTAGCGCTGTGCGCATGACGAGCTGAGCTCGTCACGACCCCACCCGCGATCGGAATGTCCAGCACACAAGCGGAATTCCGATCGCGGTCAAGGGGTTAAGTTCCATGCCTTCTTGCAGCTTGTGAATGAGCGCTTGGACACTGGGCACCTGGGTGTCGTCGTTGGCGGGCTGGGCGACTGGGGTGCTTTGAATGCAGATTCTCTTTGGTGTGTGCTCGGATTCTTGCTTCCTGTAGGCGTTGTTGGCCGCGATGCTCTCCCCCAGGACTAGGGCAGGGAAGTCGGGCAGCTGCGCTGCCTCGAAAAGGATGCGAAGTCCGACTTGCACCTGCTCGCGGAGGTCCGATGTCAGGGCAAAGGAGAGGGGCGCAACCAGGCGTGGGTCCTGCAGGATCTTATAGAAGCTGGCCTCCATTCTGGCTCCCACCTGTTTCAGATGGCTCATCAGGTCCAGGGTCTTGAGGATGACAGCGGCGGCCACTTTTCACAACTCCGTGTCGGCCACCTTTGCATCCAGACCACCACAGCTGACCAGGTGTTCCACCAGCGTTGCGCACCGCTTGGCGGCGAGCTTCTTGCCCAATTGTGCCCTTAGTGTCTCCTCGTCGCAAAGGAGTAGCAGCACCTCAATGGCCCGCAGTGCCCGCTTGCACTGTGCCCTTCTTTGCGGGCCCTCTTCCTCCTCCCGTGGCTGCAGATGCTCTAACATGATGGGCAGCAAGAGTTGCCCGAAGCGCTCTGCCGTGGCACCGCTCCCTGCCTCCACCGTATCTTCCAACACAGTCCGCAGCAGTTCCAGCGCCAGCAGTGGACAGTCAGCATCCAAGGACTGCCCGGCCCAGTGCAGCAGAGCCACTGGCGGCTCCAGGGCCTTGCTTTTGGATCCCAGCCGTGCTCCGGTCACAGGCTGGGCAGAGGGGGCACTTCACAGAAAGCCAACAGCAGTTCCAACACCTTAGCCGCTGACTCGGGCTCCTTGCCGTGCAACAAGCCCAGCACCTGGCAAAGGCAAGAGTGAAAGTGCTCGTAGCGGGTCAGGTAGTCTGTGATGCGCGGGCTCCGCAGCAGGTCAACCAGCAGGTCCACAGAGTACTGGCGGGTTAGTGTGCCTCCACCGTTCACCAGGATGTTAAAGATGAGCTGGAAGGTCTGGTGAATGTTGCGTGCGTGGAAGAGCTTTTCGCCCACAGTCTCATCCAGAGTCAGGCTGGCCAGCACCGACAGAGCAAACACCACCACGGTGAGGCTGCTGTGCGCCAGGAAGGCGATGAGTGCCCGGTACAAGCCGCGCACCTTGGGCAGAGACTTGACGCGCACCTGCAGCGCCGGGCTGCCGCGGCACAGGTTGGCCAGCAACCCTAGACAGGGCATGGTCAGCTCATCCTCGGGGGCCTGCACGCGTGCCACCAGGAAACCCAGCAGCTCATCGGTGTGGGCACCGGCCCCCCTTCTCCGTAGGTCAGGCGCTGCAGCAGTTGAACGCAGAGCAGCAGAAGAGGCTCTCCTGCCGGGTTCCCTCCTCCGCTGTAGCGGTGCAAGGTAGCTGCCAGCGCGCCGCCCAGGCCGTGTGCAGATCGCAGTGCTTCGCGGGCCTCTCCATCTGCTGCCAGAGTCCAGAGGAGCCCGAGGGTGCGCAGGGCCACGGGCGGGCCGCAGTGCGGGTCCTCGATCATCTCCACCAGGCAGGTGAGGCATTCGCTGGGTAGCACCTGGCCGGAAGCGAAGTGCCGGGTCAGCTTCAGACCGGCGATGACCTCAAGCTGCCGCTGGAGCTGTAGCGCGTTTTGCTCCGACTTGAGGGCCTTGTAGTGGCCGGCTGCCAGCAGCAGCGACTTGAGGCAGGAGGTTGCATCCATAACCACGGCTCAGGATGCAACAGAACCGGCAACAGAGACAGGGCGCCAACGGCTGCCAGCGCGCGCTCCCGCTCTAGAGGTGCTGGCGCGTGCCCGCTCCTCCCAGCATCAGCCCCTTGGCAGCCCTAGGGGGCCGGAGCGGCCTCCGCCCCTTACATGAAGTAATGCATACAGTATTTTGCCTGGTTAAAGTAATACCCTAGGCGTACATTTCAAACTGGCTACGCGCTAACACATGTATGAACTCCTGCACTTTGTTAGGAAAAACTTTTGAAGTAGAACAAGCGCGCGCGCCTCGCACGGCAGCAGGGGGAGGGGGAGAGGAGGGGGCCTGCGCGATTCCCTTGCGGGAGCGAGCGGCGCCAGGAGCGATAATTGCTACCATATGGCGCCGCTCGCTCCCGTGAAGTGAATCGCCAAATGTGCACGCGTTGCCATTGAAGGCAATGGAACGCGTGCACGTTTTTGGCTGAAAAGCCGAAGCGATCCCAAAAGGTCTTTTTTCCTACGCAGCGTATGCGCGCTGCGTAGGCGAGACCTAAAAAGGCCTTGGAAGATGGAGACATCTGTTGTAAGGAATACGAATTTTTGAATAAAGCAAACCCAGTGACCCCAGCCCTCTATGGGGTACCTAAGACACACAAAAATATTCAGGATCCGCCACTTCGCCCCATCATTTCCTCCATAAATTCGAGTACTGAACCCATCTCAAAATATGTGGATTCTTTCTTATGTCCCCTCACTTTTATTTATCCATCATATATTAGAGATACAGGGGATCTTATCAATAAGATAGAAAACATGCCATTTAAACCAGACCGAGAGATTCTCGTAACATTAGATATCGAGGCACTCTACACAAACATACCCCAAAAGAGAGCTGTAGAGTCAGTAGCATCATTACTCAGCAGAACAGCGGGAGATAGTCCAGATAGGTTTATTCTAGAGTGCCTCCAACTAGTGCTATGTAATAACTACTTTGAGTTTAAATATGATCTGTATCAACAAATCAAGGGGACTAGTATGGGAGCTTCGTGTGCTCCCAGTGTTGCAAATATCTTTATGGGAGAGTTTGAGCGGAAGCACATTTTTAACGAAGTGGCACCATATTTTGAAAATGTAAAAATATGGTGTTGTTTCATAGACAATATCTTTTTTGTCTGGGAGGGGGAAGAACAAACTCTCCTCGAATTTATCTCCTGGCTGAATCTGAGCGATGTGAACCTTAAGTTCACAGCTAACTACAGCAACCAACAAGTAGAATTTTTGGACATAGTTATCCTAGGTCACTCAGGGTCACTACAAGTTAGTTTGTACAGGAAACCTACGGCCAAAAACACAATCGTGAAACATGATAGTTTCCATCCAAACAGCCAAAAAGACTCAATCCCCTTTGGAGAGTTCCTCAGTGTAAGGCGCAACTGTTCTAATATTGCAGAATACGATAAGCATGGAGGGCAACTCAAACAAAGACTACTAGATAGGGGGTATCTAAAGCGTTTGGTCAGGACTTCGTTCAAAAGAGCCAGATTTTACAATCGTGAAGCCCTACTGACAGGGTCACAACATAAAAAAACTGATAAGCTAGTGTGTGTCATTAATCACTCCACTCTGAATTTCAAAATAAAAAAAATCTTGGAAAAAGACTGGAATATCCTTAATGCTAGTGAAGATCATGAAGCCCTGGAGAGGCCCATCTTAGCATACCATAGGAATGCCAATTTAAGAGACAAATTAGTACACACCAGGGGCATTCCACAAAGGACTACCACAGACAGGTCGATCAAAGGCTTACCTGTGATCAGAGGCAATCATAGATGTGGAACCTGTGTGGCCTGTGACACAGCCATAATCACTGAACAATGGGCTTACCAAGGCCGTTCGGGCAAATTGCAAGACCAGACTAATTGCAGGAGCCAAAACGTAATCTATCTCATTCTGTGCCCCTGCACCCAGGGATATGTTGGGGAAACACGAAGAAAGTTTCTCACACGTTACTCTGAGCATAAATCTGCAATTAGGACAAAGAAAATGTCTCCCATGGTGCAGCACTGTATTGAGAATGCACATACGGAGAAAGATCTACGTTGGCTGATTCTTGAAAAGGTCAAAACCAAACCAGGCAAAAATGAGACAGAAACACGCAAACAAAGAGAGACGTATTGGATTTTCACCCTTAATACTGTTAAGGAGGGATTAAATGAGGAAATAATATGGAAAATCACCTGAACATATATCAAAATATAGCAGTACTAACTTCTCAGACCTGCCCCATGGGGGACATTAAAATGTGAAGAGTATTGAAACACAACTCTCACTTATAATTAGCTCCGGTGTATAGGAATAATTCTTATGGGCAGAATGGGTCCCTGTCTTGCCCCACATGTGAGCTTAAAAGCCAAATACCCGAACCTCTTAATTGGGACAATATATACTTAGATAACATATATTCAAATAACAACAGCCCCTTTTTTTAAATTTTTTTTAATCTATAATCATATAATAAGGACCACCAGTTTTGCATGTACACAAGACCACTTGTAGAAGATGCACGAGATGCACTGTTAAATATGGAGTTTTTTACTGATCACATTTAGCAGCATTCTAATCAGTTCCCCTCATATAGACCATTGTGTCCCCTCATAACTAAATAAAAACCAAAACTAAGAGAAAGCCGGACTACCATTAAATCGGCATACTGTCAGTCTTTTTGACAGCAGTATGCCAATTAGGCATCCAAAGCCACATCAAGATGGCGCCCGTGTTGCGCTAGCTTCCTAACAGCGTTAGAGCGACATAACAAGATCATGTTTTTAAGATCACGTGACTAGCCCATACTCCGTATATCTGGCTGGCGTGCAATGGTGTCTAGTTTAGGGTGACCAGATTCTCAAAACAAAAAACGGGGACAGTTCATAGACATAGAAGTAGGACTACAGTTTGCAGTAACGGTCGACATAAAAGTAGGACTATTTGACAGCTGTCATAGACATGGAAAAGGGACTAAAATGACAGCCGCCTCCACAGACACAGATGAAGAATTACAGACAAATCATGTGTGTGACACAGACTTAGCCGAGAGGGACGTCGAGGTTTCAGTGACCGTCACCCGGGTGACCCGCTAATTGCACGGTGTGATATCCTTACTTGGTGACACTTATGGCTCCCTGTGGATTGCAAAGTATGACTCACTGCACAGCCTGGACAACACGGCCTGGAGGCGCGGATTGAGCAGCAAACCCGAATTGCCGGGGCACGCAGTGGCTCGCGGCCTGAGCCTACCAGTGCCTGCAGCCTGGCCAGCCTTGGCAGAGTGTGTTACAGCCCAAGTAAGTTTAAGTTTTAAGCCTGGGTGGCAATGGCAGCGCGCGATCAGGCAGCTGCAGCGCCTGCGGTGTTACTCAAAACTGTGAAATGGGTTGCAAGACTGGCGCCGCGTGAAGTGTGTTTTATGTTGTTGGGGCCTCTCTGACATAGGTTCCCTGTTGGGCCGGGTCACTCACATGACGTCAGAGAGTGGCCCGAGTCCTGATGTTCTCCTGACTTCAGTTTGCTGGGAAGGAGGGGGGCACCGCAAAGGCTGGCAATCTTTGTTGATTTTTCTGCTGGCCCATCCAACAACAGTAGCCACCAGAGTGTTAGGGCCTCGCACATCTTTTTTGGGCTGGGTCCCACCTTGGAGAGAGGCACAGGGTCACTCATGTGACGTCAGAGGGTGGCCCTGAGTCCTGATGTTCTTCTGACTTTAGTTTGCCGGGAAGGAGGGGGGCCACCACAAAGGCTGGCAATGTTTATGTTGTTTCTCTGCTGGCCTATCCAACAACAGTAGCCACCAGAGTGTTGTTAGCAGGGCCTCGCACATCCTGTTTGGGCTGAGTCCCACCTTGGAGAGAGGCCCTGGACTGAGTGATGCTCTCTGCGCAGCATCATTAATTACGAGGGAGGAACCAGAGGGTCCAGTATAAGTCAGCAAAGGCTGAATGTACAAGCCTCAAAAACAAACAACCACAAAAAAATAAAAACAGCTCCTGACCTAGTGTGCAGTGCCTTGATTTAATATGCTGCAAGGGAGTTTCCTGATATTTGTACGATCCTAAATATATTTGCTTAGACATGAGTATAAATGAAAGTTGTTTAACCATTATTTCTTACGCTTTACAGCAGTTAACGTAGTTTCTAGTTGCTCAAATGGGTGTCATATCTGATATTTATAAGTTTCCCTCGTTTTAATATCTTGATTTTGCTCGCAAGAAAGTGCCACTCATAGTCGTTAAAATGTCACTCATAATTATTCTGAAATTATGAAAATGTCACACATAGAAATCTGAAACCTTGGCAGCTATGCATGTAACATTACACCTACAACAAGCCAGGACTATTCGCTTTGTCAGTTGTTCTTAGCTGCATAAAATAAATAAGCAACAAACTTGGGCTTCGTTGTACATAACATTGAAAATGCTTCATTTCTGGGATGATGACACTGTGAAAGAACTATAACGGGTCTCTTTGAAGGCAGTGAAGGGTGGTATTGCTGCAGCAGTAAGATTGTTTTTTCATCCTGAGGGCAAAAATGGACATCCCAATAGAGACCCGTCTCAGCACCTGTGCTAAGTAAGCAGAGAAATGTCCCGGTTTTTAAATAGTTTCAGTGCGAGAAACTATTTAAAAACCGGGACATTTCTCCGTTTAACCCGGACACTGCACAAAAACCGGGACATTTCTCCGTTTAACCCGGACACTGCACAAAAACCGGGACATTTCTCCGTTTAACCCGGACATTTCTGTAATTAGGAGCAAAGTGTCGGGACACAGGGACACTGCTCCGAAAACAGGGACCGTCCGGGGAAAACCGGGACGTCTGGTCACCCTAGTCTAGTTCCCTTTTTGCCAGCGGGACAGCGGTAGTCCGGGTGTCCGGTTAGGAGAAATAAGAAATACTAAAGGTAAGAAGACCGAAAGCTCACGGTGATGGGGAACTTTTGATAGTTTGGCAACACAATTATGATAAAATGGGATCTGTATGCGGTAACTCCCCAAAAAATAATAAATAAGAGGCTAGAGGTTTTTTAAGTTAAAGAGATAAAGTTCTGATTCAATACTCAGTGATAATGCGGGAGAAGGCTATAGGTTGGAGGCTTTCACTCACCGCGATTAAATGATTTCCTACAACGAAGCGGGAGAGCCATAAATAGGTACTTAGGGGCATATTTACGTTCTCTGGCGCATCCCTGCATATCAGCAGGGATGCGCCAGGGAAAATGCGTCACGCAAGTTTACCCTTGCGCCACGTCTGATGCGCCGCATTTACAATGCGGCGCATCGTGGCGCAAGGATAAGCAGATGCGTGACGCATCTGCCGGCGGAAGGTTGGCGCAGTGCTGAAGTTGTGTCGCAAGCGCGACGCAACTCCAGCACTGTTCCAACCTTCCCTATCCCTAACATGGTGCGTCAATCCTTACGCCTGCTTGAAGCAGGCGTAAGGATTTGACGCACCAGCGTCGGAAAAGTGACTGCGTGAAATCTTGTAGATTTCACTGCGTCACTTTTCCGAGGCGTTCCTGCGCCGGAACGCCACCCCCCTCCCTAGATGCGTCACGTTGTAAATATAGCGCAACGCGGCACATGGTTTGCGTCGCCGCTGCGTCACATGTGTGACGCAACGGCGGCGAAAAAGTGGCGCAAGGGGCTTGTAAATATGCCCCTTAATCCCCAAGCGATAACTCACCTACACCCGTATACGTGGGAGCAGGTCTCTGGTTGGAGGCGTTTGCTGCTAGGAAATAAAAAACCTGTTGTAACAAAATGTGAGAGCTATAAACGACCTCTCAAATCATTCGTGACACCCCCACCTGCATAAGTCCAGGTTATATTGACCACGAATAATGGCCTTTTCTACTCTTGGTGCCAACCTAATTTATGCGGAACATCATCAGTTCATCTTCGTTTACTACATAACCGCGATGTATACTTTTAAGGAATGTTGCCGGATTAGAGAGCCAGCACCCTTAAGTCATGTCGTGTTAGAAAATAAGGTTGCAGCCGCGATGTGCGTGTGAAATCGCACTATTTTGAACACAAGACGTAAGGCAACTCTGTCATGTATTGTTTCTTCAATTATCCCACAGCACAAAGAATTGGAACTTAGTTACATATCTGGACCCTGTATAGCTACCTCAAATTATACTGGCATCCCCAGCGAAAAGCGGGATTTAGCAAAACCATCAATGAGTCACCATCATGGAAGGTGCACCAATGACCCATAAGGTAAAAATCATTAGTATGGTGCATCGGGGCATTAACCCCTGCTACAAATAAGAAACTAGATACAGGGGTAAACTGATGCTGTTTTTATATTGTTGCAGTGAACACTGACGCTAGAGCCAACATTACTAATGGAAGTATTCTCACCATTGGGAAAAACCCCCAGATGTTATTCCGTCTTGTACACATGTCTTCCATCGTGTGTATCAAGTCTGCCTGATTGATCGGTTAGTCAGACAGTTAAGTCATTTGCATGAACTTTGTCAATGAGAAGGAGGGTTATAAGGTATTAACATATTGGTTTGTGTTTTTAGAATCTTGGGCACCATGAGATTGAGAGGTCTCTGATTATTATATGGTTCCAATTCACCTTTGGGAATCTTTTTCTTCTTTCTTTCTACTTAACTTATCTCTGGGAGAACACGGTGTAGTATGTCCACCTTGGTTTTAACTTCACCTAAACTAAAAAGCTTTTTCATGTTCACGGAGCAGTAGTTGCTGTTAATGCTACCAAAAGAAATTGTTAAGGGCGCCACAAGTGATTTTGATCCCTTTTGCTTCTAGATTCCCCATTCAACCTCCGCTGCATAAGTTAAAGAAATTAAGCGGTCCTGAGGAAGGTGGATTCAAGTATCTCTTATCCACCGAAACGTGCGTCGGCCTGATTGTCTTACAGCTGGCGGCATAACCATGGACAATATTGAATGTTTCTCGCCATGAGTTTTTGTTTCAAGCCACTATAAGCTGGAAAAGTAATGTATGTGATGTGTGTATGTGAGTGCTTGGCATGATAGGATATAACTGTGTGTGAGGTTAGGTGAGATGTGATACTGGACAGTATCACAACATGGGGATATGTACAATTATGCTGTTTTGAATGTACAAATTGCACAATTATGCTCTTATTGCACATCCAAGAGAACTGAAAAATGTTGAATTATTTATGAAATGCACTGTACATATGAACACATAAAATCATGTTTTTTTAATATCAAAAAATGTCTATGATTAAAAAATGTTCTACTATTTTTAGATTTATTTATAAGGATGGACAATAAACAAAGATATAAATAAATGCATTTTTGTTGTATCTATTGATATTCACAGCAAAGGGATAGCTCGTTTGAGCTTATTTCAGCCATTGTTGAATAGATGTAGGTCGAGTGGGAGGTTGAGTATATATATATTTCTGTTTCCCCTTTTCTCCCAGACCTCATAATTAACCATTAAGGGGTACCTTTGGTTACATACGGGATGTATGTATGATAGCAGTAATGAAGCTTCATATTATTTTGCACTTACTTTCATAGCACTAATGCCATACCCGTTTATAGAGTATTGTGTACAAAACAAAGCTTGGTTGATGTCATCAGTGAAGTCATCCTGGAGGCTATCTGTGATGTCATAAATCATGTCATAGAACATGTCATGAGTGATTAGTATGTGAGGTCATAAGCAGTGCATGGGGGGTGCAAGTTATAGTTAGCTCGGCTAACTATAACTGGTGAATTTCTGTGTTTTTTTGTAGTTCAAAACATTAACGTTCTGACTGACATATTCACCTAACTATAACATCACTTTAACCTTTGTTTTTCTCAGAAAACTTCTACTTTTTTTAACGTAAAGTAGTATTTTATTACTGTACTTAAAGTACAGCCAACATCCCACTGCGCACAGCTGCAGGCCCTGCATCACACTCCTCACAGGTAACCAACCCAAAGTTGCACATGGCCTTCAGCAATGCACAGCTTGGGTTTGGCCAAAGGGCTTGGCCCTATAGCTAAATCCCCAGCAGTCTACCAACCCCATACTACTCACAGCCTTTGGCATTGCACAATGAGTGGTTGGCCACAGGGGCTTAGCTTGCCAGGCATTGTGTCCAAACCCCCAGTAGGCTAGCCAACCCCACACCATGCACAGCCTTTGGCGTGCATGGAATAGGGTTGGCCTTCGGGGCTCAGGGACCCTATCCCGAGGCCAAATTATATATATGAAGGGGAGGGGGACATGCAGCCTTTATCCCCAAACCTTATTTGACCCCAGGTACCCCATCCTCTGGGGCCAGTTCCAGTAAAAACTGGCAGTGTTGCCCCCTCCCCAAGCCTTAAAAGTTCCTGGGGACCCCATTCCCCAGGGTCAAAGTCAATTAAAAATAGGTCTTATTAGGCCCTGTGGACCCCACTCATCAGGTCCGAGTAATTATTCAAGGGAGGGGGCAATGTGTTTTCAGCCCGGAGACCCCTTACCTATGGCCATCTGTGTGTTTAAAAAGGGAGGGGGGCCCCCTCCTCAAGCCTCTTTTGGCCACAGGGAACCCATCCCCCGGGCCTCTGCTTTCTATAGGTGGGTGCTCCGGTGCACCCAGGGCACCCACCAAGCAAATTGTTAGGTGCCAAACGGGGAGTTCTAGGGCCCCAGCAGCCCCAGCTGGCTCCTCACATGGTGCAGGAGCTGGCATTGCTCCCAACTGGAGGGAGCAACTATTTATGCTGCTCCCTCAGAGCGGCAGCAACGACCCCCCTCCCTGACCCTTGAGAAGCCCAAAGAGGCCACCCCTGGGGCCTAAATTTAAAAAAATGGAGAGGTGGGCCAAGGCCCCAGGAAGCCAACCTTAGGGGCTGAAATATAATAAAATGAGGATATGGGTCAAGGCCCCGGGGCCGCACAGCATTTTTTAAACTCTGCCGAGCTGGGGCAAACACCAAGTCTGCTTCCAGCGGGTGGGATCTTAAAAAATGCTCCCACCCACAGGGAGCATTATTATATGCTGCTCCCGGTGGGCGGGAGCAATTTTGCCTCCTACTGACTGACTTGATATTTCTAAAGCGCACTAATGCCGAGGCGTCTTGGCGCTGAGATAAAGTACAGGCTAGTGCAACGTGACAGGTTAGCATTGAGAGAAGAGCCATGTTTTTATTTGCTTCCTGAAAAGTGTCCTGCTTGGTTGAAGTCGGAGTGGTATCGGAAGTGAATTCCACAATTTAGCTGCTAAGTGTGAAAAACGCTTTCCCCCCCACCTTACTCTGTTTATCTTGGTGCAGAGCACCAATCCAGTGTTTGAGGATCTGAGACAGCGTGATGGTTCGTAGCAAGGGAAGAGGGCTTGTAAATCATAAGCCCCTCCTCCGTGGATGGCTTTGTGGACTATACACAAGGCCTTAAAGTCCACCCGTCGTTTTACTGGAAGCCAGTGTAATTGCTTTACGCCGGCAGATGTGCAATGGTGCTTTGGAAGATTAAGCAATACTCTTACGGCCGCGTTTTGTAGAGATTGGAGTTTGGAAAGCTGGGCTACACCAGCTCCCAAATATAAAGCATTGCAATAGTCCAACCTCGACAGCACTAAAGCTCCGACCACCGTTTTCCTCAGTGAAAAAGGGATAAAGGGTAAGATCTTCCGGAGGACCTTCAAGGTGAAAAAACAGGCTGAAGACACCTGGTTTATCTGTGGGGCAAGAGTGAGGTCTTTGTCTATCAGGACACCCAAGTTTCTAGCTTTGGTTGCCGGCACCGGGCAAATTCCAGCTTCAGGGGGCCACCATAGTTGGCTCCAAACAGATGCTTTTGTGCCAAACTCTACAACCTCGGTTTTACCCGTGTTTAGTTTTAGAAAGTTGCGGTTCATCCAGGTCATCAGATCTGTGATGCAGTTTCGAAACCGTTCCGCCGTTGCGTCTACGCTATGTGTCACAGACACCACTAGCTGTGTGTCGTTAGCGTAGGACACAAGCGAGAAGCCGTGGCTCTTTATTAATCTGGCTAAGGGAGCAACATAGATGTTGAACATAGTGGGGGACAAGGCCGAGCCCTGAGGGACTCCACCAGGAAGTGTGAACAAGTGTGACTGGAGTCCATTCCAGTGGATTAATTGTTCCCTGTCTGACAGGAATGATGATAGTAGGGTTAGGGCCTTTCCGCTGATGCCGACCTCCTGCAGCCTTCATATCAGTACTTTGTGATTTACAGTATCGAAGGCTGCCATGAGGTCGAGCAGGATAAGGGCCGCCCACCCATCCCCATCCATTGATTTACGAACTTCCTCAGTCGCCAAGATCAGGGCAGACTCAGTGGAGTACCGAGATCTAAAGCCATGTTGCGTGGAGTCTAGTATGTTGTTATGATCTAGGTCTGATGTTAATTCTGCATTCGTAGCTTTCTCCAAAACCTTGGAAGGCAGAGGAAGACAGGAGATGGGGCGATAGTTTTTAGCCTCTAAAGGATCGAGCGTGGGCTTTTTCAATATAGGTCTTATACAAGCCCTTTTCCAATCAGATGGAAAGATCCCGGAACTTGTAATGTGGTTTAGCAACGGCGTCAGCGAGACAATAATCTCCTCTGCTGCCAGATGTAAAATATGAGGGGGGCAAGGGTCAAGTGAGGACCCAGATTTAATTTGAAACAGTAGGTCTTGTACCTTACCTTTCTCTAAAGCAGAGAATTGAGTGAAACTTCCTTGCGGTGCCTTCTCTAAGTTTTCCCCCTGATGGATGATCCTGTCTGCTTCAGCTGTATTTGCAAATTCGTTGTAGACGTTCTGAACTTTGCTTTGAAAAAACACAGCCAGATTGTTCACAAAGTTTTGATCCGGTGCAAATACAGCATCTCTCGGGCATCTAGACAGGGCATTGACAGTTTTAAATAGCTCCTACTCTATGTGGGGAGCTTGCCGGTGCCCTGGGTGAGTACCAGGCCACCCACCTTTTGTTGCGCTGGGCCTCGGCGATTGGTCGCCTAGGGCTGAAATCAGCCCAGGGGATGGGGACACACGTGCCACCTTTCCCCTCCTTTTGTGGTACAGTGCCCCAGGGGATGGGGCCCCAGGGCTGAAATTGGCCTGGAAGGGGTGCCACATGCCCCCTCCCTGTTCAAAATGCAGCTGGGCCTCATGAGATGGGGTCCTCAGAGCTAAAATCAGCCCGGTGATGGAGGCCGCGTGCCCCCCTCCCCATAAAAATTGTCCTGTGCCCCATGGACAAAATTGGCCCAGAGAGGGGGCTGCGTGCCCCTCTTCCCCTCAAAAGAACGCTGGCCCCCTGGGGTTGAAGTCCTTGTGGCCAAAATTGGCCCGGGGAGGGGGCACAAGTGCCCCCTCCCCTTTATTTAAAATAATGGATCTGGCGTATGAGGTCCCTAGGGCCTAACAATCCTTGGGGACGGGGGATACGCACCACCCTCCCCTTCATTTAAATATATGGCCCAGGGAATGGGTTCCCTGGGGCTGATAGTGCTTGGGGAGGGGGATGTGAGCTCCCCCTAAAATAATTAACAGAATTGGGGGATGGGGTCCCCAGGGTCCAAAGAGGCTCAGAAAGGGAGGATGGACATCCCCCCTCCCTTTATTTTTATAAATTACCCTGGGGATAGGGTTGCCTAAACCTAACAAGGTGTCAGAATACGGGTGGTGCGCGGTCGAGTGCCCGCTCCACGCATCTCCACAGTGCCTCCTTGTATGTTTATCCCACTATGTGCCAAGTCGCTGTGTGGTAAAGTGCATGTAGCGGCCCTCTCCACCCATTGGTGGTCTCAGTACTCATATCATCGTTAGTGTGGGCTCCGCCGTTACAAGGTACAGTGCTGGGGTGTTGTATTGTTTGCTTGTGCTTTTATTTATGACCCTCATGCATTGCTTTATTGTAGACAGTTTCTGTTTTCTTTTAAATAGACAGTTGGACTACATTTCCCATGTTCCTCGGTGGCAGCCATGTTGGGTGTGGCAGGTCTATAAAGCCAGCCACACCCTAGCTTCAGCACTCACTATTCTGCTGAAGACTCTTCCGGTGAGGAGTGTTTTCCTGTCCTGGTTCGGGTGTTTGGACGTCGGCTCCTCGGCTCTCCCACGGTTGGAAGTGTAATTTTCTGTGGCAGTCTTTACCTGCATGGTTCCTCTGATGAAGCAGCCGGGTCCTGCAAGCCTCCGATGGTATTCCAGGTTCCAGTAAAACAGCCGGCTCCAGCAGTTCTCCGATAAAGGAGCCGGCTCCCGTGGTGAACAGCCATTACTTCGCGGCTGTTAGTGCGCATACCATTACTACGCAAGCTTTACAATGCATGCGTTGTAACAACGCATAGCCATTACTACGTGCGTTGTTACAACGCATGCGGTGTACATATCGCACTAACTGCCGTGAAGTAATTTCCTACCTTTGTTTCCACTGTTATCACGTAACGTCCCAGGCAGGGGGAGTGGTGACAAGGAGCGGCGGATTAAGGATTGTGAGAGCTGGACCAGCCATCATGGAGGGAGTGTTCAACACCTACGAGGAGGCCGTCAGGAGAGGTAAGCCGGGGGCGTTGTTTTAGGGAAGTGTAGTTTGGTTTGTGTAGTGTATTGTAGTGTATTTGTGTTTACGGTAGTGTAGGGGGTCGTGAGGGGTAGTGTTTTGTGTAGTGTAGGGTAGTGTAGGGACAGGACTGGGGGTAGGGGCAGTGTCGTGCTGGGGGTACAGTTTAAAGGTTTAGGGTAGTGTGGAGTTTGTGTAGTGTAGGGTTATGTTTTAGGGTTTAGGGTAGTGTTGGGATGTCGTGTAGGGTAGTGTTTGGGAGTAGGGACAGAACTGGGGCTAGGGGTAGTGTAGGGTAGTGTTTTAGGGTTTAGGGTAGTGTCGGGATGTCTTGTAGGGTAGTGTTTGGGAGTAGGGACAGCACTGGGGCTAGGGGTAGTGTCGTGCTGGGGGTAGTGTTTTAGGGTTTAGGGTAGTGTTGTGGTGTTAGTGTAGTGTAGGTTAATGTTTTAGAGTTTAGTGTAGTGTCGGGGGGTTGTGATGGGTAGTGAATGAGTGTAGGGACCGGAGTGGGGGAATGCGTATGTTCGTGCAGGGGGTAGTGATTTAGGGTTAAGGGTAGTGTAGTGGTGTTTCAGTAGTGTAGGGTAGTGTAGTGTTTGAGTGTTTTGGTAGTGTTTTCCATTTTTAGATGTGTAGGGTAGTGTATTTCTATTTATTATTTAAAGTAGTGTTGTGTTTTAAACATTTAAAAAAAGGGGTTAAATGTCTTTTTTTAATATGACACGGTATTATTCTGCATACCATTTTTATTACTAGGCAAGTTTTTACTTCGTATACATTAACACTTTCAATGTAATGGTATGCGAACTAAAAATTTGCGTAGTAACGGTTATTGCTAAGTAATAACCGCGTAGTAATGGCATGCGAAGTAATGGCATGCAAAATAACGTGTCATATTTGGCTCCCGCAGTTCTTTGGTGAGGTTTGCATTCAGGCTGATCTTCACTCAGGAACACTCAGTCAGAGTTGGTCGTCCTCTCTACTGTAAGAACATGCTTGAAAATACCGACTTGCGGCTGTAAGTCGATATGCTTCTTTTTATTAGTGAGTGCAGTTGAGTGAGTATTCAGGAGGAGCACATGTGAAACAGTTCTGAACACATTCTTAAAGTATGTATGTGATATTGAAGATAAGCAAATAGGTGTTGTGGTTCATACTCATGATTTAATGAGTAGCTATTACCAAGGGCACCTGAATATCATTAGATGTAATCTGATTTTTATGAGAGATACTAGAATCACCACAAATTATTAGTGTTGGTAACTAATAGGTTTTTGCTCTGTGAAAGGTGATTCCTATCATCAGATATCTTCTGATACTTTGGAACATACCTGAGGTCTACAGTGATCAGTGTTATTTTATGTAGTGTTTTGTTTGTGCTTTTCGTTTGCAGGTCTCCTTCCCCGCTGTTCCCTTCCCATTCCCTTTCTTCACTTGGCCACTCTAATACTCTGTGCTATAATAGCATTCGGAGTTGGAGGTGCCAGGAGGTGGGCCTTTATAGCGTTGCATGCAGATCCTGAGGAAGAAGAGCCACTCTGACAGAATAGTGAGTCCACTAATTTAATTCCTCCCGGTCTGCACGGGAGTTACAATGGCCACCTTAGACGATCTCCTGAAGGTCATCACACAAATGCAAAGAGATTTAGCCAAAGCAAAACATGCAACTGTAGCCCTTTCTGTAAAGTGATCAATTACAGTAACAAGGTGTCCTTCTTTTGCCACAGAAAGCTGTGCCTCCACCTCGCTCTGATTCGCATCCGCCTACCAATATTGCTGTCAACATCCAAACGCAGATTCCCTTAGCACTCCTGAGCGTTTCTCTGGAGATCCTAATAAAGTGCAAATATTTCTCACACAAATAGAACTACTCTTCATTTTAGCCCTAGCGCCTTCACTTTAGCCCTAGCGCCTTCCCTGACTCACAATCCTGGTCAGGGAAACCGCTCTCCCCTCACGCAGCTCAATCGTTGCGCCGCTGCCCCCTGCACCTTCTTGCCTCCAGGTAAGGTGTTCGAGGCCCTCCTCCACCTGGAGGCTCCTGCCAGCGCCTCATCCCTGGTGGTCCAGTGGGAGAGCCTTGCTCTTCTGCTGGAAGCTCGACCAGCCTTCTGTCTGCTTTCCCTGTTTTTGTCTGTCTGTGCCCTGTTTGACTGTCTGTGTTCAATTGACCGTTTTTGCACTGTTTCTGCCTTTGTTCTCTTGCGCCTTGTTGTTTTTGTGCCTGTGCAGTTTTGTGCCTCTGTCTCTTGTGCCTTGTTGCCTTTTGTGCCTTTTTGCCTTTTATCTCGTTTTTGTGCCTTATTGCCTGTTCTATTCACTGCTGCCGCTTCGCTCCCTTTTCCTGCCGCTGCTGCCCCCGTGGCCCCTCCACCCCTGCCTGTTCCTGCGCCCGCCTCCTAGCTGCTATCCCTCCCCCGACCCCTACTTAATGGCAGCAGGTGCGTGGCCGCACACCCACCGCACGCAGCGGGCACGCCGCTGGCGCACCAACGCCAGGAACCCTGTTCCTCCGACCCACCCCTATGACTCAGCAACCCTCCATGCACTCAACCCCGGAAGAAACAACAGCTGCCAGCTGTCGACGTCGAACACCACCCAAGGCCAGTTCTCCTGCAGACACTGCCGCCGCACCTTCACCCACCACCGGACCCCTACTGCTATCACCAACCCACCGGACGCCAGTGAGCCTATACCTCTGAGGTGCATCCTCCTCAACGTACGCTCCCTACACAGACACACAGTAGAAATCTGTGACCTCCTCAACACCCTCTCGCCCTATGTCGCCTTCCTCAGAGAGACCTGGACCAATACCAGCGCCACACCCAACATAGCAACCGGCATACCAGACGGATACAAGATTCAGAGGAAAGACCACCCCAACCACACTGGAGGTGGACTTGCTATTGTACACAAAAACTCCCTCCAACTCACAACGGCTAGTTCGAAGGAAGCCTCGCCTCCCATGGAACACCTCTACTTCCAGATCCTGACCAAGCCCAGAACGACTCTACGTGGAACTCTCACCTAGAGACCTCCCGGACCTCGCGCACCTTTCGCCACTACCATCGCAGACCTCATCACGCCCCACGCCCTCACCTCCACAGACTACGCACTGCTCAGCGACCCCAACTCCAACACCCACCTAGACAACCTCACCACCATCGGACTGAAGCAGCTCGTAACTGCCCCCACCCACAAGGCAGGACACACCCTCAACCCCATCTTCGCAGGAGTAAACAACATCCGCTTCCGCCACACCACGCAACCCCTCTGGATGGACCACTACTTCGTCCACTTCTCTTTCTCGAAACCCACCGTACACAAACCTACACCACGCCCCTCACGAAGAAACTGAAGCAAGATCACCGAAGAGCACCTTAACTCTGCCCTCAGCTGCACTCCTCCTCCCACCACGGCCGATGCAAACTCTGTAGCCAACGAACTCCACAGATAGCTCACCGACTGCGCAAACACACTCGCCCCCCTCCAGAACTCCGACAGACAATGCACCTCGAAAGCCACCTGGTTCACCACTGACCTCCGAGGATCCAAGCGCACGTGCCGGCGACTCGAGAAAGCACGGAGGAACAGCAAAACCTCAAAAGCACGCACCACCAACAAGACTGCCATGACAGAACATCACCAACTCATCAGGTCCACGAAGAGGAACTTCATCCAGGACAGAATCCTCTCCAACTCCTGCAAGTCTAAGGAACTCTTCAGCATCATAGAAGAATTCACCAAACCCCCCAGCGGAACATCGGACGTCCCTCCCTCCCAGGATCTCTGCAACATACTCGGCTCCTTCTTCCACCTCAAGATTGACTCTCTATGACAACTTCGACGAACAGAACCAAGGCTTAGACACAACACCAGCCACCAGCAATGCCACCTAGCCGACCAGAACCACCTGGACCCCTGTCACCACAGAAGACACCGCAAAGACCATGAGGAGCATTCACTCAGGAGCCCCCACCGACCCCTGCTCGCCACACATCTTCCACAGAGCCGCCTCCGCCATAGCACCTGAACTACTGTTGTGTTGTTCCTAGGAGTCCCTCAGGACCTGTGCGTTTTGGATGTTCTAAACTGAGGGCTTGGCGTCCCAACCGCTTCCAGACACCCCCACAGGATATGTCAGCCATTAGACCCTCTAGCTCTACAGTGCCACTACCACCCCCTGTATTCTACAGTGGTGTAGGTAGTTTCTGGCAACCACTGAACATGACAACCCTGATTCCTCAGCGATCGTGGAAAACAGTACAGTACATTTCCCTCAGACATTCGTGCTTGCTTTCTCTCAGAAAATACACAGGATGGCAATTAGGACGTTTCAATAAGTATTTATTGGTCCAGCGACAGCCTCATGTAAAACATATGTGCTGCGACCATCAGGAGACAGAAGCATACGAAAGAGATTGCTAGTACTAATATAGTAGATACATTTCTACCATAGTGCTAATAAGATGAACATAAGCAGTTCAGATAAAAACAGTGGCACTTGCATATTCCTAAAATGTGCACCCTAAGTAATTTGCCTAAATGTACCTAGCCTAGATCTGTATGTGTAGCATGTATATGCGTATATGTATGTATGTATGTAGCCAAGAAACCCCTAAGGAAGAACCAGCCCCCTCACCTGATGGTTGAGAACGAAGGACCCCGTCTCTGCTTCGAGGATGACAGCCTGCAAGGGATGTCAGACAGCTGCGTGTCGAAGATTCAGCATGCAGGACCCCATGTCAGCTTGGAAGGAATTCTCCTCTAATTTGTAGGGGGGAGTGAGGGTCTTTTATACCAAAGTGGTCACTCCAGGGTTTGTTTTAGAATCGATATATTTTTAAAACACTCATAAATGTTTTTAACACACTCATAAATATTTTGAAAACAATCATGAATGTTTTTCCAAACAAAAGCAATCATGCACAGCTGGCTGTTGGCCAAGGATTAAAAACGTGGTGACCCTTATACAGAATAAGTATGCCTTGCCTGGGGACATGTTTATGTACATCAGGTACAGCATTGTTATGATAATATACTAAGAGCCTGTTTACGAAGAGACAGGGCTAACTACTCGGTAAAAGGTCACCCCTCATAACCGTTATTGTTGTGTGGATGGGACAATGTATGTAAAAAGGGATATACATGACAAGACTAGCCTAATGAACATGACACCCACTCCTCATCAAAAGGTCAACAGGGTCAGCTGAATAATTATTAAGCTAGGATAAATAAAAGCATAAAAATTATTTATCATTAAAATACTAAAAGCACTCTAAAAGCCTGGAAAAACTATCCATAAAAGAAAAGTCATTTTCCCTAAAAGCGTTCAAAAAGGTCCTCTAAACTGGTATGAGTGGTTATTATTACACTGAGCACCTTGAAAGCCATTATGCTTAGTCAGAGCAGAAAAGGAAAAAACAAAACAAAGTCAGTTTCGACCTTCAATTTAGAAAATGTTTAAAAATGCAGAATAGTTCCCAGCACAGGAACGGCCAGATTGTTTATGAATCCTGTGCCGAAGACTCAACATCGCTGAACATTGCATCCGCAGGTGGCAATCCCTCTAGCACTTCTAATATGATGTTGAGTGAGCAAAGATGGTCATCTCTGATTCCCACAGCAGCCGCCGGGGAAGAATTAGATGCCTTCACGCCTGATACCGATGCCTGTACCTCTGGAGCAGAGCCGATTTCCCTTCCAACCGGAACGGAAGCAACGCTTGGAGGCTCTAGAAATGCTGTAAACTAAGAAGGGTACGCTGTTCCCCAAAGGAGATGGAAAAACAGGAGTGGGGACCACAGGAGGGGAGTCCTCCTAGATGGAACTAGAGTCCTCACACACCCAGCAAGCTAGGTGTCATGCTTCATCATATGGACTCGCTCCTCGTCAGGTCGGCGGTGCAATACCCGACGGGCACCCATAAAGGGGCTCTTTAGCGGAGATCTTCTGTTCCTGCCGTATGGTGCTGTGGGTGTGAGGGCCCTAGAGGTGAGTGTAGATGCAAATAAGTAGTTAAAAAAGGTTGGATAATCCAAAATATGAATTTAATGGGATGGTCATCCACCTTATTAAAAATACAGAAGAGCGGCTGCTCGCTGGCTAAATAAACCAGAGGAGCAAAGCTCGGCTCTAAAAAGTGGTCGACATGTTTCACGCAATATGATCAAACTATGATGCTCTGCATTTCTTCAGGACCTATAGGAAACTATCTACACGAGGTGGTAAGGTGGAGGAGTTCCTACCTACCACTGTTCCTATTTGAGGGCACGCAGTCCCGCCAAATCTAGTTGTGACCTAGACAGGGATGACAAAAGCAATGACAATTAAAAGTGGTACTCTGTGGGAGGCAGAGTATGGTCATCCTTAAATCCCCGCATCGAGTAATCCATCAGGTTAGTGCAAAGAAAATAATGGTAAACCATTTTAGTGAAAACAATGGAAGAGTATTTTTTAAAAATTAATATACAAATATACTGCATGATTGGAAGAGAACGTAATAAAAGAGGAAATCAAACAAGTACAGTATGCGGTGTCTCACCTAACTAGGTGAAAGCGCTTGCTCCTGTGGTACCCTCAGTCCTTGACACCTTAATGGTTGGTGTCCTATATAAGGGGAAATGGAGCAATCATTGTGATAAAAACACAGTAAAGGAGCCCATCAAGGCAAAGTAAACAGCAGGTGGATCCCCACTCCTGAGACAGACGGGCCAGCAGCCTAGCTTACACCAAGGTTCCAACAGCGCTAGTCCATAAATGTCAACAGATCAACACGGGGTAGTGAATGCAACAGACGGTAAGGGTTGGCACGGCGAGCGGAACTCACAACCCAAAGGTAGGGTAAGTGTCAGCTCTGCCGAAACCCACCCAAACCGCCCGCACCCCACAGTTAACAGCTCGGACCCACTGTCCCAAGCCCGTGATGCAAGGGGGATGCCAAGCGCAAAAGTCCCTTAAAAATGTGGATACACACAATCGAAGCCCGCTGAGGTGTACAGGGCCAACACGATCAAGCGAACCACTCACCTGTCCTCTTGAGGACGCCAGCCGGAAAACTACCCCCTGCACCGGGCTGAGGAACCAGAGCGGTGCGTAACAGCTTTGCGGGAGTTTTAAAGAGTACCGCTCAACTGATTAGAAAGCCAGGTCAGCTGGTAAGATTCTGCGTAACGTAGCGTCAAGTCACGTGGTAAACCTGACGTGGGACCGAAGTACTCAAAGCTACAGCCCTGAAATCGTGGCGGACATCTTGTAAGGGGCTTTAATAACAGCTAGGAGCCAATATGTGAGGACATTTCACATGTAGAGGGCAGGCAAGCCAAATAGGCGGAGGCATTGTAAGGAGAGAAACAGAGGTAGTCCGTACCTTGTGGACCTGCGGACTTGTGCGCACTTCACCAGACACATTTCAATCCCAAAACAAAGGGAGAACACCAATCCGATTCAGAGCGAGACGAAAAGGGGGGGCAACAAACAAAATGATGTAATTACAGGCAAAGAGGCAATTCAATCCTATTAAAGCCCAGTAACTCACCCCACACCGTGCGGAAGACTAGTAAGAATATTGGTAAGCTGAAAGGGTATTCACTAAGCAATATAGACACAGAGGGGATGGTAAAAGGAAAAAGTGAGGATATAATGATATTGTCTAACAGTATTCCTAATGTAGCCCGCTATCTATTTTTCAGGGCAGCCCAGGGTATATTGTCATTAAGGCCGCATGTGTCAGTAGATAACCGGTAAACCCATCTCTGTTCGAGCCTAAATAATGCTATGTGAGTGATCTTAGGGTGTGATTCAAGTACCATCCATTTGAGGGTGTCTACCTTATGGTTAAGGTCCCTAAAATGTGTGTACAGTTTAGTAGTTGTCTTCATGCACCTCACATTGCTCTTGTGTTCGGTAATGCGTATCTTAACTTGCCTCATCGTCATACCTATGTATTTTTTGTCACAAGGACATGTGATAAGGTAAATACATCTTGATGTATTGCAGTTAGTGTGTCTTTTAAGTTTCCATAAGAAATTATCAGACAGTTTGATCTCCTTATGAACAGCTGTCTGATCACAGACTGAGCACGTCCCGCAGGGATAGTGACCAGTAACTGGTGGTAGATCCCACAAGGTCCGCTGGACACCTAATTCCTTAGTCTTGGGCCGGGTATGTACAAGAATGTCCTTAAGGTTGAGAGTGCGTTTAAAGGCAAATCTCAGTGGAGGGAGACTCAAATCACCAGTGTTAACTATACCCCAGTGTTTCTTAATTGTTTTTTTGATTAAAGGGGAATTATGAGTGAATGAGGTGACGCAGGTAAGTATCTCTGTGGGTTCTTTGGTCGAGAACTGGAGCAGTGCCTCTCGCGGGTTATTCATTGCTCTTTTGTAGGAGTTCCTAACCTGTTGAGCTGGGTAACCCCTATCTCCCAATTTGTGTTGTAACAGTTTTGCCTCTGTTTTGTAGTCAACCAGGGTGCTACAGTTTCTCCTGGCACGGAGAAACTGTCCAAAAGGGAGATTATTCCTAAGTGCTCTTGGGTGATGACTATCATAGAGGAGCAGGCTGTTCCTGTCTGTCGCTTTCCTATACAAGGTTGTACTCAGACCAGTATTGGTGAGTAATATCCTCAAGTCCAGAAAGGGGATATTAGAGCTGGATATAGTGTGTGAGAACTTCAAAAAGGCATTCTTTGTATTGATCCAATTACAAAATGCCTCATAGGTTGTCATGTCCCCTTTCCATAGAATGAGGATATCGTCAATATACCTCTTCCAAAATGTCAGATTGTCTCTGTAAGGTTTGTTGGAGTTCATAATGACATTCTCTTCAAAAGTGGCCATATAAAGACAGGCCACACTAGGGGCGAAGGTACTCCCCATGGAAGTACCTTGGGTCTGATGGAACAATAGTGTCTCATACTCAAAAAAGTTTTCAGTCAAGGCTAAGGTGGCACAGTCCATGATGAAAGGGATGGGAGTGGGGGAAGACCAGACCTCTTTGAGTAAACTTGACTCCACTGCTTCCAAAGTAGCGCGTTGTGGAATATTTGTATATAACGCCTCCACATCCAGAGTGACCAGTAAGTCCACCCCAGCTCTACCTTCAATATTGTCATGGTGCGGAGGACATCAGTGGTGTCCTGCACGAAGGAGGGTATCTTCTTGACCAAGGGCTGGAGAAAGTAATCACAGAATTTGGAAAGCGGCTCAAGCAAAGACCCTATACCTGACACTATTGGTCTTCCCGGGACTGGTATGGTATTCTTGTGGATCTTCGGGAGGGTGTAAAAGTAAGGTGTCTTAGGGTCCTTGGTCACGAGGAACTCGGCTTCCTTCTTAGTTATCCATCCACTGCTCTCAGCCTCAAAAACCAAGGTGGCAATCTCAGCTGCCAGTCTGGGTGTGGGTTCCACTGTTAGAGTTGCTGTCATCAACATGGGAATACGCTGTGGACAACGTATACGTGGGCCTGCAAGGGCTCCAGGAGCAGTTCTATGTCTGGTGGCGCAACCAATGGAAGTGTCAGACACAGGCCCAACACGCAGCCAAATCTGCAGAAGACGCAATGGAACACAGGCAGGACACAGTCTAGCCAGATCGGTCTAAAAGACAGAACCCAATGCTCACTCAGCTCTCAAAGCCGAGGCGTAGTCAGGTAGAACACTTTACGCTCACGACAACGTCGTTCCAGCAGTGTTCTCTCCATTTCTTGAGGGATTGAGACGTCCATTGCGAAGCAACAGGATTAAAATCAGGATGCCCACTACTGATAGCAGGACCAAAGGAAGCCCTCCAAAAACCCTTCCAAGAGTGTATGAAAGTTGGAATTACTCCGAAGATGGTCTGAAAGGTGGTTAAGAGTCCCGATCCAAGTCGCTTAAATAAGTGTACGATCCCATTCGTATCAGACATGTTAAAGGTACGATGAACCATTTCTCCGAAATGTATCCGGCAGTTCATACGGACCAGGGCCTGTATCTCTGCTGAAGACCTTGCCACTTGGAGATCAAAAGTCTCTCGGGCTGAAGTTAAGGCCACATTTTGTTGAAACAACATGGCTTTCAGTCTGCTCAGCGAATCAAACCTTATACTGGAAACATTCAACAAAGGCCACAGTGGTGCCTTCCTAACTGTGCGAGCCGGGGGAAACAATACTTGCTTACAATAAACAACCCTGAGGTTTACTGTGACTAGATATGCGATGCCTGGCGCCATCCCACAACAGCCTTGATCATTCAGCATTAATAACTCCCATTCAAAAGTAACTCGAAAACTGGATGAATCACTGCAGCTGTGGAGCCTTTCAAGTAGCATGATAAGTTCGCTTTTGACGCATTACACGCTCCATAAAGTGAGACTTCCTAACACACTAAAGATCCACTTAAAGCCTTCCCGCAGTCAGTACCACTTAAGAAAACATCATTGTCCTTATTTCTACACCTATATCTATACGGTAACTCCCAGTTTTCCTGTATGTACCCTTCTCCCAACTCTTCATACCTGCCTGTTTGGATGTATCCAAGGCAGTATTGGAACTGGAATGTCGTGATTGGCAGTGTGATGTAGCCATGAATTAACCATTCCGTAGATGGTGACTCTGCTAAAGTAAAAGGTAACTTCTCTAATTTGTCAAAGAGCAGCATGGTGTATTTTGCATCTCTGCGTGCCATGGTCAATTGTCTGTTGGTCAGATTATAAGCCGAAAACAGGTTTGAGCCGTTAATGTACCGTCAAGGCACGTGGCCAGAACGCAGTAATTGTAGCGTCCAGCTTAAAAGCATAATGGAGCGCAATTGAGATTTCCCCTGTTGTAAAATAGACAAATCTTGTTCCATTATGTCATTTGACGAGGACACAATGTTGCCCAGTGAATAAATATGTGAAGAAAGTGTGGTTATACCATTGTCTGCCACAGCCAAGACCTTTTCTAGGTTAATCCTATCAATCTCATGTAATCTCTCAGCAGCATCCTGTTGGGAGACTTTCCATAGTTCATTGTAGATGGCATACAAGAAGCTTTTTTTATGCGGTTTTTTGGGACCTAGCAAGAAATCCCTAAGATCCATGTTGTCAGCTAAAAGGGACAAGTGTTGTTTCACCTGTTGTACTGTTGAGGTTTTTAGCTATTCTAGGCACAACTTCCCATCACTATATGAAGTCACTATGCCTGGTTCGTCTGTGTGTACATAGCGTGGGTCAGGCCTATGGATACTAAACCCTCCGGTGGTACCCTTGAATGTTGACTGACACCTATTTGTGTCGATAGGCCAAACCAACCATCTCTTCCAATGGGAGCTGATGAATTGTATGTACCATTCTGTATCATTGTACGCAGCACCTCCTCACTCATCAGCATGTCATTTAATAAACCTTTAATAGGTGTGGGTAAGGGGATGTGTGGTGTTTTCAGGTCTTTGATTTTTGCAAACCCGTAGCAGGTAGTCTGTTGCACTGTTCTGTTCAGTAATATTATCTGTAATGGAATGAGGCAAGCTCTAAATAAGGCCTCAGATCCCTGAACCTGCCAATCTTTCATCTCCCAGATTGATTTTGTGTCTATTGTGTCCCTCCAATAGTCGAACCCTTGTATATACAGTTGGGAGATAAAAAGGTGCTGAATATATGAGCTTGGTGTTTGGCAGCATCATTTTCTTTGCAGTTGCATTCATCTGAACTAGCTTATAGTAGTATGACATTGGGTCTGATCTATTGAACCCTGAAAAGTATGCAAATTTCTGTGCGAATGTGGCAGAACTACCTTTCTGTGGTGTCAGGCAATGTTCCCATTGATGGTAAGTGTTTACAGTCCGTGGAACACTAGTTTTGTGCAAAAAGTGTTGACCATAGTGCTGGTAACAATACATTCTGTCGAAGTCAGGTGTATCTTCGTACAATTCCCTGTATGAAAATGCAGCAGATTGTTCTAAATCTGAGAGCATAGTTTTTACAGTCTCAATGTTCCAATCTTCAGAGAGTGTACTTGGGGTAATGAAATCATTCATTGAAATTTTAAATACGTGTGGAATTTTCAAATGTTCAGTAGGACCAAATACATCATATGAAACCCTATCCCAAACTCTACCATCCGGTACTGGAACTGCTGTAATGTTCACTAGGGGCAAGTCTCTCCGTTCACGATGTGATGACATATGTGGTTTCAAGACCAAGTTCACAGGTTGTACTGCAGAGCGTTGTGGGAGGTAATGTCCATACAGTAGTAGGGAAAAGACAGTTACTATGCCAATCCAAATTAAGAGAAAACAGGATCCCTAATGCAAACCAAAGATGCAGCCAAGGGGGCATAAAGTAAGTCTTTTTCAGCCAGAGATAGAATTGTCAAAATTTTTCTTTCTTGGAAATGGGTGGCGTTTGCTCTAGTTCACTTGGATCTGAAGAAAAGTCATCGAAATTGATGAAGTAGCCAGACGCAGTTCGATCTATCTTTGGGAGCTCAGCAGTGTTTGTAGAACTGGCAGTTGCTTCTTGGGAAGGCACATTGATGTAAACTTCAGTATTGGGCCGAATTGCTATTTGCGTTTCAGTTTCATTTGGATGTTGTTCTGTTTCAACAGGTGTAATTTGTACTCAGTTATTGGCTACTCCGGCATCTTGCTCAGAGGAGTCTTGAAAAGTTATTAGTCTTTGCATCTGAACTTCCTGTATAGTAGCAAAAAGAGATCTGCGGCTACTCAGGACATCACGCAGCCTACTGTTGAGAATCGGCCACATAGTGTGGTTTGATCAGATCAATGGAGACAAATCTTTTTTCTTTTCAGCCGGCAAGAGGCGGAAGAAGTACCGTTCTTGTTCCCTGAACCACCAGGACAGGTACAGGTGTTCTGTAGGATGGCCCAAACTCCTTCTTGTCTACGATCTTTTCTCTGACCAGGTCCCCAATCTTCGGGACCCAGACAGGTCTTGTCGGAACCGGTTTCACTTCCCCAGTGGCTGTGCGTTTTACTTGGACGTTGCTTTGTAATGCCCGGAATTCATTGAGTTCCTGTAAAACAGCCAAACGATCATTCAATTCAAATGGTTTTACATCCACCACTGTGCTGGCACAATCGAGGTCAGGTACCCACATTCTTGTTCCAAATAGGATCTCATAGGGGGTACATCCTCCCAAGGATTTTCTTGGCATATTGTTTAGTGCTCTCTGGACCCCATATAGGTGATTGGCCCAACTACCACCCGTACCTAATACCCTTGCTGTTAAGGATTGCTTTAGGTCCTGGTTTTTCCTCTCCACCACTGAATTTCCCTCAGGATGGTAGGGGGAGGAGTACCGCAAGGCCATGCCCATACTTTCCATGGCTTCCTTGTAAGCCCGAGAGCTAAACGCAAGGCCACGGTCGGAATGTAACGTGCCTATTGCGTATGTCCTGATGAAGACTCGCAAATCCTTTATAACAGTTCGAGCGTCAGCCGAGCGCTGAGGCCAAACCCATAGGAATCAAGAGCATGAATCCACTGCCACCAAGATGTACTTGTATGCCCCATCTGAATTTAAGGGGCCGCAGTGATCCAAATAGACACATTCTGAAATGAGTAATGGTGTTTGTGGTGGCCGTGCTATGGTGGAACCCTTCATCTGCTGACAGATGTCGCACTTTAAGACATAAGCCTTTGTTTGCTTAGACAAACTTGGCCACCAGAATCGCCGCTTCAGTAACAAAACTATAACAGTGACTCCTGCCTTTGCAGAGTCCAGACCCTAGTGTGCAGCTAGTATTAAACCTAATCTGTGATCCATGTTTGGTATAACTCTATCCCCCACTCTTGGAATTTGAGCATACGGTGTGTTTTGCGCATCAAATTTATTGGAATATTTGAGTGTAAAGCCTTTTTCGGGACAGCAGAGCCCTTCTTTGAGGCGTTGACAGCTATCAGTATGTCTCCTTCTATCCTAGTGCTAGAACAAGTGATTGCAGCAATGGCAGCAGTTCACACTGTCGCCTTGGCAGCTTCATCAGCCAGTGAATTCCCATCAACGTGTACGCCAACACGTTGATGACTCAAGCTGTGAATAACTTGAGCCCGTGGCAGTCATGCTTTCAGCTTTGCCACTTGTTCCTATAACAATTTATGTTTAATTGTGAAACCCTTGGAATCTCTAAACCCATTCTGGCCCCAGTAATGTAGATATTCATTATAGGACTGCACACAGTAAAACGAATCGCACACTATCAGTGTGGGGAATTCCAGATCTGTATATTGGAGTGCTAATATCAGGGCTTTCAGCTCTGCCAACTCCGCTGTACAATCTCCTAGAGATTGGGTATTCATATTGCAGGGATGGAATTTACTGTCCTGCATGCATCCCTTCACTATAGCACACGCTGCGCTGTACTGTTGTTTACTTCCTATGGCAGGCTGAGCAGAACCATCAGTGTAAATGATGTATTCATATTTCTATATAGGCAAGATTTCATTCGGGAGAGGGTATTCTTGTTCGTACTGCAGGAACATTTGTGTTTTCAATGTTGAATCGTATTTGTAATCTGCATCTGTTGCAGTGAGAGAATTAGCCCATTGTATCCATCGCAAATGTGCTTTTGCATTTGGTATGCTCGCTTTGGTAACAGCTTCTAAAGTTGGTACCGGAGTTACAACAATAATTTGTTCCCCCTGTGCTAGTGCTCTTTATCTCACTACAGCAGTCTGTACTGTTGTCAGATTTTTTTCTGTGGCCGCAAATCGCATTTCAGCATTTGTGTATAAATGTGATTTGTATGCAATTGGGACTGTTTCACCTTCATTGAAAGTGATATAAGGATATCCTGATAAACCCGGGACCACCCGGATCACCAAGTTGGTGGTATTCACACGTGTGTGCAAATGTTTTGATGCTATCATGTCAGCCTGAACTGAACGGAGAGTATCTGTGTGTTGCTGTGTCCACTGATGTGGTGTGAAATCAGGTCTGATTAATTCGTAGAAAGGTTTTACTCTTTCAGCATAATCTAGAATGTATTTTCTGCCAAAATGTTAAAATCCTAATATGGATTGCAAACCTTTGAGAATCTTAGGAGGTTGGAGCAATGCACACTTTTCTAGAAAATTGGCGGCCAAGCTCTTGCCTTCACTTGAGAGCTCATATCACGAAAACAGGACATTGAGATGGGCGATTTTTGATTTTTTTAAATTAAATTTGTAGCCCAACTTGGTGAACCCCACAATAATGTTGTTCACCCTGCACAAGTGTTCAAGTAATTCATCGTCCGTCAGATAGATGTCATCTACGTAGGACACTGCCTCCTCGTCGCATGTTTGTAATAATTCTGACACTCTTGCCGAGAATAGCCCCGGTCTGTTCTTATACCCCTGGGGCAAACGACGGAAGTGACTCTGAGTGCTGAGGGCAGAAAATGCTGTCAAATATCTACTTTCTGGAGATATATTTTGGCAGAAGAATCCATTTGAGATATCTAATGTCGTTTTGTATTTCTTCTGCACAATGTTATTCATTATTGCAGCACTATGTGCGTTTTGAACTGCAAATGTTCGTGTGCATATGTTTAAATGTCGGTAATCTAAAACTCGACGATATGTGTTGTCAGGTTTATTACTGAAAACAAAAGATTATTCATCGGGGAGGTGCAAGTCTCAATTACACCTTAGTATTCGAGTTGGTCTAAGATTTCTCTGACCTGTCTTTTTGCATTGTTTTTTTATAGGGTACTATCTCTGTGGATTTGGAGTAGATTTTAATGGGATTTTGTGCTGGGTAGACCCCACGTCCTACCCTACATGGTTGCGGTATAATGCCAGAGCCAGCACTAGCGCCCACTTCTGTGCGTATAAATGTTTTAAAGATTCTGGAACGAGGTCGGAGAAAGCAGGCAAAATGACGCTTTCCCCCCTTGGGCAATCCATCACAAACTCAGACGGCCAATCTTTTTCTGCTAGCAGTATATTATATCCATGTGTTAAGTTCTCCCAAAAGAGACCTTTAACCTTTCTTGAGATGTCCCGCTATATTTGGAGTGTAATTTCGTACAGTCTATGCTGGACACTAACTCTGGTATCAGGTGTTTCCACCGTGATGTGTTCATTAAATACTGCTGTCACCAGACAACCCTTCAGATTCTGGTGAGCTATTATTACTTCTGCCGCGCTGTCTAGCATCACCAGAGCCCATTCCCCGTTCAGAAGCTGAGTCCTCAGTAACCTGGGCATGTCTAATTTTTAAGCCTGCTACTTTCTTCTTTTTGAATTGAGGTTTTGTTTTTAGTTGCTCTTCCTGTTTGAAAATATAATCTGAATTTTGATGTGTTTCTCTTTTTGTCTTTGGTCGATCTTCTTGCTTTGTTCTGGTCGCCCGTTCTTCTCCGAGCTTTTTGATGAACCCTGAAAGGAACAAAAGGAACGTGTACCAATATCCTGATACCTGTCAGGTTTCCTAATGTTATCACGATTCCTAAGGTTGTACCTCTTTCCAGAGGACTCCCGTTGGGGAGACCCACCCCTTGATCGTGAATTCTTTTCTGATTTTTTTTTTTTTGAATTTTTGTTTTCCCATTTCTTTTTAGAAGAAGCAGGCGTTTGCTTCGAGTTGTCCTTATCGGGACTACTCGCCATTTGCGGCTTCCCAGCTTTAGTTCCTAAATTATCTCTACCTAATGCTGCATAGGTTTCTTTGATAATTTTTGGCAATTCTTGCTCCTTATTTCTAGGTTCTATTTCCCTTAGGCTGCTGTGTATGGCCACTGCTGCTGCCTCCCCCTTTATGTTGCTCAGCATGATTGCAGAGACTTGGGCAAAATTACCCATCAGCTTCATCCCCAAGTCCAGAGCAGGTCCTGCCCCTTACTCATTCTGTATCTGTTTCAATACTTCTGGAATGACTGCTGTGGAAGGGGTACCGTGTATTCTAATGTAGACGGCAGCAAAGATTGTTCTCCAAGTGGTACAATCCTCAATAGAGGGAACCATCTCCATTGGCAAGCAAATGGTTAGCATTCTATGTTTTTCCTATGGACCCGTATCGGGAAATACTGCGCCCAGCTGTACAATTTTTTGTGCAATCCAGACTGAATTTGATCGCGTTTGGAAGGAGTTATCCCTATTACTGATTTTAGTGTCTGTGGGCTAATGGTAGGGGTGGTCTGATATGGACCGACTGGAGCATTTATCGCAGGTTGAACTGTTAATATTCGCATGACGAACTGGACGATGTGTCTGTATAGCCTTACTATGTCTTTGTATATTGTACGGACTTCATCCACTGGTAGTGTATCTATCTCGGGATGTGGAGTATATGTGGCTAAGACCGTCCAGGTCGCTCTTTCTATGCTGAGCGGATCGGGTCTCACGACAGATGTTGTGTGTGGGAGGTCACCTTTAAACCAGTTTTTGTGTTGCTGGTAAGTTAACTGGGTTTCGATGTCTTCGTATGGAATGTATTCATCCGGTGGTTCAACGACAATGTATGTGTGAAAGAGTTTAGTCAACGGATCTGCAGTTGGGAACTGAACCCAAGAATATAATTCCTCTGATCCGAACACCTTGTGTGCCTCAATCACGAAGGTAACACAGCCACCTGTTAAGGGTACGCCGTGTTCTAACAATTTCATAGTCACTGCATGTCTGCAGTTCTCTGTAATGTTAAGAGCATTTGCAACTTTGTCTTAACCCAGTGCTACTCGCGGTGTCAGTCATTTTTATTTTTGTAAAAGAGAAGAGAAAAAGTTAAGAGGTAGGGTTTTGCACAATGTGGAAACCTTTTATCCTTAAAAGCTTGCTAAACCTCCAGCCAATACACAGGGTATATCTGCTCAGCTGAGGCGGATCTTCCTTACCACTACAGACGTCTCTGAAAAAGTGTGAGTAGGGCTTTCTGAGAAAGCACGACTGAACTACTCAGATTTTTCCTGTTAATATAAGAACCAAACCAACATTGGCGGAGCCATGTCATGTAGTTCCTAGGAGTCCTCCAGGACCTGCACATTTTGGATGACCAAAACTGAGGGCTTGGTCTCCCAACCGCTTCCGGACACCCCCTCAGGATATGGCAACCATTAGACCAGCTAGCTCTACAGTGCCATGACCACCCCCCTGTATTCTACAGTGGTGTAGGTAGTGTCTGGCAACCACTGAACATGACAACCCTGATTCCTCAGGGATCATGGAAAACAGTACAGTATGTTTCGCTCAGACACTTGTGCTTGCTTTCGCTCAGAAAATACACAGGATGGCGATTAGGACATTTCAATAAGTATTTATTGGTCCAGCGACAGCCTCGTGTAAAACATATGTGCTGCGACAATCAGGAGGCAGAAGCATAAGAAAGAGATTGCTAGTACCAATATACTAAATAGTAGATACATTTCTACCATAGTGGTAATAAGATGAACATAAGCAGTTCAGATAAGAACAGTAGCACTTGCATATTCCTAAAATGCGCGCCCTAAGTAATTGCCTAAATGCACCTAGCCTAGATCTGTATGTCTGGGATGTATATGCGTATATGTATGTAGCCAAGAAACCCCTAGAGAAGAACCAGCCCCCTCACCTGATGGTTGAGAACGAAGGACCCCATCTCTGCTTCGAGGATGACAGCCCGCAAGGGATGTCAGAGTGGTGCATGCTGAAAATTCAGCATGCAGGACCCCGTGTCAGTTTGGAAGGAATTCTCCTCTAATTTGTAGGGGGTAGTGAGGGTCTTTTATACTAAAGTGGTCACTCCAGGGTTTCTCCTAGAATCAATATGTTTTTAAAACACTCATAAATGTTTTGAAAACAATCATAAATGTTTTTCCAAACAAATGCGATCATGCACAGCTGGCTGTTGGCCAAGGATGAAAAAAGTGTTAACCCTTATACAGAATAAGTATGCCAGGCCTGGGGACATGTTTATGTACATCAGGTACAGCATTGTTATGATAATATACTAAAAGCCTGTTTATGAAGAGACAGGGCTAACTACTCTGTAAAAGGTCACCCCTCAGAACCGTTATTGTCGTGTGGATGGGACAATGTATGTAAAAATAGATATACATGACAGGACTAGCCTAACAAACATGACACTACGACGTACTATCAACTGCTCCCTCGAAACAGGAACCTTCCCCAACAACTGGAAATGCGCAGAAGTCAAACCCCTCCTCAAGAAGCCCTCCGCAGACCCAACAGACCTCAAGAACTACAGACCCATCTCCCTCATCCCCTATGCCACCAAAGTCACCAAGAAGATTGTCAACAACCAGCTCACGAACTTCATAGAATCCAACTCGATCCTCAACACTTCTCAATCCGGATTCCGCAGCAACCACAGCACCGAGACCACTCTCCTGGCCGTCACGGATGACATCCACACTCTCCTCGACCAAGGCCACATAACAGCACTCATCCTACTGGACCTCTCACCAGCCTTCGACACTGTCTCCCACCGCACACTAGCCCCAGACTCCATGACGCCGGCATACAGGGAACTGCCCTAGACTGAATCTGCTCCTTCCTTGCCAACCAAACTCAAAGAATCAGACTCCCGCCCTTCCTTTCCAAACCCACAGAGATCAGATGCGGAGTACCCCAAGGTTGCTCACTCAGCCCCAAGCTCTTCAACATCCACATGGCCCCACTCGCAACCATCATCAGAAAATACGGATTCAGCATAGTATCCTACGCCGAGGACACCCATCTTATCCTCTCCCTCACCGAGGAACCCGACACCACCGGACTCAGCTTCCAGGAAGGAATGAGGGACGTTGCATCCTGCATGAGCAGCAGCTGTCTGAAGCTCAACTCAGAGAAGACAGAAGTCCTCGTACTCGGATCCACCCTCTCCGTGTGGGATGACACCTGATGGCCATGCGTCCTCAACAACCCTCCCACACCCTCGGACCACGCCCGCAACTGCATACTCGACTCCTCCCTCACCATGAACCGACAGATCAACACAGTATCTTCCACGTGCTTCAACACCCTCTACATACTCCGCAAGACCTTCAAGTGGATCCCCCCCAAGCCAGGAAGACCATCAACCACGCACTCATAACCAGCAGACTGAACACCCTCTATGCCAGAAATAACAAATCTCTACTCCACAAACTCCAGACCGTCCAGAACGCCGCAGTCAGACTCGTCCTCAGCATCCCACGACAAGACCACATCACCCAGCACCTACGAGACCTCCACAGGCTCCCTGTCAAAAAGAGAGTGACCTTCAAGTTGCTCACTCATGCCTACAAATCCCTCCACAACACCGGACCCCAATACCTCAACGAAAGAATCTCCTTCTACACCCCCAAGAGAAACCTCCGCTCTGCCGACCTCGCCCTGGACGAAATCCCTCGCATCCGGAAAGCCAGAATGGAAGGAAGAGCTTTCTCCTACATCGCAGCAAAGACCTGGAGCGAACTACCCCTCAGCATCAGACGAACCCCCACACTGCAAGCATTCAGGAAGAGCCTCAAGACCTGGCTTTTTGGTTGACGCAGAGCTGCCCGACATCCCCCCCAGCACCTTGAGACCCTCATGGGTGAGTAGTGTGCTTCACAAATCCCTGATTGATTAATTGATTGAGAATAGCGTTTTTAATTTCTTATTTGTCTGGTGATGCATCAACTTGGGCTTTTCCTTTAGTTTGTTAAGACAGTCATCTTTGTATAATTGGAGGCAATTTGACAAAGAGTTTCAAAAAGTATTTTATCGCTTGGCTGATACTCTATTGGCTGAAACAGGGAAATAAAGACTGTATCGCCTATTTATCTCATTCCAATTGTCTTTTAGCAGAAACAGCCTGGCTAGAGGAAAAACGGTCAGCGTTGTTTTACCAAGGATTAAAGGATGAGTTAAAGGACATATTAGCTTAAATAGATCCTCAACCCAGTTCTTGATCTGAGTTGATTATATCTTACCCTACATCAGTTGTCAGAAAGGAAGGGGAAACGAAAAAGGCCAGAGAGACCAGGCTGGTGAACTGAGATATCAAGAGTATAGACAACGACATCTGAGAACTTGCCAGAACCTATGGAAATTGAGACATTAAGACAACCTTTGACGAAGGAAGAGAAGGAGACTCGGTGGCGGAACGAACAATGTTTTTTTTGTGGTTGTAAGGGTAATTTCGTAAAAGAGTGTTCTGTAAAACCTAAAGCCAAGAATGTGGGTCCCAAAAAAGTTACAGCAGCTTTAGAAACAATGACGGGGGGGGGCATTGTCTGGCCACGAAGTAAGATGGCCGCCTAGGAGACGAGCTCCGTTCCGAGGGAGCCTCTGGGTGGGGATTGCGGCGTTCTGGAGGTGGCCCTGTGATACCATCCCGCCGACTCTAGATGTGGGGGCCCTCCCGGATGCTCCGGTGTTGCCGTTGCGGCTGAAGAAGGCGCGGCCAAGGCGGCACACCATTGGAAGATTCTCGGGCCTGGAGGAGTGTTAGCAGCCTCGGCCTCGAGTAATTAACCCCGCCTCCTGTGTTTGCTGTGGGACTTGGCGGAACTACCCCTCGAGTCCGGAAGCGCCCTTCGTCGCTGTAAATACTGCCTCCTCCTCCCGCTCCGGCTGTATTGCCATGTCTGCGGAGCGGATATAGGGGACGGCACTCTTGTGGACGTACCGCGGACCTAGAGGCTTGCTCTCTGCCTCAGCCCCGAGAGATCGTCCGGCCCCGCCTTTTGACTGGGAGGTGAGCCGGTGAGGGACCAGGGCCGCTCCCTGAGACGCTCTCCGTGGACACGAGGACTGCTCTCTCCCCCCGACCCCCCCCCCGCTCCAGCACTATCGCAGGGTCTGAGGAGTGCTTGGAGGGGGCAGCAGAGCTCTCAGCGCTTCCTGGGCCTACGGCCTGCTTTCAGCCTTGACCTTGAGTGGCCGCCCGGCCCCACCTCCCATCACAGCAGCGGGATCGGGCAGTACAAGGACTGGTTCTAGAGACCGGTGGCGCCACACTAATATACGGACAACCCCTCACTCCCTGGCAAGAGACAGGCACCGCGCTCTTAGGCGTCATCCCACATGAATCTTTTCACCTTGAGGCGTGGGGCAGAGGAAGAGAAAGTTTGGCGGCAAACGGCTAACTGAGGTTCAGGAGTACCTTCCATACGCTCCAGCATGGACTGTCTTCCCCCCCCCGACGGGAGTGATAGGTGCCACCTGCACTCCTAGGCATCTGCTCCGCCAGCGAAAGTGAGTGCACCATAGTCACCTGCCCCATCTGGCACAGGCACGGAGATCCCCTCTTCGCACAGGGGTGCAGAGAGGGTGGGAGATCGGACCACCTACCAGAGGGACAGGACTACCTCTCTGAAGAGAGACACAGCACGACTGCCCAGCCTCACTCCCCACTACTGCAACGGGGTACTGATGCCCTGGGGCTGCACTTTCGTGCCCGTGGAGAGAGAACCAGAGCTCTCAATACTAGACGGGGAGACCTTCAAAGGAACACCTGCATATCCCTGCAGGGGTCGATACACCCCCTCATCCCTCCCTCTCCGGCTGGTGACGTCGATATGCGGTACCGGGGGCATGAATGACTACGACAAAACAAGGGAGCAAGACCTCCAGGCAACTTTTATTCACGGAGGCGGTGAAGCATCAACCACGCACAATGGCCGCGAAAGCCGGCGACACACAGGCGAGCATCCCCCCGGCCCTCTCGACAACCCCAGCAGAGGGGGTTACTATGGACCGCATATTACAGGAGATCTCCTCAGTCAGTCGCAGATTGGAGGGAATGGACTCTAATATCTCCAAACTCGCGGATGAAGCCAAATCTATATGGGCAGACCTGGCCGGGTTCCATTCCCGTGCGGAGGCTCTTGACCAGAGGCTGACAGCGGTGGAGGGCCGGCTGAACAACATACCGTACAGAGATCAAGAAATCCTCTTCCTCCGCAGCAAGCTTGTCGACTTGGAGGACTGCAGCCGCAGGGATAATGTCCGCTTCTTTGGATTTCTGGAATCCGTCGAGGGCCCTAATGCCGCCGCGTTCTTGAAGGATAACCTCCCGAAGCTCCTTGGAGTAACCTTTGATCCTCCCCTGGAGATACACAGTGCCCACCGCATAGGACCGCTCTGCAAAGATTCCAACGTACGCCCACGGCCGCTTATTGTCTGCTTTTTACACCACAACCAGACGAGGCAAATCCTAGCAGCAGCGCGCGCACAGGGGTCGTTCACCCAGGCAGCTACAGTATCCGGATGGCTGCTGAATTCTCTAAAGAAACGAACAACCGCCGCAAAACCTTTCTATCTTTCAGGCCCCGGCTCCGGCAACTGAACATTAAGTACGGCTTCTTTGAACCGGCTATACTCCGCATCACCAAGGACGGCAACTCCAAGGACTTTTACGACCCAGAGGACCCACGCATGTTTCTGGACAAGGCAACAAGTCAGAGTATGGACGCTCAGGCAGGCGACTTGGAACTCTCACAATCGTCTGGCCCATACCAGTCAACGGAGAACAGAAGACGGAACTATGGAGGTGTATGGCAATGTGGTAGAGACCTGGTCAGAATGACAAGTATGCACGAGGACAGAGCCTCCGCGCTACATGCAGCGGCCACCTTTGCCAATGAGCCTCGGAGGGACAAGTCTTGATCGCCTCTGAAACCAACAGCCGAGCAGGACCAGGGGCTTGGAGGACCCATGCTGGAGGGCCCAGGTTGATGAGCCCGATTACAGTTGGCTATGTGGCTGACGGCACAGTGGGAAGATGGCTGAGCAACGGACAGCTGAGTATTATATCCACTGTTCTGTATTGTGGGGCGTCTTAGGCCCTGGAAGACCACACTGTTCCACCTCACTTACTCATATTGTATACTTGAGTTACAGAAGTTTTATAGATATGTCTTTGTACTACACCTCAAAGAATGTAATTTCCACTGTTTGTATAATAGCGCTGTTATGTAGTGCCGCTCGCATCCACATATGTTAGTTTTCCCCTCTGCCTCGGCTGATTACGCCTGCTTCACCTCCTCTCCCCTTCTATGCACACACATGCAGCGAGCGATTGCGGCTCCATACCTGATACAGCTGCTCCCTTAGGGGAGCGCGACATTGTACATCTCAACTTACATACTCAAGCCCGGCTGGACTTCGTGAGGATGGCGAACCTCTAGGCCCCAGCGACACCATTATGTGCAGAAGCCGCATGATGTCTCTCTGCTAAAACGAATGTCATTCACCCTCAACCCCCATTTTGGGCCGCCCATCACTTTCCTTTTCTTGGTCCCCTCCACTATATATATTGATGATACCTCCCACAGCAGTGGCTCGCCCCGCTGCGGGGGAATGATGCCCCTCGGAGCGGCGTTCTGCCGAGTGTAGACCCGCGGTAGACAGACTAGCGCTCACGGCGAGCGAGGGCTGAGAAGGCAACCCCATCCTCAGGTGTTCCATTGTTCTTTCCTTACCTTTCCCTCCCCGACTCCCCCCCTCCTTGCGACAAATCCCAGTTGGAACTTGCGCGCCCTCGCTGCGACAAGCTAAGCATCTCTCTACTGTGCCTCCCCGCTGACTGAGGTGCCCCTACAGCACACTCGGCCATACAAGACCCCTTTTCGCCCAGCAACAGCTCTAGTGACATAACAGACCCAAACCATCAAGGGAGTGCCAGGGGATCCCCAAGTCCCTCCTCTCCTTCCCCTCCCCTTTCCCTGCTTCCGGGCCTCGTCTACTGCTTCTCCTTCTTTACTTTTGCCTTTCTATTGCTCTCGCTCTCACTTCTTATCCCCCTGTGCCCCTCTAACTGAGCCATCTCTCTCCCTTCCTCTTTAAAACACACCCCTGTCTGCAACTCTAGCCAGCAAACTTCGTACTCACTTGGGAAGACCGAAGCTTCCCCTCCCTCCACTCCCACTTGGCTCCACCTACGCATTACACCCGATCTCCGCAGGGTTCACCGCTCACAGCACAGCTCCGCCCCCCCTGATCTGCACTTGTTACACTAAACACTATGACCTCCCCACGACCATTGCGAGCAGTCACATGGAACGTTCACGGTCTCACGCACTACATAAAATGGAAAAAGATCGTAGCGTACCTGCAATCTAAACGTGCAGATGTAGCTCTGCTGCAGGAAACGCACCTGGATGCAGTAGAATTGGACAAATTGTGGCGTGATTGGGTAGGGAAGGTGATACACAGTAGTGTGCAGGCTGAGGTTCCTGGTACTGAGGGCCCATCCCGTAAGTGCGGGGTAGCAATTCTCCTCCGGAAATCCCTTCACCTAGCTAGAGATCCGATCCTAGATAGGACCGGACCGTTGAACAGGAGTAATGCAGCTGACAGAGCATTGCTGGAGGACGTGATGCAAGAAAACGGCCTGATAGATCATTGGCGCTTGAGTCTCCCCACAGATACGGAATACACCTTTGCCTCACAGGTCCACCTGGATTATTTTCTCACTTCCCACAGGGTAGTACAGCTCACACAGGAATCCCAAATTCTAGAGGCAGCCCTCTCGGACCATTCCCCTGTCCTCCTCTCACTGGAACTAGGACTCTCTAGTCCTGGACGCAAGCCCTGGCGACTGAACATCCAGCGCTACCCGACCCCCACTGGTAAATCTCTCTTACAGACACACGTCACGGAATTCCTAACGGACAATCAGGGATCAGTCGACTCCAGCCAAACCCTGTGGGCAGCAGCAAAGGCCCCTATGCGTGGCAGACTCATGAGGGATTCGGCTCCGGCTAACAAGCAAAACAGAGACAAACAAAGAGCGCTGGAAGTCGACATCATGAAATATACTCGCCTCTATTCTGTACGTCCCACGCCACAACATCGCAAATCCTTAGAACAGGCAAAAATGGCTTTAAATTGCCTTTTCACTACTAAAGCGGAATATGCTTTGCAGAGGATGAAGGGGAGGCACTATGAGCATGGGGAAAAAGCAGGTTGGCTCTTGGCAGCTCAACTCCACCAATGGGAGGCGTCCATGGCTGTCCCGGCCATCAGATCAACGACGGGGGATACTCTTACACACCCACAGGATATAACAAACGGATTCGCCTCCTTCTATAAGGCCCTGTATACCCCAGGCCCGCTGATAGAGGCGGACAGATTGACTTCATTTCTGCGGGAAGCGAACCTCCCCTGCCTCTCGGACAAAGGAAGGGCGCTATTGGAAGGGGAAATCAGCAACGAGGAAATCTCCTCAGCGATAGCGAAACTGCCCTATCATAAAGCCCCAGGTGAGGATGGATACCCGGCGGAGTTTTACCGATGGGCTGGGTAAGAGGTGGTTACTACACTGCAGACAGCGTTTCGTGAAGCAGAACAATCTGCTTCCCTGGGCCTTATTTCCAATAATGCTGTCATAGCCGTTATACCCAAACCTGGGAAGAACCCCCTGGAGTCTGGAAGCTACTAGCCTATCTCGCTGTAAAACTGCGATATGAAGATACTGGCAAGTATACTGGCCGCACGCCTCCGCAAAGTCATGCCATCCCTAGTCCACGCCTCACAGGTGGGCTTCGTACCGGGCCGATCCTCTAGGAATCATCTGCGTACTCTCGCCCACGCTCTGTGGGTGTCCAAGGGCCTTCCTGCGGACGGCATTTGACCGGATCTAGTGGGACTACCTCTTCCGAGTGATGGAACACTATGGCTAAAGTATGCCTTCTGTGCGAGAACCCCACAGCGCAAGTGAACTGTGGTGGATTCCTATCCGACCCTTTCCCCATACGTCGGGGGATGTGCCAGGGATGCCCCCTCTCACCACTTCTCTTTCTCCTGGCTATGGAGCCACTGGCCGCCACCATGCGCAATTCGGCTGCTATCACAGGAGTTCCACTTCCGCTAGGCGAATCCAAAATGTATATCTATGCGGATGACATCTTGTTAACCCTCACAGACCTGCCCCGCTCCCTGCCGTCCCTCCTCCAGATCATCGATGACTTTTCCTCCCTCTCCGGGTATAAGATCAACTGGAGCAAAAGTGAAGCACTTCCCCTTTCGGACGGGACCACGAGAGCGGCTATACAGGGGTTCCCCTTCAAATGGCAACACTCGCGCCTTAAGTACCTGGGGGTCCTTGTTAATAAAGGACTGGCAAACATGATCCAGGACAACCTCAACCCGCTTATTACCCAGATGCAGCGAGACTTCGATTAATGGAAGACTTTGGGACTTTCGCTGTGGGGTAGGGTGCAGGCAGTCCGTATGGTAACGTTGCCGTGCTTCAACTACACCCTGGGGATGCTGCCGATGCAAGTGCCCCTCGCAATCTTGCGGCAGATAGACTCCAGGATAAAGAGGTTTGTGTGGGGGTCCGCAAAACCGTGACTAGCTGTGTCCAAGCTACAAGCCCGCCGCACTCACGGGGGACTTGGCCTCCCATCGGTGAAACTCTATGCATTAGCGTTACATCTCTCCCAAATGGCGTGCTTCTTGCCAGACTTCCCTGAACCACCACAATGGGTCCCTTTGGAACGCCATCTACTCTCGGCTGAGGGCGGACTATCCGCACGATATTTGACGAAGCCTGGGAGCGGTGATATCGCACACCCGATCATATCCGCCATGCGCATGGCTTGGCTCCGGGCACACAAGCTGCTGGGGGTACATCCACGCCTGCATGAGAAGGCCCCGTTATGGGGAAACTAAACTATCCATATAGGGGGGAGGGTCGTAAGGTGGCAGGTGTGGCAGTCAGTGGGCATACATACCATTGACCAGATTATCTGCGACGGTTCTCCGAAACCGATGGAACGACTAGGAGAGGAGTACGGTCTCCCCACAACGCAGTCCTAGATATATATCCAGCTACAACACAGTTTGCGGCAGTGTTTAGGGCCCACCCCTTGAATTCTGTCCTCATCTCCGGTGCTGTCATTTCTTCTCGTCTGGGGAAAGTCCAAAGGGGTAATGTCCGGCCTATATGGGGTGCTATCGTGGGACAGACGCTACGTGCCAGATGGCAGGAAAGGCTGGCGATCACATATGAGGATGACGAATGGGCGGATATATTAGAAGCCCTGGACAAAGGCGCAAGGGAGGGAAGGATGAAATTCTGCCTCTTCAAAGTTCTGCAGGACTGGTACTGGACGCCCACGAAACTGCACAGAGCGGGTCTCCTCCCCCATGCCAACTGCTGGAGATGTCCCAACTCTCGATGCGACATAGCACATATCATCTGTGAATGCCCCTCAGTGCAGGCTTTTTGGGAGTACGTGGGAAGGACCCTGAGTGCCACCATGCCAATTCACCTACTGCTTACCCCCCCCCCGAGGTTCTACTACATGACTTTCAAAGGTCTCTGGACCTGTCCAGACCGCAACGCCGCCTCTTTCATATGGCTTTGGCCACGACAAACTCTGTATATTGCGCCAATGGAGGGCTGCGGCCCCCCCGACACAAGAGTCCTGGCTGACAGCTATGATTCAAACGGCCTCACACGAGAGGATCATATATAATCTACAGTACCAATCAGAGGCTTTTCTAGAGGTATGTACACCCTTTCTGCGCACAGAGGCGCCGGACCTGGATGGAGATGTGTCTGCAGCTAGTTCTGGTGATTGAATGGATAGCATGCCACAGTGGCTGGAGAAACCGTCATACGCCCCTCACTCTCATTTTTACTCTCTGATGCGTTCTTTCCTCGCTTCTCTTTCCTTTCTTCTTACCCTACTGGCGTTATCTACACATTCCAATACCTTCCCCTACTTAGATAGGTTTTGGCACTCGCCATTTCCTCCTCAGCACAGCTACCGTTCTCACTGTCACTGTTTTTACTATTATTATTATCATTCCTAACACTGTCATATTCACTATCATTATTATAACTGCCGTCGCCGGGCGCTGTCCCCTGTTCCCTGTTTCTTTTTCCCCTTTTCCCTTTCCCTCCCTCCCCCCCACCTCTCCCGTACCTCTTCCCCCTTCTGACACACACACTCACACCCACACCCACTCATACCCGCACAATCGTTACTGCGCTGCCATATGACCACAGGGCTCGACTGACGTATTGTCAAACTTCAAGGAACTCACACCTTGTCCTGGTTCCTTCGCCAGGCCCAGCTGATGCTTTTCCCTCCCCCCCACCCCACGCTCTTCCTGCACTACCCTTATGGTTCAGCCCCCAAGAGGAAACGTGGCCTTAACAAGGCACCGCAGATTCTCCTACAAAATCTCCCGGGGATCAAGAGGAGCCGGATTGTGAGCTGAGGCAGGGAGGTACTTTCCATACAGCCCATACAATCCAGAAGGGGAGGAGACACGAGGGCGGAAAGGCACGAAAATACATCCCCCTGTTATCATCCCTACCTTTAGATTATAGTGGATGAGGATTAATGTGTCAAGAATCTGTGGGGACACATCATAAGTTTGTATCGTTTATGTATATGTTGCCCAGAACAATGTATGTAAAGTCCTACTTTATTCTCCATGCTAAATTGTACGATCACACCAGAAATAATAAAGAATTACAAAACAAAAAAAGAAACAATGACGGAAAACTAAGTCACCCAATGTGCTTGGAAGGGGATTTCTTGGGTACACTTGCCTTCCCTTCAGTCAATTCTTGTGCGTCCAATTGCAAGGCAAGGCATTAGCTTACCGGTTCACATATGGTTGAATGAGCTGGAACAATCAGTACAGGTGTTACTAGATTCAGGTGCTACCGGTAACCTTTTAGATTCTGCAACGATTCAACATTTGCATATCCCATGTATCAACAAAGAAGTGTCCGGAAATTGTACAAGCTGTAGACTGCAAAATGTTAGCAGGGGTCCAGTAACTATGCAAACCATCCAGCTTCATATGACATGTGAAGATTGCAAACAGACAAAACAATCAGAAATAATTCAATTTGATGTTATTCAAGTCCGTCAATATGGGTTTATTTTGAGAATGCCTTGGTTATGTTTGCATAACCCAGTTATAGATTGGCAAAAACAGGAACTTCAATTCAAGACTTCCTATTGTTTGACGCAGTGTATATTTCAAGGTCAAAAACAAGCCCGGAACATTGTGCAAAGACATATTGCCACAGCCGCTGAAAAAGATATTGGGATACCTGTACAGTACTCTGATTACACAGATGTGTTTAGTGAGGTAAAGGTGGTGATGTTACAACTACACAGGGCATATGATTGCCAAATAGACCTGTTACCCGGATCTAATGTCCCAAATTGTGGGATCTATGCTTTATCAGAGACAGAAAACCAACATTGGCGGCAATATGTCGACCAATACTGGTTTTATACATCCATCACGATCTCCTGCAGCATCTCCTCTTTTTTCCTTCCCAAAGGTCAATGGGGAGTTAAGAACATACATTTATTACAGGGCATTAAATAAGATTACAGTAAAAAATAAGTATCCCCTACCTCTTATTCCGGCCCTATTAAACAAAGTAAAAACAGCTGTGATTTACACCAAGTTATATCTACGAAGAGCGTACCACTTGGTCCGGATAAGAGAAGGGGACGAGTGGAAGACCGCTTTTAAAAACACGGTATGGTCTTTTCAAATACTTGGTGATGCCCTTTGGTCTCTGCAACGCCCCGGCAGCGTTCAAATTCTTTTTGAATTAAGTCTTAAGAGAATATTTAGATATGTTCGTCATTGTGTACATTTGACGATATATTGATATATTCAGAGACTCTAGCTATTCATGAAGTCCATGTTAAGAAGGTGTTAAGCACTTTACAGGAACATCAGCTTTTTTACAAACTATGAGGGTCATTACAATGACTGGCGGATCGCCACTGCCCGTATGGCGGTGGCGATCTGTCTGCCATTTCCCACCGCCCGCATGCAATTTCCCCCCCGCCATATTACGATGGCGGTGGGGAGCCCGGCGGACGGAAAGACCGTCCGCCGGTTTTCCACCGGTCCCACAGGGGACCGGGCGGTAAAGGACCCTAATATGGTGGCGGTGTCTGCAAAACACCGCCATCCATATTAGGATGCCGGCGGAAAGCAGCCTTTCCATGAGCTAAAGAATGATGATGGATTAGACCGTCCATCATCCCCTTTTGTATCGCTTTGTTCGCCCTAAGTTGGCGGGGGTATGCCCAGACGTGGGTCCCTTGCTCACTTTGCCACTGGATTCAAGCAAGCCTGGCTGATGACGGCTGGAATGCCAGAAACCGGTCCTAGGATGCTTGTTTCCGGTCCAGGGAAGACATGGCTTGGCAGTTCGGGCTGGACTGTTCCCATGAGGCACAGGGTCAGACTGATTTGCATATGGCCATGTCTGAACTGGGGTGGTGGAGTGAGCTAAAGAATGATGATGGATTAAACCCAGATCAGTTGACTGGGGGTGAGTGTTTGATTGGCTCAAACGTTCCGTCCATCATCCCCTTTTGTATCGCTTTGTTCGCCCTAAGTTGGCGGGGGTATGCCCAGACGTGGGTCCCTTGCTCACTTTGCCACTGGATTCAAGCAAGCCTGGCTGATGACGGCTGGAATACCAGAAACCGGTCCTAGGATGCTTGTTTCCGGTCCAGGGAAGACATGGCTTGGCAGTTCGGGCTGGACTGTTCCCATGAGGCACAGGGTCAGACTGATTTGCATATGGCCATGTCTGAACTGGGGTGGTGGAGTGAGCTAAAGAATGATGATGGATTAAACCCAGATCAGTTGACTGGGGTGAGTGTTTGATTGGCTCAAACGTTCCGTCCATCATCCCCTTTTGTATCGCTTTGTTCGCCCTAAGTTGGCGGGGGTATGCCCAGACGTGGGTCCCTTGCTCACTTTGCCACTGGATTCAAGCAAGCCTGGCTGATGACGGCTGGAATGCCAGAAACCGGTCCTAGGATGCTTGTTTCCGGTCCAGGGAAGACATGGCTTGGCAGTTCGGGCTGGACTGTTCCCATGAGGCACAGGGTCAGACTGATTTGCATATGGCCATGTCTGAACTGGGGTGGTGGAGTGAGCTAAAGAATGATGATGGATTAAACCCAGATCAGTTGACTGGGGGTGAGTGTTTGATTGGCTCAAACGTTCCGTCCATCATCCCCTTTTGTTTTGCTACACTGCCCATAGGGCAGGGTGCAGTGTATTTTAAAAGTTGGGCATGTACTTTTAAGTTTACATGTCCTGGTAGTGAAACCCTCCTACATTCCTTTTTCACTACTGTGGGGTCTGCCCCTCCATAGGATAACATTGGGTTACCTTATTATACTTAATATGTTGAAACCTTCAATTGGGAGTATAGGGATGCCATGTTTGTAATTAAAAATTCTCTTCAATGGTAAAGTGGGATTTCAAGTTACAATTTTGAAGATGCCACTTTTAGGAATTTGGCATTTTCCTGCCCTTGCCATTTGGTGCCTGCAGCCTGTTCCTGCGTCACATGACTGGGTGCAGCTGATAGTTGGATAACTCCCAAACAGCCACAGAGCAGAGGGAATAGGTGTGCCTGGATGGGCCTTTGTTAGAAATGGGGGTCTCTGGTTGGCAGCTTTGTATCCTGTCCAAGTAGAGATCCTTCTTTCTAGTCAGGGTAAGGGGGTTTACACTTCTATAATAATCCCTGCTCACCCCCTTGGTAGCTTGGTACGAGCAGTGAGGCTTATCTCAGAGGCAATGTATAAAGCATTTGCACACAACAAACAGCAATACAGTGAAAACACTACAAAAGGACACCACAACAGTTTTAGAAAAATAGTAAATTTTTATCTGTGTAAAACAAGATCAAAGCAATAAAAATCCAACATACAGTAATCAAAATACAAATATTGCAAAAATAGACTTAAAATACAGTTCTTGAAGTCAATAGCTCCGTCTGGGGCTGTGAACCAACAAATCCACAGTTCAGGCCGGTCACGCTGTCGCAGGCCAGTTTCGGTGTTGGGAAGACCCGCAAACAGTACCTTGGAAATGCAGGGCATCATGGACCTTGCGATGAGATCCGAAGATGTGCCGTCAGCAGGTGTTAACTTCAGAGGTCAGTGCAGGAGTCGTCGGGCCCTTAAAGTCACACGCATTACAGATTAAACTCCCTGAGGTTGAAGTCAGGAGCACCGATGTCGGCAGTCATCTTTGCTGCAGTGTGAAGTGTAGCAGTGCGGCATGCGGTGCCCCAGGTCGCCGTGCAGGCAGTGGCACGGTGACGAAACCCTGCAGCGTTGGTGAGACCAGTGCTGCGGGCCGAAGTGGGTCGGTGCTCATTGCGGTGCTGGCAGGTCCCAGTGCAAGCAGTGGCGATGTCATTGTTGAAGCATTGTCATCGGTAGATGAACTGGAGTCAGTGGCACCTGCGTCAGTGGGCCAAGGCTGCGGTGTGGGACGGGCCGGTGTGTCCAGTAACTTACGAGTGGTGCCCCCAGGCCACAGTTCAGGCAGCGGCGTCAATATCGGCGTGGAGCGACATTGTTGGGAATACCAGGGCAGGAATGTGAAACGAGGCGTTGCCTTCAGGTCGTGGTGCAAGCAGCGGCTCGGTGGCAGCGGTGGTAGACGTCGTTGGTGAGACCAGGGTTGCAGTGCAAAGCAGGGAGTTCTTCTCTGCAGTGCCAACAGGTCACGGAGCCGGCAGCAGTGTCGGGTTGTTTTTTCTTCTGTTGCAGCACAAAACACACAGGGCCTCAATTACAAGAAAGTGCTGCAGCACAGCACGGCAAGCCTTTTGGCTGCGCACGCTACAGCACTTTCAAAGCACAGGGATGCAACATATTTACAATAATATGTTGCATCCCTGTGCTTTCCCATGCTCTGGCACATAATTGGCTGCCATGCGCCGACGCAGGCACCCTTGCAGCTTGGTCCAAGGATGCCTGCGTCATGGGGACAATTGTTTATGTGCAAGAAGGTGTTCCTTCCTCCACATAAAAAATCTGAAATGGTGTTTGTCAGCTTCTATGTGTGCTGCATTAGCACACATAGAAGTTACAAAACCTCATTTAATAAATGTTTGTTTATGTGCCGGAAGGGACACCTTCTTGCACATAACCAATCATAAGAGATGATTTCCTCATTCTATGTGTGCTGCAGAATGCAGCATGCATTGAAAGAGGGAAAAAAACGAGGAGAAATGAATTTATTTCCCCTCGTTGCGCCTCCCTACATCTCCCCTAGGGAGGTGTAGCATTCAGATGCATTTCCAGGTTTACGATTTCTCGTAAATCTGAAAATGTGTCAAGTTCCATGGTTGTTGCGTGGGAACACCCACAGCAACACCAATGGAATGCCCCTTTCATGCAAAGTGCTGCGTGTAAAGAGGCCGTATTTACAAAGACAGGAAAAGCCATGCACTGTGGCTTTTCCTATCCTAGTAAATATGCCGTCAAAAATGCACCGCCGGTGCGTCACAAAAAGTGATGCACTGGCTGTGCAAGGGGCTTGTAAATAAGCCCCACAGTTCCCAGTGGTGGTAGCAGATTAACTTGAAGTATTTGCTGTTCCTGAGACTTCATGAACAGGGGGCAAGCTCTTCCTCAAGCCCTTGGGAAACTCGGGAAAATAAGTTGCAGAAAGTCCAGTCCTTTCACTGCCCAAGACAGACACAGCCACTGCAGGCCAACACAGCAAAGTGGTTCCTCCTCGCAGCTTCTCCAGCTCTTCTTCTTGGCAGGTTCCGTAATCCAAATGAGTTCAAAACTTCTGGGGTCAGGGCCCCAATATTATACTTCTTTTCCCTTTGAAGTTTTAGGCAGAAAGTCCCTGAGTTCAGTAAAAACCAGTTCTATCCTTCCAGGTCCGGCTTCACTACAGGAGGTGGAGACAGCATTGTGCAGAGCAGACGCAGCCTATTCAGTTGCTAGTTAAAACTCCTCCCACCACTCTAAATGCGGAAAGGTCTATTCAGACGGGCTATGAGTCATCCAGGAAAGGCAGGACGCACATCAACCTCCCTTGTGACTGTCTAGTGTGAATGCACATCCCCAGCTCCTGTCACTCCAAAACTAGACGGTGAATACACAAACAGGCAGAGGCACACAGGATGGTTAAGTAAGAACATGCCCACTTTCTAAAAGTGGCATTTTCAAACCCACAAGTTAAAAACCACCTTTAATATGTGTTATTAAATTCTGAGTTCAGAGAGCCTAAACTCCATTTCTCCATCTTGTCCCAATGGAAAGTTGCACTTGTAAGATGTTACACGGCAGCGCCCATGTTAACCTATGGAACATACAGCTTTTCAATACAGAAAAAGAAAATTGGCAGTATTTCAGTATCAGGACATGTAAAATACACTACTACATGTCCTGTCTTTCACATACACTGCACCCTGCCCAAAGGGCTAACTTGGGCCTCCCTTAGGGGTGGCTTACATGTAAGAAAATGGAAGGTTATGGCCTGGTAAGTCGGTGCACTTGCTAGGTCGCGATTACAGTAAAAACTGCAGGCCCACTAGTAGCATTTGATTTACAGGCAATTACACAGTGCACTGTAATTGGGGCTTACTAGTAAATCAAATATACCAATCATGGAAAAAAATTCATAACACAATTCAAAGTAGGAGCACTTGCACTTTGGCACTGAATAACAGAAAAAATGCTCAGAGACATTAAACCAGCAAAAACAAAGTCCAGCATACCATCAAAAACAGGAGGTCAGACCACAAAAAGACAGGGTAAACATGCCAAAAGATACCAGGTCTAACACATCCCCTTCAGCTGAAAGTAATGAGAACTTCCCACCCAGCTGGGAGTTCTCTTCACTAAGGCGGAAGAATCTGGACAGACCATCGGCGTTGGCGTGTTCTGTGCCAGGGCAATGTTCCACCGTAAAGTCCTTTCCCAGTTGGGATATTGACCTCCTCAACAGTTTTGGGTTTTCACCCCTCATCTGCATTAACCATCTGAGGGGCCCGTGGTCTGTCTGAACCCAGAAGTGAGTCCTAAGCAAGTAGGGACTTAGCTTCTTCAGCAACCAGACCACAGCGAAAGCTTCTCGCTCAATTACACTCCACCTCTGCTCCCTGGGGAGTAGTCTCCTGCTAAGAAAGACTACATGCTGGTCTAGGCCCTCTCTATTTAGTTGTGAGAGCACCACTCCCACACTATGCTCTGAAACATCTGTCTTCATGAAGAATTTTTTGGAGAAGTTGGGTGCCTTGAGCATGGGCGCCGTGCACATGGCTGCCTTTAGGGCATCAAAAGCGATCTGACAGGCATCAGTACAGATCACTTTTCTTGGCTGCTTCCTGGAAGTCAGCTCAGTCAAAAGGGAAACAGTGGTGCCATAGCCCTTGACAAATCTCCTATAGTAACCAGTGAGCCCTAAAAAGACTTTCACCTCAGTCTGGGTCTTGGGCGGCTCCCAAGCCACGATGGTGTCAATCTTAGGTTGTTGGGGTGCCATCTGGCCGCATCTTACCTGGTGGTCTAAGTACACCACAGACCCCTACCTGATCTGGCAGTTACTTGCGTAGATCATGAGGCCTGCCTTCTGCAGAGGCTTCAAACCTTCCCAGAGGTGATGCAAGTGATCTTAACAGCTGGAACTTTACGCTGCAGTGTCATCCAGGTAGGCAGCACTGAAATCCTCCAGTCCAGCCAACACATGGTTGACCAACCTCTGAAAGGTGGCAGGGGCATTCTTCAACCCAAAGGGCATCACCCTGAACTGGTAGTGCCCCTCTGGTGTTGAGAATGCAGACCTCTCCTTGGCCCCATCAGCCAAGGCAATCTGCCAGTACCCAGACGTTAAATCCGATGTATTGAGGAACTTGGCAGCTCCAACCGATCTATGAGCTCATCAGCTCTGGGGATGGGGTGTGCGTCAGTCCTGGTGACCGCATTGAGACCACATTAGTCCACACAGAACCGAAGTTCAGGAGTGGCACTGGGTGCAGCAGCCTTTAGAACCAAGACCACTGGGCTGGCCCAAGGACTGTCGGAGGGCTCTATCACCCCGAATGCCAACGTCTTAGAAACCTCTTCTTTGATGTTGGTTTTGACCCTGTCAGTCAGCCTGTAAATGTTTTACTTCACAGGATGACTGTCCCCAGAGTCCACGTCATGGGTTAACCAGTGGGTGACATCTGGGGTCAGGAAGTATAGTGTGGCAAACTGCCCCAACAGCTGGCGACAGTTACTCTGCTGTTCTGGGGTCAGTGTAGGGGAGAGGTTCACACTTCCATTGACCCATCGTGCTCCTTGACAGACAGGAGCTCAGAGAGAGGTTCACTCTCCTCTTCCACCTCATCATCTGTCATCAAGAGCATGCTTACTTCAGACCTGTCAAAGTGAGGTTTGAGGCGGTTCACATGTAGGACCCTCAAAGGGTTCCTGGGAGTCCACAGGTTCACCAGGTAGGTGACATCACTCTTGCACTCCACCTCAAAAGGCCCAGTCCAGTTGTCCTGAAGCACAAGGCCATAACCCACACTTTTTGGCCAGGTTGAAACTCTACCAGAGTGGCATTCAGGTCATACCAGCATTTCATCTCTTCCTGGCTGGTTTTTAGGTTTGCTTGAACGGGCTTCCTGAAGCATGCAGTCTGGTTTCTAAAGGCCAGAATGTAGCTAAATACATCCTGAAGAGTTTTCCTGGACTGAGAGGTCCTCTCACAGGGTGCCCATACAGTAGATCAAAGGGACTAAGCCCTAATGACTTCTGCAGTACCTTCCTGTAAGCAAAGAGAAGGCTTGGTAAGAGGACCTCCCACTTACGCCTCATGGGTTTGGTCAGACCCTTGATCATGCCCTTCAGGGTTTGGTTGAATCTGTTCACCAAACCATTACCTTGGGGTGGTACGGAGTGGTGAACTTGTAGTATACACCACACTCCTCCCACAGGGTTGTCACATACTTGGATATGAAATCGGTACCTCCGTCAGATACCATCTCTCTGGGGAATGCTATGCGGGAAAAGATCCCCATTAATGCCCGGCCCACCGTGTGCGCCTTCGTTGTCCTGAGAGGGATAGCCTCCGGGTCCCGGGTGGCATGGTCCACCAAGACCAGGATGTACCTGTTGCCCATGGCTGTCTTGGGGTCCAGAGGCCCCACAATGTCCATCCCCAACCTCTCAAAAGGTTTGCCTAGAACCAGAAAAGGTTGGACAGGAGCCTAATACGTCCTCCCTCTCTTACCACTTGCCTGGCAAGTTTGGCAAGACATACAATGTGCATCCGACTGCCTTCGCATTTGGGTCCTAAAGAAGTGGGTGACAACCTGTCAAAGGTTTTGTCCCACCCCAAATGTCCTGCCAAAGGCATACCGTGAGCCAGACCCAGTAGGAAGGTCCTGAAGCGCTGGGGTACCACCAGCACACGGGCTGACTAAGGCACAACAACCGTAGGCTCACTGAATAGGAGACCATTCTCCCAGTTGATACAATATGATCCAGACTGATCACCAGCTGTCTGGTGTGCAGCCTCCTGCTGCAAACCATCCAGAGAAGGGCATTCCCTCAGCACCCTGCAGAACTCTTCCCTGGTGGGACCCCTTCTTGCTGCCGAGGGGTCGGCTCATATTAAGTCCCCCAGTTCAGCCACTTGTTCCCCTGTAGGTTCTGGAGCATCCCCTCAAGGTCAGCCTCATCCCAGACCATAGGAACTTCAGGAGCGGGTTTCCGCGCCCATTGCCCTTTCTCTTGGCAGGCACCTGGGCCACTATGTCAGGCTTCAGGTCCTTCTGATCACCTTTTCTGGGTGCCGTGGACCAACTGGTCTGCATGCCCACTCTGGCAACCCAAGCATCTCCAAGTGAGACCTGAGCTCCACATCCTTCCACAAGGATTGCTCTAGGTCGTTACATAGCAGACAATCTACATGCATGGTGGGGCTCACAACCACCCTCAAGGGACCTGGGACCCCCCCACTCAAAGGGAACCTGTGCAATCTTACATTGGCGCTCTGAGTTGTCTACAGCAACTACTTGGTGGAATGCACTAAGGATTACTTGCTCCTCAGATACCAGGTGACACCTGACTGAGGTCACACTGGCTCCAGTATCTCTGAGAGCCTCTACCCTTTGCCCATTGATGGTCACCCAGGCGCGGTACTTCTTATAGTTCGCAGGCACTAGGCTTCCTTGTGTTACGAGCCCCAATGTACCCCAATATAGGCCTAAGTAGGCGTACAACCTTTTACCTACATTTGTCCTACCTTGCTCTGCATACCGGCTGACCTTTTACCTAGGTAGGTGCCGAATAAATGTTGTGTGGTTTTCTTCGAAAACTAGCCTCATTTATTATGCATGAGGATTCTTAGTATCACAGCAGGATTACCGTCTTCTGCATAATAACTCTGTACAAAAGTCACCGCTATCGTCATCCTTGGACGACATGCCCACAGTACTATGACACATCTAGGTAGAAACCCTGAGAGTACCACATCTACTCTGGGCAAACCAGAGGAGAAGCTTCCATGCTGACACGAGACGCTGAAGTCCCTGCATGCACGGGGGTGCTAGAGGGCGCAAAGCAAGATGGCCGCTCCGTAGAGCAGCTCCTCCGGCCGAGTCACCAATCCGCCCATTATCCTGCTTACCTGGTGTCATCGACCCCTCATCTGCTGTGGCCGAGTGGCGGAGTGCTGTGGGCGGCTTTTGGAGTGTTGAGCCGTCCTGTTGGCAACCGGGGAGCTGAGAGAGGGGCCGGCAAACTTTTGGGCCTGCAGCGGTGAGTGCTGCGCTATACCGGCCGTGGCCTGAGACTTGCGGGGGGATTTTTGCCGCCTAGCCGGTGCCGAGTGGACCGCACGGACTGTGCTGGTGTGTGCGGGTGCCCGGATGCGGTCGTCCTTGACCGCCTGGGCCGCGCCGTCTTCTTGCTCAGCCCCGCGTGGCGCTCCGGTTACGGACTGGGATCAGCGGCATCTCTCTCCCGCTGCTTGATGCTTCGGCGCCGGTCTGTGGCAGTGCGGCCGCGGCATACTGCCAGCTGTGGGCTGGGGTGCTGGGCGTGCGTTGCGGTGTGTGACTCCTCCGTTTCGCGGCCCTCCCCGCTGCTGTTTCTTCTGGGGCCCCTCTCCCATATGCCGCTTGGGCCCTCGTTCCTGCAGACCCGGTAGCCTACCATTTGCTTCTGGACGAGGAGACTCCTGTTACGTCCAGTCCTGCGTTCGCCTGCAGCCTGCAGCGGAGGCCTGGGGTGGAGAGCTCCGCCTGGTGACTGGCTGTGCCTGATCGACCCTGCTGCCTACCTGGGGGCCCCCATACTCCCCTCCGCGGGGCTGTGGCGTGAGGCGAGATCCTACCTTGAGAGGCGCTGCCGCATTCCGGGGCAACTGTACTCCTCCCTGCCCCATCCACCTGCTGACCCACGATAGACTTTTGCCTCATTCTCCTGTTCATTGCCCTTGCTTGTTCTGGACATAGGATCTGCTGTGCAGAGGCACCTCTCCCCCGTGCTCCACTACGGGTCTGCTCCTCGCCTTTGCACTATCTGGTTTTGACCACTTCTGGGCCTAGGTATCGGACCAAGTGCTGGCGTACTGTTCCTGCATGTTGGGTGTCCCTGGTGGCGGCGATTGATTGCTGCGAGGACCACGCGATTGACTGTGGGGCGCTCTGTGGACCTGCTGACAACCTTTTGCGCCATTGCTGTGTGCATCTCCCTGTTCCTCACGTTTATCCTCCCTGCCGCTATTTGGCCCCAACTTCGCGGCCTTTAGTGCTGGGGGCGAGTGCGCCCTCTGGGATTTGGCGCTTCCTACACTAACCTGCTTCCCGCTCCAAGTGCGCCATTATGGGGAAATCTGAGCACAGTCAACCGCGCCTCACCTTCGAGCCCCGCAGATCCACCAAGACTTCTCAACAGGCCGCCTCGGACTCGGAGCTTAATGCACCTGGCGACCATTTGTCTAATATCGACAAAACTCTCCTCGCAGTTCAAACCAGTCTGCAGTCCCTTGACGGGAAGATTGACAATTTGAATCTCCGCATGGATCATATGTCGCAGAAGCTGGATAAACACGCGCTGGATCTGGGGGAGGCAGAAACACGAATATATGACGCAGAGGATGGCCTGCAGCAAGTGACCACGAAGACGACAGCCATGGCGAAGGTGCTGGCCGTAATACAAGCTCATAATGAGGACTTGGAGGCCAGATCGAGACGCAATAATTTGCGCCTTACTGGTCTGCCAGAATCCACTAATACGGGCCGCCTCGAGACCTACATTGAGAATCTACTCCGCGAAATATTCGGCGCTGAACATTTCTCTCAGGTGTTAATTGTAGAGCGGGCTCATAGATCTTTGGCTGCTCACCCTCCTCCAGGCGCACCACCACGCCCCATCATTGCCCGTCTGTTAAATTACCGGGACCGAGATACTATCCTCCGTATGGCTCGTGAGAAAGGCACTATCACCCATGAGGGTAATACTCTTGCTTTTTATCCTGATTTCACAGCGGCTGTACAGGAGGCTCAAAGAGAATACCTGCCTGTTAAAAAACTTCTCATGTCGGCAAGGATATCCTATGCCATGCTCTACCCTGCGCGGCTGCACATCGATCATAATGGGAAGCCTAGGATCTTCACCACTCCTAAATCTGCTATGGACTTTGCGAAGACTTTGACAAGGTGCGGCCGCCCCCCCCACTGAGGCGGCGGGTGATGCCACTGGAGCCACTGGAGAATTAGCAGATGAATGATGACAGTATCAGGACACGTGAGTTGTGGACTGATGTTCACCCCCCTGCTGCGCTTTGATTTGTTTTGGGGGTGCCCCTGCATATATGCTGTCGTGGGACTGGACAAGCGGGCTCTAGAACATTCATAGGGACTTGACCTGTACCATTGTTAACGCCTTGTATCCTACAGACTTTAATATTTCCATGTGGGTTATCTGTTTACTACTATCGAGATATTGTGTGATACTAGCCAGGTAACACTATCGCTCTCGCTCGGCCACCTCCCATCACACCGGGAGGGGTATTGTGCTCCAGCGCTCCCCCATGGGTGTTCCCCATTACTGTTTTCTCCCTTGGAATTGCATTCGAGGGCCAAATTGGGAGGTTCGAGATGGCTTTGGCATGTTGGGGTCGCTGAAGTGGGTGGGGGGTGATGGGGGTGGGGGTTTTTCGGGGGGTTTGGTTCCGTGGATACCTTTATGGCTAATACTGTGATTACTGCAAATGTACCTTCATGCATCATCGGGCTTTCATGCTCATTGTATAATATGTTTCTGCATCACATCCTGCTCACACTGTAGTTACCTGTCTCACCTGGAATGTACGGGGGCTCAATTCTCCAAAGAAAATTCGTCAAGTTCTGGCATTTTTAGATCGCCATGAGGTCGCAATTGCCCTGCTGCAGGAGACGCATCTAACCCCGCAATCGGAAAAGCAAGTTGGGTCGAAGTGGGCTGGCTATCGCTTGGCGTCCTCCTATTCCTCCTATTCGCGAGGTGTCCTCACGTTAGTCAAAAAGCACCTTCCTTTCATCATGCTCAAAACCTGTATCGATGACGCCGGGCGGTACGCCATAGTGCATGGGAAGTTAGCGGGCACTTTAATCACCATAGTGAACACTTATGGCCCAAATATAGACGACCCAGGTTTTTTTTAGCACATCATCTCCACATTGCGCGTCTGGCCAGAGGCTGTGATACTGTGGGGGGGTGATCTCAACACACATTTAGATCCTACCCGGGACAAGGCAAGTGGCAGAGGTGGTCAATCACCTAGGGCGGCCCAGGTTATAAATGAAGGAATGTCTGAGCTGGGTCTAATGGACGTCTGTCGACAGCGGAACTTGGAGGCGCGAGAGGGCACACATATTTCCACAGCGCACAATAGCTGGTCTCGGCTAGATTACTGGCTCCTGAGCGAGACAGCGGGAGGCTGGGTATCCAGTACAGCAGGGTTGCCTCGCACACTTTCTGATCACAGCCCAGTTTGCATGACACTACAGCTTCCAGGCGCCGCGCGCCGTGCGTTCACCTGGCGCCTCCGTACAGAGGCCCTCCTTGACCCTCTTTATACCACCACCATTCGTGACGCCATTACGCAATATTTTACCCATAACAAGGGCTCGGTGGACAATGCGCTGACCCTCTGGGAGGCCTTCAAGGCCACTATCCGGGGCACGTGCATTAGCACTTCCGCTGGTATCCTACAGGATTTGCGGGGACAGCTCACTAAACTTGAAAACATGTTACATGATCTTGAACGGGATTATGAGGTTTCGCCTTGTGCCCAGACATTGGCGTCGATCAAGGAGGTCACATTGGAATACACTGAATTAGCTGAGAGGGAGGTCAAATATATTTCTCGGCGACATGTTGCCCGCGCATATGGGGAGGGTGGTCGGCCGGGGCGGCATCTGGCTCACAAGATCAGAGATCGCATGACCCAACACACTATTTCTAAGATCACCGATGCCACTGGCCATGATCACTACACTACCCCGGAGATTTTAGAACAGTTTAGAACCGCACACGAAACACTATACACTACGCAGGGTGTGGCTGACAGTGATGACATGGATGCATATTTCGCCGACATTGCCATCGCTTGGTTGTCGGATGGACAGAGGGAGTTTCTCTGTCAGCTGATTACGGAAGAGGAAGTGTGTGCAACTATTAAGACTCCCCCAAACAACAAAGCCCCGGGCCCTGATGGCTTCCCAAGCGAATTCTACAAAGAGTATGCAGAGGAGCTAACTCCCTACATACTGGAAATGCACGCTGAGGCCTATGACTCTGGCGAATTGCCACCCACCTTACGGGAAGCTCTGATCATTACGTTACTCAATAAGGATAAACCTCCCAATAGCTGTGACTCATACTGGCCGCTCTCGCTTATTAATACAGATGCCAAGATACTGGCCACCAGACTACACCCGCTTATGCAGGGCTTGGTCCTCCCGGACCAGTCTGGCTTTATTCCCACTCGTTCTACTTCACACAACTTGCGTGCTCTCTTCGCTACATTTCACATACTTGATCCCGGGCTGCAGGCGGCAGCTGTCATGCTCGACGCCACCAAGGCATTTGACTCTATTGAGTGGAGTTACTTGTTTTACATATTGCGTCGTATGGGCTTCCCACCTATGTTTATTCACTGGATAAACCTGCTGTACACTAATCCAACGGCGCGTGTCCGGGTGGAGGGCAGCACGTCAGATCCTATTTTCATTACCAGGGGGACGCGTCAGGGATGCCCCCTATCGCCTCTTCTTTTTGCACTGACACTCGAACCTCTTGCCTGCATCATCAGACAGCGACATCGGGCTGCGGCCCTCCGTTTTGCCCACCGCCCAGTCAGCATCTCCCTGTATGCGGATGACATGTTACTTTTCATACGAGAACCGCACACTTTCCTGGCATCAGTACTGCGGGAATATATCCTCTTTGGTTTGTTCTCAGGCCTACAGATCAACTGGACTAAATCGGTGAAAGTAACACTCACGGAATGCACCTTGCCTCACGAATTAGAATACCCACTTGAGTGGTCAGTGGACCCCGTGAAATACTTGGGGATATGGGTGCACAGAGACCCGGACATGGTGATTCGTGAAAATTACGGCCCAGCGTGCGCTAAATTGGAGCGGCAGGTGGACAGTTGGGTGAGGCTTCCACTGTCCCTGGCTGACCGTATCGCGTTAAACAAGATGGTAGTGCTGCCACAATTTTTATATCTTTTTAGTAACATACCGATCCCGCTCACTCAACATTTTTTTAAAACTGCGTTCTTTGCTTCTTAAACTTGTCTGGGGGGGAAACAGGCCCGTGTGGCCTGGGACACACTTATCCTAGACTACAAATACGGGGGCTTTAGCGTGCCTGACTTATATTTATATTACCTATGCGCGCATGCACAATATGCGCACTACTGGCTTGGCGTGCATGAATTCATCCCGCATGTAGTGATAGAGGACGGGGATGCCCACCCAGTCCCCCTAAGCTCCATGCTGACACACTTTAAGAGACAGACCCCCCGCACAGAAATCAACACAGTTGACGCCACTATAAGGGCCTGGACGGCACTAGGTCGCATGGCCGGGAAACTACCATTGTACTCCCCTCTCCTGCCTCTTGCGTTCCACTCTGATCTGTCTGTGACTCATGAGACGGGAGCCATGCGCGCCTTCCATCAGGTAGGAATCGTTAAAATGCAAGATTTGTTTCCGGAGGGCGTTTTTTTTATCAGATAGTGATCTCAGTTACATACAGAATAAAACGTCACTATTCACGTTCCTCTTCTACAGATTAAAGAAAGCGATACAAACCCACTATCACACCTTCCCTGCGGAACCCTTACCATTACAAACACTCCACACCTTGCTTATTAGTCTAACACGACGCAATCTTCTCACCAAACTATATCGCGCTGCTAGAGAGGAGAAGCCGCAGCCCCATAACCAAAGCTTAGAGACATGGAATGCTCGTTTGGACCCGCCTTTGACACCACAAGACTGGGAATATTGTTGCCAACTCACAGGGGCCCTAACCTCTAATGGTAATCTCTGCATAATTCATTTTAAGTATTTACATCAAGTGTACTATACTCCACGTAGGTTATTCAAATATGGGCTCCGCGACACCGACACATGTAAGAGATGTGGAGCTGCAGATGCCGACTTTTGGCACTTGTCCTGGGAGTGTCACAGAGTTGCACCATTTTGGGAGGGAGTGATTCGAACGTTGTCCAAAATGGTTGATCTAGAATTGCAGTGTTCACCACATGTCTGCTTGCTGGGATTGGTGCCTTATGTGAAGGGGGTCACAGGTAAACTGGTGAAAGTGGCTTTACTAATGGCCAAAAGGCGGGTGGCAATGACGTGGGAGAGCACAGCTGCACCAACGACTACACGATGGCTCCAGGATTTGGCGAGCTGCCGGGACCGGTTGATACTATATGCGGAGGAACTCCCTTCTTCCTCTAGACCTCACGATATATGGGAACCACTATTACAATACTTGCGAACAGTGGTGCAAGATGAGCCCCCAGGTGATACAGAACGTTAAATGTACAATGTATAATATAACAAGCATGATACCCTGTTGTAATTTGCAGATTATTATCGCATGACACTCAATTGATATGTATGCCATTGCCACGAGTTGTTGCATTGTTTAACCGATTTATATGTGCTCATTGATACTATTGCTGTACGCTGCATATGCTTAATTCAAACCTCAATAAAAAAAAATTAAAAAGTCCCTGCACGCACACACTCCAGCATGAAGTGGTCTGACATCCCTTGCGGGATGGCCAACTCAAGATCAAGATGGGTTCCTTCATTCTCTCCCATCAGGTAATGGGCTTGGCTCTTTCCTAGGGGGATTCTTGGCTTTTACACCTACATACATGCTAGGTACACTTAGGAGTACATCTTAGGAGTACTCATGATTTCCTCCATGTATCTATATGCCTGCATATATTCACTGTTTTAGCACCATGGTAGAATTCTACCTTTTATTTACTCTGTTGTTGCTTATAATCGTATATATCTGTTTCTGTGTAATGGTTGTTGCAGCACATGTATTTTATACTAGAATGATGCTGGTTCCATAAATGCTTATTGAAAATGTCCCCACCGTTTATTCTGTTTATCTCTCTGAGACCAAGTGAGCACGAGTAACTGAGCGAAAAGTACTGTACTGTTTCCACGATCCCTGAGGGGTCTGGGTTGTCATGTTCAATAGGGTGCACAGACATACTATCGAGGTTTTTTTTTTTCGAACAACAGAAATATCGAGTTGGAAATATCGAAGGGAGAGAATATCGACATCAGGAATATCGGTGACCAGAATATTGACCTGAAGGTAAGAAATATCGTTTTTGTTAATATCGAAGTCAGTAATATCGTTTGCAAAAATATCGTTGTTAATAATATCGATGTTTATATTAGTGTTATGTATTTTAGTATGTATTTTATATGTATGTGTTCTATATTTTTTGTTAAGCATTGTATTTTTTTAAAATATATGTATTACATTTTTAGAAGTTAGTAATTTTTTTAAAGTAAATTTTGCGTTTTAGTACTGTAGCGGGTTGTGGGTTTATAGGGGAATAGGGTGGGAAGTAATTTAATTATAGTAAATTAAATAATAATTTTTAGAAATTATTAATTATTTTTAATTCAATTTTGTGTTTTAGTTCCGTAGCGGGTTGTGGGTTTATAGGGGAATAGGGTGGGAAGTAACTTAATTATAATAAAGTAATTATTAATTTTTATTTTTTGGTATTGATAATTAATTTATTGTTAATTAATTATTAATTGGCAATTAATTTTTATTAATTGATTAATTGATAATTATATTAATTGTGTTAATTTATTTTATGAGTGGGTTGTGGGTTTATAGGGAAATAGGGTGGGAAGTAATTTATTATAATAAAGTAATTATTAATTTTTATTTATTGGTATTGATAATTAATTTATTGTTAATTAATTATTATTTGGTAATTCATTTTTATTAATTGATTAATTGATAATTATATTAATTGTGTTATTTGTTTTTTAGGAGTGGGTTGTGGGTTGTGGGTTTATAGGGGAATAGGGTGGGAAGTAAATTAATTATAATAAAGTAATTATTAATTTTTATTTATTGATATTGATAATTAAGTTATTGTTAATTAATTATTAATTGGTAATTAATTTTTATTAATTGATTATAATTGATTATTATACTAATTGTGTTAATTTATTTTACTGAGCGGGTTGTGGGTTAATAGGGGAATAGGGTGGGAAGTAATTTAATTATAATAAAGTAATTATTAATTTTTATTTATTGGTATTGATAATTAATTTATTGTTAATTAATTATTAATTGGTAATTAATTTTTATTAATTGATTAATTGATAATTATATTAATTGTGTTAATTTATTTTAGGAGCGGGTTGTGGGTTTATAGGGGAATAGGGTGGGAAATAATGTAATTATAATAAAGTAATAATTAATTTGTATTTTTTGGTATTGATAATTAATTTATTGTTAATTAATTATTAATTGGTAATTAATTTTATTAATTTATTAATTGATAATTATTTTAATTGTGTTAATTTATTTTAGGAGTGGGTTGTGGGTTTATAGGGAAATAGGGTGGGAAGTAATTTATTATAATAAAGTAATTATTAATTTTTATTTATTGGTATTGATAATTAATTTATTGTTCATTAATTATTATTTGGTAATTAATTTTTATTAATTGATTAATTGATAATGATATTAATTGTGTTATTTTTTTTTAGGAGTGGGTTGTGGGTTTATAGGGGAATAGGGTGGGAAGTAAATTAATTATAATAAAGTAATTATTAATTTTTATTTATTGGTATTGATAATTAATTTATTGTTAATTAATTATTAGTTGGTAATTAATTTTTATTAATTGATTAATTGATTATTATACTAATTGTGTTAATTTATTTTAGGAGCAGGTTGTGGGTTAATAGGGGAACAGGGTGGGAAGTAATTTAGGGGCACATTACGATACCCGGCGTAAATAAATCCGCCAGGCATGGAAGCGGCAAAAATCCGCCCGCACACACCGCCTGAACACCGACCACGCCATTATGATTACACAAACCGAAAACCGCCATCGGCGGAAAAATCACACAAAATACCGCCCGCCATCGTCCGAGTCGGAGTCAAACCGCCCGCCACGGACGGAAACACGCACGACAACACAAAACCGCCCGCCCTCACGGCCGACACACCGCACGTGAAATTACGATCGCACCGCCATGAGCGCGGAAAAACCACAAATATACCGCCCGCCAGCGCAAACAACGCCGATGAGAATCGACACGGCAGAAGCCATGGCGCCAACGTACCTGCACAGAAACCATCCGCACACAAAACCAATAGCACACAACATGGCCAACAAGTCCACACAGCAAGGCACGCACAAATACACAAGCACAGTACACATCCCGAAAACACCCCCCGGACAAACAAAAAATACAAAGGCCAGAACCCCAGACACAACACACCTGAAAACAACAGACCATGAGGACACACCCACATAGGTGAGTACAAAAGCAGCACTCCCACAGACTACAACCCCTTGCTACATTGCAAACCAGAGAGGAGGAGAGGACACAGTGACACAGCAAGGACAGCAGCACACCACAGAAACGCACACATCACTACCACCACCACCACCACCACCACCAAACACCACCACCACCACCACCACCACCACCACCACCACACCCCGGCACCACAAACCCCCTGCACATTACACAACACACACCGCACCAGCACCACAAACACCATGGCACCACAAAGGATGCCCAAGTTCACGCCCATGGAGCTGACGGTCATGGTCGACGAGATCATCAAGGTGTACCCACAAATCTATGGGAACATGGTCCAGCACACACCACTAGCCACCAGAAACAGAATGTGGAACCGGATCGTAGACCAGGTCAATGCAGTCGGGACCCTGCCCAGAAACAGAGTCGAGATTAACAAACGTTGGAATGACGTAAAGAGCCTGGTCAAGAAGAAGGAGGGCAAAAACAGAGAGCTGGCTGCCGTCACTGGCGGAGGGAATCCCGCGCTCTTTAAGACCTTCAAAGCGTGGGAGGAGAAGGTGCGAGTCGTAATCCATCCGGAGATCCTCGCCGGAATAGCAGGGGGAGTGGAGGCTGGTAAGTACAAACTAATGTATACCAGCACACCGCTATGTACTCACATGCGCAACTACCATGCCACAGCTCCCAGGGACAAACACCCCCATGTCCAGCACACAATACACAACACATCACACACACATGCAACAGACACTACCACACACAGCCCAAACCGAACAACTGTAAGATGCGTGGGGACATGTGTACACTAAGCCAGCCACGTAACCACCAACAGGTCCCCAAATATGCCAGAAGCGCCACAACGAGCACCCACCACACCCATGTGTCCGCCACAGCTGCACTAACCGACAAGTAACAGGTAAGTGGCAGGAACACAAAGTGCAGTGGGTGGGACGGTGGACAGCCCAAGTACAACACACACCAGGCCCCAGTCCCACAGCACAGCAAGGAGGAGCATCCCCCGCACCCCACAGCCACGTGTCAGCCACCGCAGTGCACAACGACAGCCGAAAGGCAGACATCACGGTCCACAGCAATCGGTGTCAGTGGGTGTACAGCCACCCCCACGACCCACAACACCCCCCACCCCCACAGACCTGCAACATGGAGCACCCCCGCTTAGAGCCATGTGGCATCCAGTACAGTGCACGCACGAACAACTTGCAGGTGGGAAACTGGACAGGGCTGGATTACTGGAGGCATGAGGACCATAACACCACCAACACATGGGACATGTCACGTAGCAGACGAACACGCAGCACCGCCCACCGTCACGAACAAGTGAACAATGTGCACACGGACATGAACAACAGACTCACACCCCACATGACCCATCACAGACATAGCAACACCCAAGGAGCCACGTCTGCATGCACAAGCCACACTGAATATAGTCCCACACGGCAGCCACTGTGCAACTCATCACACACAACCGAAACACCATTGAAGTCCTGGCCATGTAGCCCCCACTGCCTGTCAACCCCACACCCCACAACTACGCCTATGTAAGACAAACAACACTAGACGCAACAGAGCGGAACAACATAAATGCACACGAACACCACTGAACCCATCAAACTCACAGACACACCATGCACATACAACATACCATCCATCCCATCCGTCAGCCCCAGTCTCATGAAAGGCATGTCATCCGCACAGCTGCCACACATACAGCAGTCACGCTAAGACACATGCCCATGACCAACCATGTGCCAGAAGTCAATTAAGCGCACGACACACTGTGAGCAACAACACACAACATGGGCCACACCCCCCCGAGCACTGCAGTGATGCACATGGCACAGGGCAGCACGCACACCAAGGAGATGGGACAACTGCAATACGTTGGCTGGCACACAACTATCACTCACTCATAACGATGCGTCCAATGCCATGTCCAGTAATCACAACAGACAGCAAATATGCAGGGCATGTCAGGCATGCACACACCTCAGACCATGCACTGTCATGCTGCCACAACACATGTCACGTTCGGCACCCATGGCTCACAGCATGTACCCCAAAAGCATATCCCCTCCCAAATGCGAATCTGGGGCATGGCCCCCATGTAGCCATATGCGTTCCTAAGCGTTCCATTAGAACCCCAAAAGCATATCCCCTCCCAAATGCGAATCTGGGGCATGGCCCCCATGTAGCCATATGCGTTCCTAAGCGTTCCATTTGAACCCCAAAAGCATATCCCCTCCCAAATGCGAATCTGGGGCATGGCCCCCATGTAGCCATATGCGTTCCTAAGCGTTCCATTTGAACCCCAAAAGCATATCCCCTCCCAAATGCGAATCTGGGGCATGGCCCCCATGTTGCCATATGCGTTCCTAAGCGTTCCATATGAACTCCAAAAGCAAAGTACAAACCAGACCCAGGATGGGCCAGGAGCCCGCATACACCAGAGTCACAATGAGTAGGGGCACAGCAACACACCCATCGGCATGGCCAATCCGTCCCATGCCACATGTGCACAGCACACAGTCCCATTGCCTAGCACACACAACTACAGATGCCACAGCCACACACTCGCCTCCGGGAAACCCATGTACGAGATTGCACGAACTGCCAATGTCAGACGACTAATACATACTTCGCCAGGTGCAACACAATAACAAATCTCATTCTCTCCACAGGTGACGAACTGCCGGATGCTGGGGATGGAGACAGCAGCCAGCACAGCCAGCCCACAAGCCCCCAACGAGGACACACGGATCTGGAGGATCTGTCCTCCTCTTCGGACACGGACCACCAAGCTGGCCCATCTGGCGTGGCAGGGCCCAGCCGCTCCCCAGGACCCCTCCTACCCACCAACCCATCATCCAGGGATGCTGAACAGTCCCAGTCCCCTGCTGCCACTGTCGTTGCGGCCACACCCACGGTCATTGCGGCCACTACCACTGCCGCAACCGCCACCATCGCCGCACCGACCACCACCGCCTCCACCACCACCACGTCTTCGCTGGCACCAGCCCCAGCGCAGGTGGTGGCCCGGCCGACTGGATCCACCCTGGGAGCCACAGCGAGGACCGTGGTGTGCAATGTGGCTAGTGGGCAGGCCGGTGGCAGCAGGACTGGTAGGAGGAGCAGGGTCAGGGAAACGCCAGCCTCCCCTGGGAGCCATGCCCTGCCTCAAATGGCCAGAGTCCTTGGGGCCTATGAAGAGGCCCAAGGACAATGGGCCAGGTCTGCTACTGACACGCGGGAGGTGCTGGGGGTGCTGAGGTCCATGGACGCCCATATGGGCCAATTCGTGTCCCGTATGGACCAACTCGTGGACCTCATGGGCCAGCTGGTGGTGGCGGTGGGGTCACAGGCAAGGCCAGCAACACCACCTCCGCCGCCACCACCTGCTAGGGCGCAGGGTCGGGCAGCAGTGTCCACTTCCCCTGCGTCCACAGCCAGTGAGCACACCTCACCCACCACCAGCAGGTCGCCACCACACACCCCCCTCCCAAACGTGGAAGGGGCCGTCCGAAGAGGAAACAGATCTCCCGGGAGGACTTCGCACGCTCCAGTCGCAAGTGAGGCAGCCAGCCAGCCTTCCGCCAGCCTTCCTTGACCAGCCACTGCATTGACTTGCTCTACGATCCCACTCCACACAGCCAGCTGGATGGCATGTGTGTGTTGGACTATGGACATAGAACCAGTGGGTACACCCTGATCATCACGCAGCCATGACCGACAGCTCATTGTCACTGCACGCACCACTTTTGTCATCACCTTACACACAATCACATGTCACAGTTTGTAATAAATGCACCTTTTTCACTAACTGCTGTTTGTGCCCTGTGTTTTATTTGTACGGAATACAACGGCCACCTTGGGCGGAAAGGCACCTGATGCGTGGCATGGCAATGGAATCCGGAGGGCCTGTAGGGACCTAGGGGTGGGAGACAGAACAGGAGCACATTCAATGAGTGTGTCACACACCCATCACACAGTACATGTCAACAACTACAAGCAATGTACACACATCGCACAGAGCAATAGGGCACAATGCCACAGTCACCAACAGTGGCATACTACCCTGGCCATGGAGCGTTGACACACTGCACGCAGTGAACATACGGCCACCCTGACACAGCACACACACACCTGCACAGATACAGACACATCATCCGTCGTACATGGACACTCACCGTCAAGTGAAGTAGCGGGCGATGAGCTGCTGGCGCACATTCCCAGCTTCCTCCTCTCCGCTGTCCACCTCACTCGAGCTGTCCTGGTCTGCGGGCTGGGGCCCTGGTTGATCTCCGTCATCCACAATGAGGGGGATCTGCTTCCGAATGGCCAGATTGTGCAGCATGCAGCACGCCACCACTATCTGGCACACCTTCTGTGGGGAGTACGCCAGTGCACCCCCGGTGCGGTCCAGGCACCTGAACCTGGACTTGAGGAGGCCAAAGGTACGCTCGACCACACGTCTGGTCCTCCCATGTGCCTCATTGTATCGATCGTCTGCTGGGGTGCGAGGATTCCTCAATGGACTGAGCAGCCATGCCCCATTCGGATACGCAGAGTCACCTGGGTGTGAGGGACACAGAGAACCGTTGCTATTCCAACTGGACAGGGGACAGCATCGCACAACCAGCACGCTACACCACTCCACATACTCACCGACAATACAGCCACGATCCTGTTGCAGATTGGCCATCAGTCGTGGCAAGATGCTGTTGCGCATTATGTGTGCGTCATGTGCCGAGCCTGGAAACTTGGCACACACGTGGGTGATCACCATGTCCGCAAGGCACACCACTTGCACATTCAGGGAGTGCGTGTGCTTCCTGTTGCGGTACAGGTGCTCAGTGGCCTGTGGTGGAACAAGGCCAACATGTGTGCAGTCAATGGCTCCCACGACGTGTGGGATTCTGCCAAGGGCATAGAATGCACCCTTCACTGCCGCCAATTCACGAGCCCTGGGGAATCTGATGTACCTGTTTCGGTACAGCATCATGGCTGCCAGTACATCCCTCAGCACCTTGCTGAACATGGGCTGGGACATCCCTCCTCCACTGCCCACTGTGTGCTGGAATGACCCAGTGGCGAAGAAATGCATGGCGGCCATCACCTTAGCCGTGGGGGTGACAGCAGTCGGATACACCCTGCGGGGACGGAGATGGGGCTCTAACATGGCACACAGTCGATGCAGAGTTGGCCTGTCCAGCCGAAACTTCCTGATTACCTCTGTATCGTCCATGTCCGCCAGCAATTGGTATGGGCGGTCAATGTTCGGTCTCCGCCTGGGTTAAATGGCAGAGGACACATGTCAAAGCAACACGGCACATAGCAATTTCGCATACACATCACTGACATGACTGAGCAAGCACATGAGCCACAGCCCAGCTGTCAAGCTGGGACGGCACGGCCACAATACACTTACACAGGTCTCCCAACAATGGCAATGGCAAGTGAGACATACCACTGCCATGTGCATGCACATGGGGATCTAGGCCCCAATGACTTGCGGGGCGTGCTGATGGGGACTGACTGCATATTCGTCAAGCGGCAACGCCACGGCAACATGAATGTCTGCTGAGCATGGAACTGCTTCCGAGGCTGGATGAGTATGGCACACGACGACGACGATGTGGGCACGGGCTGAGCGGCCAATACAAGTGGGACCTGTGGCACGAGGGGATATGAGACAGTAGTAGGTGTCAGCACTGCACCCTATGTACAGCACTGTACGGATCACAGCTCCCGAAACATTGACTGGTGTCCACATTGACAGCCCCATGCCAAGACGGCTGTGTGCTTGCAGTCACACGTCACAGGTGAGAGGTTACATTGCACGTGCCAGGTGGCAGACGTACATAGTGGGAGCTGGCATGTGTGTGCATGTGTCTCCTGTTCAGGATCCACCAGATGGGCGCTGACTCTGTACTGACCATTGGACACAGCATGTTCCGTGGAAGGCTTGTGTGTGTGGGATGGTGGCACTGGATGTGCCTCCGTTGGGTGGGGGGCCATGCACAGGGCGGGTACGTCGATGATTGCGCATTGTTGGTCACGGTGGGTGCACCAACTAAGATGTGTTGCCCTGTGTTCAATTCCTATGTCCGCATGATGATGGACTGTGGATGTGAGCAGACTACACATTGGTCGATGTGCTGTCTATATGCATGTGCCTTCACACCAGGCACAGCTGCCCCTGCACATGTGACCCCTGCTGGACTCGCTGCTGGGTCTGTGGAGCTGATGCACCTTCTGCGCGTGGGGCGGACAGCTCTCCTCACTTCCCTCATTGCGCATGTCATGTCTTTGCCGCAGGTGACATGGATCATGGAGGGCCCACATGTACGCGTGGGTAGGCTACACATGATTGTTCACTGGTCGCCACCCCCAGTCAGTGTTTCGAATGGGAAGGTTGTCGTGCTGGTGGTATGTTCGATGTGGCGGATGGGCGGGCCTAGGTGCGGGCTTACATTCCGGACATGGGGGTAGTTGGATTGGCGACTAGTTGCAGTACACACGGGACACGTCTCTTCCTTTCCACATCTGGGTCATCCCTTGTACTAACTGACAGTGATACAGTCATCTTCGCCCCAGCCCTCATGTCCTCCCCTCGCCCCCCAATATGCATGCTCACCTGCGAGGCTAGCGCTTGCACAGGCAGCCCCAAGCTCGCACCAGAGAGGGCAAGGAGTGTATGTGTGGGTCCAGTTGCACGAGTGGGCTGTCTCAGGGTATGATGTGTGGCGGGACGCCGTCCACCTGCGTGGTGCCCCAAATGGAGACCCGGCCTGCATGGACTATGCATCACAGTCTTCGCCTTCCGGATCCGCCACCTGCGACACCCAGTGGCTGTGGCTGCCCTTGCGGCCAGGCCGCGTCCGTCTGTGGCTGTTGGCCCACACATTCACTCTTTGGCCTCTCTGGGGAGGGCTCGGGGGTGGTGGCGCACGCGCTTGCACTTAGTCGCAATGGCATGTGTCGTGGTTGGTATGATGGGCAATGGATGGGATGGTGCGAGCCACCTCCCGTGACGTCAGTGCTGCTCGTGCTGTGGTGCGTCCCCCCTACACTTCCATCTGACTTGTGCCATGCTAGACGTTGAGGTTCTATTGCCTGCGTGATATGACCAGGAGGAGCGCGAGGAGACCTCACACACACCATGCTCCACTGCCATCCCGTGCCCTGTATCGCCTGTGCGGATTGACTATGTTGGGGTTACACCTGGTCGACTGGGGCTGTGTGTGCCTTGTCAAGGGGCATGGCGGGCGCACAACAGGATCCAGCTTGTCCACAGAGGGTGGGCTGAGGTGCGCCTGGTACCGCTTTGTACGTGTGCCCGGCTGCTGTGCACACACGTGTTCACTCCCCCGACAGGTGTCCTCTCACAATGCCCAGGGAAGCGGTGGTGTACTGTTCATGACCCCTCCCAACACGGCGTGCTCCAACTTGGCATGTGCGCATCTACCCGTCGCACCCACCCACCTGAGCACTGCGTCCATACGACTTCACACGACACATGTGTGTCTTCCACAGTAGTGCTACTCATTTGCGTTGACATCCAATACCAGTGGACTACATGGTCATGTCACGACTGCCGTGTACTTCACATACTCTCATCCTCTCTCATTCGTACTTGTGAAATGAGTCAGCGGAGACAGTTTTGGTTTCAAACATTATATTGAGTCTTCTGTCCTCTGTGATGCAGTATAGTGGACACTACTGGCAGCGGGATACATGTTGAGGATATACTGAGCATGATTACAAATGGGATAGGGTGTAGGGTTACATGTGATTAGCTGTTGCATGTGGGATGTGGGCTTCCGAGTTACATCTGCTTGGCCAAGGCTGTGCTAATGTACATTTACGTATAGCTGCGGAGCTGCGGACTTTGACACAGACGGTATACATGTAGCCTACCAGACCGCTCGGCATCATGGGCACAGTCCATCTCAGTTCCATGTGACAGGTTTGCTGCGGTTGTTCCTCATGCACGCGTGCATGTGAGATGACATCAGGGCATGTGCTTGCGTGCATGCAGCGGCGTGCCACTTGTTGTTGCACTGTGGTGGTTACTGGACATGTCACAGTCACTGGGGTCGTGTTGTTGTTGTATGCACTTGTCGTCCATGCAAAGGTCCTGGTATGGGATTCCCGGGGCGGGGGTGGGAGGGTGCAGCACCCACAGACTCCAGGCGACCTATTCATGTCCACTGAGCGGTGTGTGTGTCCATGTGCGCTGGATCCATGTCGTGTCCTGGTTGTTCGTGCAGTTCCGTCCATGTGGGTGCGATACACAGAGCCCATGCCACTGCCTCCCACGATGCATGCGGTGTTCCTGGATGTGATGGGGAACAGTGTGCATGTCCCGGTCATATCCGATGTCATGGCGATGTCGTTGATGGTGTGGTTACAGTTGCCGGTCGTTTGGTATGGCTGTTGTGGTGGTGACTGGCCAGTCCGTGCGGAAGCTGAGCATGGGTGCGGGGTTGGACTTCATGGGTCACTCGGGAACCTGCGTTGTGGTCCGACGTATTTACAGGTTGTCAGGTATGCGATGCCGTCCAGCAGGGCTTCCATGTCATTGGTGGTGTACATGTTTGCCAGCCAATGAAGCGGATGGTGGCTGTCAAGGTGTTGTTCGTAGGTTGTCCCTTGGAGGACCATGATGGGGCATGCTGGGTGACATTCGATGTAGCTGTTCTCGATGATCCGTCGTGTGGAGGCACAGTGGTTCCATTTCAGTGCGGGTGCGATGTTGGCCACATACGCCATGCCCCCATAGGCAGAGCAGGCCCTGTCGTGTGCGTCCAGAGGGAGGAGTAGTGGTAGCAGGTCCGCATTCAGACATGCCGGGTTGGAGAGGCATATCTCGACGGGATGCTGGTAGGGACACCTCCGACAGTAGAAGACGGGCATGACGCAGCTGAACAATGTGATGCGGTAAGTCAGTCGGTAACTTACGTTCAGCAGGGACAGGAGATCGCATCCCAATGTATGTATCGTGTTGGTTTTGTACAGCTTGAGCTGTTCGGCGTAGTTGGGTAGGTGTGTTGCGGTTGCCATTTCGCAGCGGTTCGTTGAGATGGCGTGCTCCAGCTGTGTGTGCAGTCTGCAATGTGCACGCTCCGGGGTTGCTGTGAGCTCTGTGTAGTCGTAGGGAGACAGGACTTGTGTTCTGTTGGCTTGTTTGGAGGACACGGGCCCTCTTCCCACATGCTTCTCAGACAGTTCAAGGTCAGTGCTGTGTGACTCCTTCCAATTAACTTGCATGTGGCCGACATGGGGAGTGTTTTCTTCTTTCTTCCCCGTCCGTTGTGTGCTTCTGTGATATGCGCTATCTGCCCTGTGGTCGGTCTCCTCGGCATGCCTGTGTTGGTCTATTCTTGGACAATGGCTGTATTCACCGGCTTCTGTCGTAGGGCTGTGGTTTCGGAGTTGGAATGGAAGGTCATTCAGTGCTGTCTGCTCTCCCTTGTGTGGGCGGCAGGCTGCCTTTCCGCTCTGCGTTGGGCCTTGTGTGTGGATGTTATTCTTGGGCCACCTGTTGTCGGTCCCCGGGCTCTTTGGTGTTCCGTTTCATATGTCTTGTTCATATGTGCAGGGTGGTATGGGTTTTTCAGTGTGGTACTGGCGTTCCTCTTCCCGAAGGGGCCCTGCTTCTCCTAGTTGGTGTTGCCGCCGCTGTGTGCTACGCCATGTTTGTTACACTGGGGTGTGTCCTGCAGTTGCGTGTCTTCACTGACATGTGTGCGTCGGTTGTGTGGCGTTGGGTGTTGTCCGTGAATTGGGCGTTGGGGACATGTCTGTGGCCGGCCTGTCACGTGTCATGTGCGTTCGGGGTGGGGCTGATGTGTGTGCTGCTTGGTTGTGTCCCTGTGTCTGTGTGCGACGCATGCATGGCGCTGCGGTTGGCCTCTGCGTTGTGCGCATGTGTGGCGGCGTCATCGGCGCTTTGGGGCCGTGACGGGGTGGTTGGTTCCTAGTCCCAGGTGGTGTGTACACATGTGTTCCGCGATGTTAGGATTTGGCCTGTGTGTCATATGTGGATGCAATGGTGGATGTGTAGTGTGCACGCGCTGGTGGGGGGTTGTCCGCTTTTTCCGCCCTTGCACTGTGTGCGCTGTTTGCGTGCACTTGTTGTGTGTGCCTACCTGCGTCTCCGCGGTACGTTGCGTCCTTGGTGGTGCATCAGCAGAAGCATGGGAAGGGCCTGCAGTGCTGGATTCATGCCCGGGGTGCCGCTTCTTCGTTGTCCGTGCTCTGCGTCCGTGTTTCCGCCTCTCTTTCACGTGCGGTGTCTCTTTGCCGTGGGAGCCGTTTGTTTGCGGCATCGTAATTTATGCGCCGGGCGGGACGTGTTTCGTCGGACGGTGTGTGTCAGTTGTGCTGCGCCGCTACGTGTGCGGGCGCACTTTGATGGCGGACGGTGTTGCTGGCTTGCCGGCGGTGTTTGGCCTGCTTTTCGCATCGTAATTGGGCGGGCGTGTGGACTGCTGCGTGCCGGCGGTAACTGGTGGTTTTTGCATCCGCCAGCACGGCGGTTGTGCTTCCGCCCGCCATCGTAATGGGCCCCTTAATTATAATAAAGTAATTATTAATTTTTATTTATTGGTATTAATAATTAATTTATTGTTAATTAATTATTAATTGGTAATTAATTTTTATTAATTGATAATTATATTAATTGTGTTAATTTATTTTAGGAGTGGGTTGTGGGTTTATAGGGAATAGGGTGGGAAATAATTTAATTTTATTAAAGTAATTATTAATTTTAATTTATTGGTATTCATAATTAATTTATTGTTAATTAATTATTAATTGGTTATTTAATTAAAAAAATATTAATTTATAAGCATGTTAATTTTAACCCTCTGCTATCCAACAATTTCCCTACAGTTACAGTCTCTGGAGTGGGAATAGTAATTTTTACCCGTACGCTATCCAACACTTTCCCTACTGTTGCACTCTCTGGAGTGGGAATAGTAATTTTAACCTCTTCGCAATCCAACACTTTCCCTATTGTTGCACTATCTGGAGTGGGAATAGTAATTTTTACCCCTACGCTATCCAACACTTTCCCTACTGTTGCACTTATTGGAGTGGGAATAGTAATTTTTACCCCTACGCTATCCAACACTTTCCCTACTGTTGCACTCTCTGGAGTGGGAATAGTAATTTTTACCCCTACGCTATCCAACATTTTCCCTACTGTCGCATTCTCTGGAGTTGGAATAGTAATTTTACCCCTACGCTATCCAACATTTTCCCTACTGTTGCACTCTCTGGAGTTGGAATAGTAATTTTACCCCTACGCTATCCAACACTTTCACTACTGTTGCACTCTCTGGAGTGGGAATAGTAATTTTACCCCTACGCTATCTAACACTTTCCCTACTGTTGCACTCTCTGGAGTGGGAATAGTAATTTTTACCCCTACGCTATCCAACATTTTCCCTACTGTTGCACTCTCTGGAGTGGGAATAGTAATTTTTACCCTACGCTATCCAACACTTTCCCTACTGTTGCACTCACTGGAGTGGGAATAGTAATTTTTACCTCTACGCTATCCAAAACTTTTCCTACTGTTGCACTCTCTGGAGTGGGAATAGTAATTTTTACCCCTACGCTATCCAACACTTTCCCTACTGTTGCACTCACTAGAGTGGGAATAGTAATTTTTTCCCCTACGCTATCCAAAACTTTCCCTACTGTTACACTCACTGGAGTGGGAATAGTAATTTTATCCCCTCCGCTATCCAATATTTTCTCTACTGTTTTAGTTAATGTAGTGTATAATTTATTTTAAAAAGATTAAAAATATTGTAATTTTTTAGGGGCCCATTACGATACCCGGCGTAAAAAAATCCGCCAGGCATGGAAGCGGCAAAAATCCGCCCGCACACACCGTCTGAACACCGACCACGCCATTACGATGACACAAACCGAAAACCGCCATCGGCGGATAAATCACACAAGATACCGCCCGCCATCGTCCGAGTCGGAGTCAAACCGCCCGCCACGGACGGAAACACGCACGACAACACAAAACCGCCCGCCCTCACGCCCGACACACCGCACGTGAGATTACGATCGCACCGCCATGAGCGTGGGAAAACTACAAATATACCGCCCGCCAGCGCGAACAACGCCGATGAGAATCGACACGGCAGAAGCCATGGCGCCCACGTCCCTGCACAGAAACCATCCGCTGACAAAAACAATCGCACACAACATGGCCAACAAGTCCACACTGCAAGGCACGCACAAATACACAAGCACAGTACACATCCCGAAAACACCCCCCCCTGGACAAACAAAAACTACAAAGGCCAGAACCCCAGACACAACACACCTGAAAACAACAGACCATGAGGACACACCCACATAGGTAAGTACAAAAGCAGCACTCCCACAGACCACAACCCCTTGCAACATTGCAAACTAGAGAGGAGAGGAGAGGACACAGTGACACAGCAAGGACAGCAGCACACCACAGAAACGCACACATCACAACCACCACCACCACCACCACCACCAAACACCGGCACCACAAACCCCCTGCACATTACACAACACACACCGCACCAGCACCACAAACACCATGGCACCACAAAGAATGCCCAAGTTCACGCCCATGGAGCTGACGGTCATGGTCGACGAGATCATCAAGGTGCACCCACAAATCTATGGGAACCTGGTCCAGCACACACCACTAGCCACCAGAAAGAGAATGTGGAACCGGATCGTAGACCAGGTCAATGCAGTCGGGACCTTGCCCAGGAACAGAGTCGAAATAAACAAACGGTGGAATGACGTCAAGAGCCTGGTCAAGAAGAAGGAGAGCAAGAACAGAGAGCTGGCTGCCGTCACTGGCGGAGGGAATCCCGCGCTCTTCAAGACCTTCAAAGCGTGGGAGGAGAAGGTGCGAGTCATCATACATCCCGAGATCCTCGCCGGATTAGCAGGGGGAGTGGAGGCTGGTAAGTACAAACTAATGTATACCAGCACACCGCTATGTACTCACATGCACTACCACCATGCCACAGCTCCCAGGGACAAACACCCCCATGTCCAGCACACAATACACAACACATCACACACACATGCAACAGACACCACCACACACAGCCCAAACCGAACAACTGTAAGATGCGTGGGGACATGTGTACACTTAGCCAGCCACGTAACCACCAACAGGTCCCCAAATATGCCAGAAGCGCCACAACGAGCACCCACCACACCCATGTGTCCGCCATAGCTGCACTAACCGACAAGTAACAGGTAAGTGGCAGGAACACAAAGTGCAGTGGGTGGGAGGGTGGACAGCCCAAGTACAAAACACAGCAGGCCCCTAGTCCCACAGCACAGCAAGGAGGAGCATCCCCACACCCCACAGCCACGTGTCAGCCACCGCAGTGCACAACGACAGCCGAAAGGTAGACATCACGGTCCACAGCAATCGGTGTCAGTGGGTGTCCAGCCACCACCACGACCCACAACACCCCCCACCCCCACAGACCTGCAACATGGAGCACCCCCGCTTAGAACCATGTGGCATCCAGTACAGTGCACGCACGAACAACCTGCAGGTGGGAAACTGGACAGGGCTGGATTACTGGAGGCATGAGGACCGTAACACGACCAACACATGGGACATGTCACGTAGCAGACGAACACGCAGCACCGCCCACCGTCACGAACAAGTGAACAATGTGCACACGGACATGAACCACAGACTCACACCCCACATGACCCATCACAAACACAGCAACACCCAAGGAGCCACGTCTGCATGCACAAGCCACACTGAATATAGTACCACACGGCAGCCACTGTGCAACCCATCACACACAACCGAAACACCATTGAAGTCCTGTCCATGTAGCCCCTACTGCCTGTCAACCACACACCCCACAACTACGCCTATGTAAGACAAACAACACTAGACGCAACAGAGCGGAACAACATAAATGCACACGAACACCACTGAACCCATCAAACACACAGACACACCATGCACATACAACATACCATCCATCCCATCCGTCAGCCCCAGTCTCATGAAAGGCATGTCATCCGCACAGCTGCCACACATACAGCAGTCACGCTAAGATACATGCCCATGACCAACCATGTGCCAGAAGTCAATGAAGCGCACGACACACTGTGAGCAACAACACACAACATGGGCCACCCCCGAGCACTGCAGTGATGCACATGGCACAGGGCAGCACGCACACCAAGGAGATGGGACAACTGCAATACGTTGGCTGGCACACAACCATCACTCACTCATAACGATGCGTCCAATGCCATGTCCAGTAATCACAACAGACAGCAAATATGCAGGCCATGTCAAGCATGCACACACCTCAAACCATGCACTGTCATGCTGCCACAACACATGTCACGTTCGGCACCCATGGCTCACAGCATGTACCCCAAAAGCATATTCCATCCCAAATGCGAATCTGGGGCATGGCCCCCATGTTGCCATATGCGTTCCTAAGTGTCCCATCTGAACACCAAAAGCAAAGTACAAACCAGACCCAGGATGGGCCAGGAGCCCGCATACACCAGAGTCACAATAAGTAGGGGCACAGCAACACACCCATCGGCATGGCCAATCCGTCCCATGCCACATGTGCACAGCACACAGTCCCATTGTCAAGCACACACAACTACAAATGCCACAGCCACACACACGCCTCCGGGAAACCCATGTACGAGATTGCACGAACTGTTAATGTCAGACGACAAATACATACTTCGCCAGGTGCAACACAATAACAAATCTCATTCTCTCCACAGGTGACGAACTGCTGGATGCTGGGGATGGAGACAGCAGCCAGCACAGCCAGCCTACAAGCCCCCAACGAGGACACACGGATGTGGAGGATCTGTCCTCCTCTTCGGACACGGACCACCAAGCAGGCCCATCTGGTGTGGCAGGGCCCAGCCGCTCCCCAGGACCCCTCCTACCCACCAACCCATCATCCAGTGCTGCTGAACATTCCCAGCCCCCTGCTGCCACTGTCGTTGCGGCCACACCCACGGTCATTGCGGCCACACCCACGGTCATTGCGGCCACTACCATTGCCGCAACCGCCACCATCGCCGCACCGACCACCACCGCCGCCACCACCACCACGTCTTCGCTGGCACCAGCCCCAGCGCAGGTGGTGGCCCGGCCGACTGGATCCACCCTGGGAGCCACAGCGAGGACCGTGGTGAGCAATGTGGCTAGTGGGCAGGGCCGGTGGCAGCAGGACTGGTAGGAGGAGCAGGGTCAGGGAAACGCAAGTCTCCCTGGGAGCCATGCCCTGCCTCAAATGGCCAGAGTCCTTGGGGCCTATGAAGAGGCCCAAGAACAATGGGTCAGGTCTGCTTCAGACACGCGGGAGGTGCTGGGGGTGCTGAGGTCCATGGACGCCCGTATGGGCCAACTCGTGGACCTCATGGGCCAGCTGGTGGTGGCGGTGAGGTCACAGCCAGGGACAGCAGCTCCCCTCCGCCACCACCTGCCGGGGCGCAGGGTCGAGCAGCAGTGTCCAGTTCCCCTGCGTCCACAGCCAGTGAGCACACCTCAACCACCAGCATGTCGCAAGCAGGCACCCCCCCTCGCAAACGTGGAAGGGGCCGTCCGAAGTGGAAACAGATCTCCCGGGAGGACTTCGCACGCTCCAGACGCAAGTGAGGCAGCCAGCCAGCCTGTTGTAGTTAGCCTCAGCAAGGCCTACCAGTGCTTAGGGGTTCTCCCTTCTCTGCACAGAGTCCTCAGACACTTAGGAAGAAGTTGGCACAGAAACTGAAATATAAAAGACAGAGTTTATTAAACCTCATGAGGTGGAGCTAACATTCACACATCACCCTTCAGTAATGCATGAAGTAGCACACTGAATGGAAGGATCCTGGTCCTTTTATACCCACACAGGGGCTCAAATGAAGGCGGTACAAACACAAATGCTGGTTGTAGGTACATATAAGGTCATACAGAGAATGCACAGTCGACAAGTGGGTGGAGCTAACAGTTTCTACTTTTAGCAGACACATCCTGACATTTATAAACTCGGAACAGCTGCAAGCTCAACTGAGCATGTGCAAAGCAAGAGGAACTAAATATAACTTGTCTCTAGGCAGATTTCAAGAGCAGTTGACAGGAAGGTAGGACAGAGCACATGGCGAGCACATGGTAGCACATGGCAGCCAAAATGGCTGACAGAAATACAAAATGGATTCCACAAAGCGGACAATTTAGCCTCTAAATACAGGCTGTCTTCAGTTAATGCTTAACTTAAATGCTGCCAAATTACAACAGACGACCCTTTCAGCATTGGCTGAAGACATTCGTTTATCTGGGGTAATCTAGATATTCATCCCGTACATCTATTAACATTATTTCGGCCACTTCTTTATTCAACATTTGTTGGGCCTTTGTTTCAGCAATGTTCCCTCTGGCAGGTATACAAGCAGAGATGCAAATGGAGCAAAGCATTGGACCACATTGGATACATGCGCAGCATGTAAAAAATATTAAAATTATTACACACAGGATAGTCAGTAGCTTCCAGCCCCAAGCAGAAACAAGAGTCCAAAACCATCCAGCAAAAGTCCAAGTTCCAGTCTCTGGATGAATTTCTGCAGCAATCTTATGCAATTTTGATATTGCGTCATATACTGAAGGTGAGTGATCTGGTATGAATACACAACAGCTGCTACCGATGATGCGACATGCACCACCTCGATCAGCCAAAATTACGTCTAGCACCATCCTATTCTGGAGTGCTACAATCCTTGCAATCTGTAGTTCCTCTGTAATGTTCCCAAGTGCCATAGCTGTCTGATTAGTAACAGCTTCCACAACACGAGTCAGTCGTCGGACTTTCCTGCTGTTTAATGCAGCACCCACAAAGAAAAATAAGCCCAAGTTGAAATCAACATATTGTTGTAGGGTAGTGTCGGTTTGGTCAACTTCATCCATACTTATTGTCCTCTTATTTCTGTTTGTGGAAATGTCATTGTACAGTTTAAAATCACGGTGATACAATGCAGGTGCCAGAAACACAGGGGGCAACAGAAAAGATACATAGCAGATTCCTGACCACCCAACAGGTAATTGATAATATCCATTATTTCCGCACACAAAATACGTATTATGCGAGGCTGTGAAAGTGCTCTTATTGGCACCTTCAATGGTCAGGATTACAGTACACTCGCTCCTCCCCACTGGAATTCTTCCAACACTACAAATACACAAATCTGCTTTAGCTTTTGTCACAGAAATCACAAAAGGTCCAATGTTCTTTATTATTCTCACATTTGTGAAAACATATGGTGTTGAAATATTGTCCGGTTGATACTCTTCCCATTCCCATTTAGTCCCTTTGGCTTGTGGATAACCTTCTTTATTTTGATAACATACTTTATTAAGTTGAAAAATAATCCCACCTACTGCAGGCTTTCCATATGCAAACAAGAGCGCATACCAAGCTTGACAAGAACCATTGTGAGAAAATGGAAGAGGAATAAAAGGTGTTCCTCCTTTCTTTTGATGTGCAGGTATCATCCCACACACCCAACAGTTGGTAGTATTCGTAGCATTGTGAGTATGGTGCAACATCTGGATAAAAGTATTATTTAGGTAGGATTGTCGATGCTTTTGCTCATGGTAAGGAAGAGTAAAGTAGTGGTGTTCCACGGGTACTGGCGTAGTGGCAACAAAAAGCTGTCGAACAGGAGCCACCTTCTCGATGTACCATGTAATTGCTGCCATAGCCACCATAGCAACAACAAACCCTACAGCACAAATGATTTGTTTTTTCATTTTAGCAGCAGTAATGATTGATCTTTCTGAAAACTTGTTGAAAACAGTCGTTGGAGCTCTTCTCCCTGGGCAGCCGCTGATTTCTTCACCATGGGCCAAAGTAGGTGTCACTACACTAATACAGGGCTGATCCCCCTCCCCTTGCCACAATGGCTCTCCGTTTCACTAACCCAGGGTGGTAGCTCAACCAGTCTTTTTCAAAACTGCAGATCCTTTCCTCGGTCTCAATTGATATCGGGATACTCCAGTGATCGTGTGGTCCGGGAAGACTTCCGCAGATTCGTCAGGTGAGATAGCTTGGCCTTTCTCCGTCTCCAGAATCTCTCGATGGTCGGTCAACACAGCAGGTTCCACCAAGGCAGGCGACACGCGTTTGCAGTGTGTGCTGTGGATCCAATTCTTTCTGTTTGTCACTCGAACTGCTGTCCTTGTCGCAAGGAGCACCTGCTCTGGTCCTCGCCACCTTGGCTCCAAGCTGTTCGATCTGTCGAAGACCTTGACCATTACATGGTCACCAGGACGGAGTTCGTGGGCCTCACCTGTAGATCTGTCAGGAAGAGCTTCTCGAACCTGTTGATGAATAGAAATCAAACTGTCAGTTAACTGTGCCAAATAATCATTCATCAGAACACAAGGAACATCATGTATGGGGCGTGGCTTAGGAATTCCCCAAATGTTCATCGGTCTCCCAAACACCACCTCATAGGGGGTAAGACCTGATCGTGAATGTGGCACCGATCTTATGGATAGTAATGCCAAAGGTAGTGCATCTGGCCACTTTAGAGACGTGGAAGCCAGTATTTTCGCCAACTTTGTTTTTAAAGTAGCGTTATACCTTTCCACCAAACCTGCTGATTGCGGGTGGAAAACTGTATGGAATTTCTGTTTGATCCCTAATCCTTTCAGGACATGCTCAACAACTTGCCCAATAAAATGAGGTCCATTGTCACTCCACAAAAGTTTACAAACACCGTATCTAGGGAAAAACTCCTTTAGAAGCACCTTTGCTGTGGTGAGAGCAGTATTATCCTTCGTAGGGTATGCCTCTATCCATTTGCTAAAGGCACATACCACCACTAGGACATATTTCAAATTATTGCAGCGTTCGAGTTGGATGTAATCCATCTGCAAAACTTCAAAAGGTGCGGTTGGTGTAGCAAACCCTCCTGTAGGAGTTCGTGTCCCTTTTCCAGGATTATACTGCCAACAGATCAAACAGGACTGTACTACCCTTTTGGCTGTGCTAGCAATTTCAGGATGCTCCCAAACTTGTGTAAGCAATGTAGTTATTGCTAGAGCTCCAACATGTGCCAGCCCATGTGCCATTTGAACCATAGGTTGTAAATAGGCCGCAGGCAATTTCCACTTATTCATTTCTTTGTTACGCCAACAACCCTCATCATCTATTATTCCTTCTTTAGACCATTGCTCAAGCTCTTCCACAGAAGCAGATCTCTGTATATCCAATACTTCCTCTCTAGCATCATGCCAACGCTCAGCTTGTGATTTTACTACGTACATGGGTGTAGTGCTTCGCTGCATCGCAGTCTCACGGGCTACGCGGTCTGCAAAGGCATTGCCTTGTCCTATTTTGTCAGTCACTTTCTTGTGTGCGCTACACTTCATAATAGCAACTTTCTTTGGGTATGTAAGTGCAGTCAAGAGATTATGCACTAACTCTCCGTGCATTATCTGCATCCCATGGGATGTAAGAAAGCCTCTTTCCTTCCAGAGTAGGCCAAAATCATGAACCACTCCAAAAGCATAGCGGCTATCCGTGTAAATGTTCACACACAAGTCAGTGCTAAGCTCACACGCTCGTGTCAAAGCTATTAGTTCAGCTGCTTGAGCTGACTTCTGAGGTATGCGAGCTGTTTCCACTACTGTCTCAAGCGTGGTAATTGCATAAGCAGCTGAAGTCGTGCCATCTGGTAACTTCAAACAGGACCCATCAACCCACAGTTCCCCATCTACATCTGGAAGGGGCGTATCTTGCAAATCGATGCGACCCTTTGTCTGTTCCTCAGTAAGGAATATACAATCGTGAGGCTCCTTTGACTGAGACTGAGTCGCAGGATATGGCAACAAAGTGGCGGGGTTCAGTGTCGCACATCTCTTCAAGGTAATATGAGGTGCTAGCAGTGTCAATTCGTATCCTGTCAAACGAGCACTAGTTAAGTGCTGAGTCTTAGTCTGATTCAAAAGGGCATCTACTGCATGGGGTACTAGCACCAACAGTTTGTGTGACAAAACTATCCCTTCACTCTGACGTATGGACACAGCCGTCGCTGCAACTGAACGGAAACACCCAGGCAATGCACGAGCAACAGGGTCAAGAACTGCAGAAAGGTATGCACAAGGACGCTGTTTGTCCCCGTGTGTCTGTACTAAAACTGACAATGCACATCCTTCTTTCTCATGTACATAGAGTGTAAAAGCCTTCGTGTAATCTGGTGTGCCTAACACTGGTGCAGAGCAAAGAGCTTGTCTCAACTGACAAAAAGCATTTTGACATTCATCTGTCCATGGAAGGGGGATCGGAGTGTTTTTAGTCAAAAGTGCTAGCAAGGGTTTAACAATGTGTGAAAAACCCAATATCCATTGCCTGCAAAACGAAGTCAGACCAATGAATGCACGGACATCTTTCTGCGTGGAAGGTACTGGGGTGTCTAAAATTGCTTGAATGCGATCTGGTGTCAGTGCACGGCCCTCCTTAGACAGAAGGTGTCCTAAATAGGTCACCTTCGGTCTACAATATTGCAATTTCTTTCGTGATACTTTATGGTGGTGTGTAGCAAGAAAAGAAAGCAAAGACAAAGTGCATTTCTCACACTGCTCAGGTGTATCGGCTGCCAACAAGATGTCATCGACATATTGTATGAGAGCCACTCCTTTAGGCAAGGTAAAGGAATCAAGCTGTCTCTTCAATGCTTGACTGTAAATACTAGGACTCTCAGTATAGCCTTGAGGAACTCTACAAAATCTGTATGATCTATTATTCAAAGTGAAACCGAACAAATATCGGCTATCAGGATGAATAGGAATCGAGAAGAAAGCGTTCTTCAGATCAATTACAGAAAATGTAGTTGCTGTTGGAGGGACCAAGGTAAGCAATGTCGTTATGTCAGATACTACAGGGTACTGTGGTACTACAATCTTGTTGACTTCTCTCAAATCGATAATAAATCTATAAATCCTAGTGTCAGTATCTTTTTCAAAATGGGAAGAATCGGACTATTGCAAATATTGTAAGGAACTTCTTCCACAACCCCCACCTTAATTAAATCATGTACAATAAGTGTGAGTGCTTCTTCTCCTTCTCGAGAAATTTTATACTGAGGCAGTCTTGGCAATAAAGCGCCCTCCTTGACACTAATATGTACTGGTGGAATAACCATTTGCCCTACATCAGTGTCCGAAGTAGCCCACAAAGTACTAGGGAGTGAGGCTAGTGCAATGTCCTCTTTAACAATACAAGATCTCTCAATCAAAGGGTAGTTGTCATTCAAAATAACCCGTACTCCTTCCGGAGAACACCGTATCGTAGCCCTAAAATATTTAAGCATATCAAGACCCACAATATTGTCTGGTGTGTTTGGAGAAAGCAAAAACGGACATGGAGCAGTAAACTTATCAATATCAAATGCAAGTGGTTGTGACAATGGGCTAAGGGAAGGTGTTCCATCGAAACCTATCGATGTAATGGTTAAGCCAGACAGGGGAGCCCTTGGAACCAATTGTTTAGACAAGGCGCTACGAGTAGCTCCTGTATCAACCAGAAACTGATCAGTAGAACCCAAAACATGTGCTGTAACATAGGGACCCCTCTGATCTACTGGAACTTCAATTGATTCCTTACCCCGTCCTAGGCAATCCTATGCATAAGCAGAATCTTGAAAATCAGAGGGCACATAGTCAGACATTTGATATTGGTTCCTTCTATCAAAAGTGTTAAACCCATTCTGCCCACGTGTATTAGCATCAAACCGAGCACGATCATTCGCGCTTCCTCTAGGCCCTTGATATCCTGAACGATTTCTCATTTGTCCCCGACCACGTAGATTCTGCTGAGCACGCAGCACTGGACAATCAGAAAGCCAATGTCCAAATTTTTTGCAGTACGCACACTGATCAACAGACAAATTCGAACGGGCAGAGGAAGGAAAGGACGAACCATAAGATCCACGTCCACCTCTATCATTACCTCTAGAAGGCGGACCATAAGCTTGAGCCAACATAACCTTTGTTTTCAACTCTTTAGACTTTTTGTCCTCATTACCTTTGGCTTCTAATTCTTGCCGCTCATAATACTGGGCCATAGTTAAAAGAGAAACCGGAGAAGATGTAGTCCATGAACTCTCACTGGCCTTTAAGCGACTAGCTATTCCTGGCAAAAGGTTTGCGACATATTTATCGACAAACAGATGCCTACCTGTGTCATCTGTCAATGACTGGCCACTAAAATCGTGAAATGCTTCTTCAAAGCGTGTGAAGAAGTCAGAAACTGATTCATCTACCTTTTGCTTGCAAGACGCTAGCACTGTCCAATCTATCTTTTTAGGGGGAATGATCGTCTTTAACTTAACTAATATAGCTGCTGGAAGATTTAAAATTAACTGACACGGTTTCTGTGCAGGTTCTCTATCTTCATCTAACCGCTCTAAATCTTTCCACAATGCTCCAAATGTCGCATTATCATCTATTTTGCGCACAGTTCTCCACATATCAGGTGGTAATATTAATCCAAAAAACAAATCAATATCAGACAGAGTCATAGTACAAGAGCTGATTGCACCCTCAACTTCCTCATAAAAGGCTGCTGGATTCTTTCGCGGGTCAGGCAATGCATTTTTAAGGGCCATAACATCTGCTCTATTCCAAGGAGTGTAAACCCAATTATAAATAAAGTACCCTTTCGCATTAAGAGAAGTCTTATCATCCTCTGTACCCGTTCCTTTAGGAGGAACATATAAAGGCGCGGCTTCCCGCATGGGTTTCACATGAATTACAACATTCTTATCTGTTTCAGGAGTAAAAGTTCGTGCCATGCTGATCTGAGATGCTAGTGCAGCTGTTTCTGCTGCCTTTTTCTCCTCTCGCAAACGGGCTGCTTCAACACGCAGTTTAACCAAGCGTCTGATCGTGTCAGCCACCTGGGAGAAGACAAAAAGACCGTCACGTAATTGTTTACAATCAGCTGCTACATCATTGGGCTCCACTTCTACCGAATACTTCCTAAATTGTTCAATAACCTCTGCAGCAAATGTATCGGTAAAATATATTTGCTCCCTTTCCTGCCATCCTTTTATACTATCTAAAAGTTCAGAGGCAGTGGTAGTACTACGAACGGCTTTACGCGCAGTAGATCTAATGTCAGATGCACGCTCAGCAGATAGCATGGAACGAGTTTCTCGAGCTTTGTCCTGGTCTGAAAAAGAGTCCTCATCTGACTCATGAGGAGCAGAAGAAAAAATATACGGAGGTGGAGAACGATCTAATAACAGGAAATCATCTTGCGGTTTATTAAGGATAGGATAAAGGGGCTGCCTAACAGCATATTGGCCAGTTACCTGTAAATGGCGTTCCCTATCTTCCCTCTCTTTAATTTCTCTCATCTCCTTGTTTTTTAACTCTAATGCTTTCGCATAAATGGTCTTTCGCTGTTCTTTATCAATCAAGGCTTGTTCACGCTTCATTCGCTCACGCACTTCTTTCTCCCACATTCGCACACAATCAAACATATCTTGCCTAGTCTTTCGTTTAAACATACATTGTTCCACATACTGAATTTTTCGCAAATCAAATGACCCATACATAGGCCAACGCAACTCAGGATCTTTACTAGTATATTTGTTCCATAACGTGCAGTACATTATAGAAGAAATACCATACTTAATATACATATCCCTATTAGGCGTCCCCTCCGGGAGGCTGGTTGTGCTTCGTCAAGTCTCAAATTGGTACCACTACAAAAGCAACACATCCTACGAAGTGTGCTGAAAACAGGCATGCCAAAAAATAGTGCAAAATATGCAGTATTATAATCAAAGTAGCGCTTAAGGTACTCTTTGTACGTTGCGCTGTTCAAACAATTTCAAATAGAGAAAAATCTCCTCATTACCTGCCTATATGAATTGCAATGCATATATAACTTACAAAACAAATTCCAAAATTGGCCAATCATACAAACAAAGCCACAGTAAGTGTTACTAAAACTACCTTACCAATCAAAGGCATCAAACCAACAGCAAGTGCCGCAAAACGGCTCTTACCAATCAAATGGTGTCCAGGTTCCAACTGCCAAGTTCTCAAATCGACCAAATGGTCACTGCACGGCGAATCAACAGAAAAGATCTCAGTCAAGGACCGGCGCCGCCGGGATGGTCAGATCAGAAAGAAAGGAAAAACGCCGTGGGTGCCAAGACTCTGGTGTCTCCTCAGGCAGCGATCGCGTCCAAAAGCGAGATTCCAATCCTTCGTCGCGACCAGTCCTTCGGGCATCCGAGTCGTTGATGAGTCCCACGTTGGAAGCGCCAATTTGTTGTAGTTAGCCTCAGCAAGGCCTACCAGTGCTTAGGGGTTCTCCCTTCTCTGCACAGAGTCCTCAGACACTTAGGAAGAAGTTGGCACAGAAACTGAAATATAAAAGACAGAGTTTATTAAACCTCATGAGGTGGAGCTAACATTCACACATCACCCTTCAGTAATGCATGAAGTAGCACACTGAATGGAAGGATCCTGGTCCTTTTATACCCACACAGGGGCTCAAATGAAGGCGGTACAAACACAAATGCTGGTTGTAGGTACATATAAGGTCATACAGAGAATGCACAGTCGACAAGTGGGTGGAGCTAACAGTTTCTACTTTTAGCAGACACATCCTGACATTTATAAACTCGGAACAGCTGCAAGCTCAACTGAGCATGTGCAAAGCAAGAGGAACTAAATATAACTTGTCTCTAGGCAGATTTCAAGAGCAGTTGACAGGAAGGTAGGACAGAGCACATGGCGAGCACATGGTAGCACATGGCAGCCAAAATGGCTGACAGAAATACAAAATGGATTCCACAAAGCGGACAATTTAGCCTCTAAATACAGGCTGTCTTCAGTTAATGCTTAACTTAAATGCTGCCAAATTACAACAAGCCTTCCTTGACCACCCACTGCATTGACTTGGACTACGATCCCACTCCACACAGCCATCTGGATGGCATGTGTGTGTTGGACTATGGACATAGAACCAGTGGGTACACCCTGAGCATCACGCAGCCATGACCGACAGCTCATTGTCACTGCACGCACCACTTTTGTCATCACCTTACACACAATCACATGTCACAGTTTGAAATAAATGCACCTCTTACACAAACTGCTGTTTGTGCCCTGTGTTTTATTTGTACGGAATACAACAGCCACCTTGGGCGGAAAGGCACCTGATGCGTGGCATGGCAATGGAACCGGAGGGCCTGTAGGGACCTAGGGGTGGGAGACAGAACAGGAGCACATTCATTGAGTGTGTCACACACCCATCACACAGTACATGTCAACAACTACAAGCAATGTACACACATCGCACAGAGCAATAGGGCACAATGCCACAGCCACCAACAGTGGCATACTACCCTGGCCATGGAGCGTTGACACACAGCACGCAGTGAACAAACGGCCACCCTGACACAGCACACACACACCTGCACAGACACAGCCACATCAGCCATCGTACATGGACACTCACCGTCAAGTGAAGTAGTGGGCGATGAGCTGCTGCCGCACATTACCAGCTTCCTCCTCTCCGCTGTCCTCCTCACTCGAGCTGTCCTGGTCTGCGGGCTGGGGCCCTGGTTGATCTCCGTCATCCACGATGAGGGGGATCTGCTTCCGAATGGCCAGATTGTGCAGCATGCAGCACGCCACCACTATCTGGCACACCTTCTGTGGGGAGTACGCCAGCGCACCCCCGGTGCGGTCCAGGCACCTGAACCTGGACTTGAGGAGGCCAAAGGTACGCTCGACCACACGTCTGGTCCTCCCATGTGCCTCATTGTAGCGATCGTCTGCTGGGGTGCGAGGATTCCTCAATGGACTGAGCAGCCATGCCCCATTCGGGTACGCAGAGTCACCTGGGTGTGAGGGACACAGAGAACCGTTGCTATTCCAACTGGACAGGGGACAGCATCGCACAACCAGCACGCTACACCACTCCACATACCCACCGACAATACAGCCACGATCCTGTTGCAGATTGGACATCAGTCGTGGCAAGATGCTGTTGCGCATTATGTGTGCGTCATGGGCTGAGCCTGGGAACTTTGCACACACGTGGGTGATCACCATGTCCGCAAGGCACACCACTTGCACATTCAGGGAGTGCGTGTGCTTCCTGTTGCGGTACAGGTGCTCAGTGGCCTGTGGTGGAACAAGGCCAACATGTGTGCAGTCAATGGCTCCAACGACGTGTGGGATTCTGCCAAGGGCATAGAATGCACCCTTCACTGCCGCCAATTCACGAGCCCTGGGGAAGCGGATGTACCTGTTTCGGTACAGCATCATGGCTGCCAGTACATCCCTCAGCACCTTGCTGAACATGGGCTGGGACATCCCTCCTCCACTGCCCACTGTGTGCTGGAATGACACAGTGGCGAAGAAATGCATGGCGGCCATCACCTTAGCCGTGGGGGTGACAGCTGTCGGATACACCCTGCGGGGACGGAGATGGGGTTCCAACATGGCACACAGTCGATGCAGGGTTGGCCTGTCCAGCCGAAACTTCCTAATGACCTCTGTATCGTCCATGTCCGCCAGCAATTGGTATGGGCGGTCAATGTTCGGTCTCCGCCTAGGGAAAATGGCAGTGGACACATGTCAAAGCAACACAACACATAGCAATTTCGCATACACATCACTGACATGACTGAGCAAGCACATGAGCCACAGCCCAGCTGTCAAGCTGGGACGGCACGGCCACAATACACTTACACAGGTCTCCCAGCAATGGCTAGTGATACAAACCACTGCCATGTGCATGTACATGGGGATCTAGGCCCCAATGACTTGCGGGGCGTGCTGATGGGGACTGACTGCATATTCGTCAAGCGGCAACGCCACGGCAACATGAATGTCTGCTGAGCATGGAACTGCTTCCGAGGCTGGATGAGTATGGCACACGACGACGACGATGTGGGCACAGGCTGAGCGGCCAAAACAAGTGGGACCTGTGGCACGAGGGGATATGAGACAGTAGTAGGTGTCAGCACTGCACCCTATGTACAGCACTGTACGGATCACACCTCCCGAAACATTGACAGGTGTCCACATTGACAGCCCCATGCCAAGACGGCTGTGTGCTTGTAGTCACACGTCACAGGTGAGAGGTTACATTGCACGTGCCAGGTGGCAGACGTACATAGTGGGAGCTGGCATGTGTGTGCATGTGTCTCCTGTTCAGGATCCACCAGATGGGCGCTGACTCTGTACTGACCATTGGACACAGCATGTTCCGTGGAAGGCTTGTGTGTGTGGGATGGTGGCACTGGATGTGCCTCCGTTGGGTGGGGGGCCATGCACAGGGCGGGTACGTCGATGATTGCGCATTGTTGGTCACGGTGGGTGCACCCACTCAGATGTGTTGCCCTGTGTTCAATTCCTATGTCCGCATGATGATGGACTGTAGATGTGGGCAGACTACACATTGGTCGATGTGCTGTCTATATGCATGTGCCTTCACACCAGGCACAGCTGCCCCTGCACATGTGACCCCTGCTGGACTCGCTGCTGGGTCTGTGGAGCTGATGCACCTTCTGTGCGTGGGGCGGACAGCTCTCCTCACTTCCCTCATTGCGCATGTCATGACTTTGCCGCAGGTGACATGGATCATGGAGGGCCCACATGTACGCGTGGGTAGGCTACACATGATTGTTCACTGGTCGCCACCCCCAGTCAGTGTTTCGAATGGGAAGGTTGTCGTGCTGGTGGTATATTCGATGTGGCGGATGGGCGGGCCTAGGTGCGGGCTTACATTCCGGACATGGGGGGGTAGTTGGATTGGCGACTAGTTGCAGTACACACGGGACACGTCTCTTCCTTTCCACATCTGGGTCATCCCTTGTACTCACTGACAGTGATACAGTCATCTTCGCCCCAGCCCTCATGTCCTCCCTCGCTCCCCCAATATGCATGTGCACCTGCGAGGCTAGCGCTTGCACAGGCAGCCCCAAGCTCGCACCAGAGAGGGCAAGGAGTGTATGTGTGGGTCCAGTTGCACGAGTGGGCTGTCTCAGGGTATGATGTGTTGCGGGACGCCGTCCACCTGCGTGGGGCCCCAAATGGAGACCCGGCCTGCATGGACTATGCATCACAGTCTTCGCCTTCCGGATCCGCCACCTGCGACACCCAGTGGCTGTGGCTGCCCTTGCGGCCATGCCGCGTCCGTCTGTGACTGATGGCCCACACATTCACTCTTTGGCCTCTCTGGGGAGGGCTCGGGGGTGGTGGCGCACGCGCTTGCACTTAGTCGCAATGGCATGTGGCGTGGTTGGTATAATGGGCAATGGATGGGATGGTGCGAGCCACCTCCCGTGACGTCAGTGCTGCTCGTGCTGTGGTGCGTCCCCCTACACTTCCATTTGACTTGTGCCATGCTAGACGTTGAGGTTCTATTGCCTGCGTGATATGACCAGGAGGAGCGCGAGGAGACCTCTCACACACCATGCTCCACTGCCATCCCGTGCCCTGTATCGCCTGTGCGGATTGACTATGTTGGGGTTACACCTGGTCGACTGGGGCTGTGTGTGCCTTGTCAAGGGGCATGGCGGGCGCACAACAGGATCCAGCTTGTCCACAGAGGGTGGGCTGAGGTGCGCATGGTACCTCTTTGTACGTGTGGCCGGCTGCTGTGCACACACGTGTTCACTCCCCCCCGACAGGTGTCCTCTCACAATGCCCAGGGAAGCGGTGGTGTACTGTTCATGACCCCTCCCGACACGGCGTGCTCCAACTTGGCATGTGCGCATCTACCCGTCACACCCACCCACCTGAGCACTGCGTCCATACGACTTCACACGACACATGTGTGTCTTCCACAGTTGTGCTACTCATTTGCGTTGACATCCAATACCAGTGGACTACATGGTCATGTCACGACTGCCGTGTACTTCACATACTCTCATCCTCTCTCATTCGTACTTGTGAAATGAGTCAGCGGAGACAGTTTTGGTTTCAAACATTATATTGAGTCTTCTGTCCTCTGTGATGCAGTATAGTGGACACTACTGGCAGCGGAATACATGTTGAGGATATACTGAGCATGATTGCAAATGGGATAGGGTGTGGGGTTACATGTGATTGGCTGTTGCATGTGGGATGTGGGCTTCAGAGTTACATCTGCTTGGCCAAGGCTGTGCTAATGTACATTTACTTATAGCTGCGGAGCTGCGGACTTTGACACAGACGGTATACATGTAGCCTACCAGACCGCTTGGCATCATGGGCACAGTCCATCTCAGTTCCATGTGACAGGTTTGCTGCGGTTGTTCCTCATGCACGCGTGCATGTGAGATGACATCAGGGCATGTGCTTGCGTGCATGCAGCGGCGTGCCACTTGTTGTTGCAATGTGGTGGTTACTGGACATGTCACAGTCACTGGGGTCGTGTTGTTGTTGTATGCACTTGTCGTCCATGCAAAGGTCCTGGTATGGGATTCCCGGGGCGGGGGTGGGAGGGGTGCAGCACCCACAGACTCCAGGCGACCTATTCATGTCCACTGAGCGGTGTGTGTGTCCATGGGCGCTGGATCCATGTCGTGTCCTGGTTGTTCGTGCAGTTCCGTCCATGTGGGTGCGATGCACAGACCCCATGCCACTGCCTCCCACGATGCATGCGGTGTTCCTGGATGTGATGGGGAACAGTGTGCATGTCCCGGTCATATCCGATGTCATGGCGATGTCGTTGATGGTGTGGTAACAGTTGCCGGTCGTTTGGTATGGCTGTTGTGGTGGTGACTGGCCAGTCCGTGCGGAAGCTAAGCATGGGTGCGGGGTTGGACATCATAGGTCAATCGGGGAACCTGCGTTGTGGTCCGACGAATTTACAGGTTGTCAGGTATGCGATGCCGTCCAGCAGGGCTTCCATGTCATTGGTGGTGTACATGTTTGCCAGCCAATGTAGCGGATGGTGGCTGTCAAGGTGTTGTTCGTAAGTTGTCCCTTGGAGGACCATGATGGGGCATGCTGGGTGACATTCGATGTAGCTGTTCTCGATGATCCGTCGTGTGGAGGCACAGTGGTCCCATTTCAGTTCGGGTGCGATGTTGGCCACATACGCCCATGCCCCCATAGGCAGAGCAGGCCCTGTCGTGTGCGTCCAGAGGGAGGAGTAGTGGTAGCAGGTCTGCCTTTAGACATGCCGGGTTGGAGAGGCATATCTCCACGGGATGCTGGTAGGGACACCTCCGACAGTAGAAGACGGGCATGACGCAGCTGAACAATGTGATGCGGTAAGTCAGTCGGTAACTTACGTTCAGCAGGGACAGGAGATCGCATCCCAATATATGTATCAGGTTAGTTTTGTACAGCTTGAGCTGTCCGGCGTAGTTGGGTAGGTGTGTTGCGGTTGCCATTTCGCAGCAGTGCGTTGTGGTGGCGTGCTCCGGCTGTGTGTGCAGTCTGCAATGTGCACGCTCCGAGGTTGCTGTGAGCTCTGTGTAGTCGTAGGGGGACAGGACTTGTGTTCTGTTGGCTTGTTTGGAGGACACGGGCCCTCATCCCACATGCTTCTCAGACAGTTCAAGGTCAGTGATGTGTGACTCCTTCCAATTAACTTGCATGTGGCCGACATGGGGGAGTGTTTTCTTCTTTCTTCCCCGTCCGTTGTGTGCTTCTGTGATATGCGCTATCTGCCCTGTGGTCGGTCTCCTCGGCATGCCTGTGTTGGTCTTTTCTTGGACAATGGCTGTATTCACCGGCTTCTTTCGTAGGGCTGTGGTTTCGGAGTTGGAATGGAAGGTCATTCGGTGCTGTCTGCTCTCCCTTGTGTGGGCGGCAGGCTGCCTTTCCGCTCTGCGTTGGGCCTTGTGTGTGAATGTTATTCTTGGGCCACCTGTTGTCGGTCCCCGGGCTCTTTGGTTTTCCGTTTTATATGTCTTGTTCATATGTGCAGGGTGGTATGGGTGTTTCAGTGTGGTACTGGCGTTCCTCTTCCCGAACGGGCCCTGCTTCTCCTAGTTGGTGTTGCCGCCACTGTGTGCTTCGCCATGTTTGTTACACTGGGGTGTGTCCTGCTGTTGCGTGACTTCACTGACATGTGTGCGTCGGTTGTGTGGCGTTGGGTGTTGTCCGTGAATTGGGCGTTGGGGACATGTCTGTGGCAGGCCTGTCACGTGTCATGTGCGTTCAGGGTGGGGCTGATGTGTGTGCTGCTTGGTTGTGTCCCTGTGTCTGTGTGCGACGCATGCATGGCGCTGCGGTTGGCCTCTGCGTTGTGCGCATGTGTGGCGGCGTCATCGCCGCTTTGGGGCCGTGACGGGGTCGTTGGTTCCTAGTCCCAGGTGGTGTGTACACATGTGTTACGCGATGTTACGATTTGGCCTGTGTGTCATATGTGGATGCAATGGTGGATGTGTAGTGTACACGCGCTGGGGGGGTTGTCCGCTTTTTCCGCCCTTGCACTGTGTGCGCTGTTTGCGTGCACTTGTTGTGTGTGTGCCTACCTGCGTCTCCGCGGTACGTTGCGTCCTTGGTGGTGCATCAGCAAGAGCATGGGGAGGGCCTGCAGTGCTGGATTCATGCTCGGGGAGCCGCTTCTTCGTTGTCCGTGCTCGGCGTCCGTGTTACCGCTTCGGTTTGTCGTACGGTATCTCTTGGCCGTGGGAGCCGTTTGTTTGCGGCATCGTAATTTATGCGCCGGGCGGGACGTGTTTTCGTCGGACGGTGTGTGTCAATTGGGCTGCGCCGCTACGTGTACGGGCGCACTTTGATGGCGGACGGTGTTGCTGGCTTGCCGGCGGTGTTTGGCCTACTTTTCGCATCGTAATTGGGCGGGCGTGTGGACTGCTGCGTGCCGGCGGTAACTGGTGGTTTTTGCATCCGCCAGCACGGCGGTTGTGCTTCCGCCCGCCATCGTAATGACCCCCTTAATTTGTTATATATATTTTTTATATTTTTATTTATATTATTGTTTTTTTTGTATATATGTATTTATAATTTTTAAAATGTTTTTTAACAATTTGTTATTAAAATAATGATGTATCAATATTATTAAGTAAGCATATATATTATATTTATACATATATATGTTTAATTTATTTTTTTATTATATGTATTAGTTATAATTTTAAACATTTTAAAATAATTTTAACTATGTTTATTTTAACTATATGTATTATTTACTTTATTTAACATTATTTTTTAAACATTAAAATAAAACGATATTTTTTCCGATATTTTTGACAGCGATATTTTTTTTCCGATCTTTTTGTACTTACCATAATGTAGATAGGACTTCGATATTGTGGACATCGATATTTCGGCTCCGATATTTTTGTCGTCGATATTTCTGTAGTCAATATTCTGTCAGTGATTCGTTCGATAGTTGCCAGAAACTATTCTCTCGCTGGTAAGGTTGTGGGGATTATAGTGGCACTGTGAGCAAGTTGGTCTACAAACTAACATACCCTTTGGGGGCGTCTGGAATCAGTCTAGACACCAATCCTTTAGTTTATGTTGTCTAAACACACAGCTCCTATAGATTTGTAGGAACTACACGACTCTTGGACAATCTCACTGTCCCCTAGTGAGACAATGATAATTCCTCCGGGATCCCCACCCTCACCTGGGACCCCCTTCTCCCCGAGCGCTACACTAGCCAACACCTCGGACTGCCCACCTGAGGGTGGCTTTGCCCGCTTGGGGCATTTGGGATTCCCCTTGATGTGGCCTTCCTGGTCACATGCAAAGCACTTAAGGGGCCAGTCTCTGCAGGCTTTCCCGAAGAGACACATGGTTTCTTATCTCCTGGGGGTGGCAATCCTTACCCTGGGTACTAGTTTGAGGCCCTTTAGAGAACTCCCTTGCTTTACCCTTGTCCCCCCACTCTTCTGCTGGGGACACTGCCCACCTTTGGTGGAGTCTCCACCATACACCTTCATGTTGACCCTGGTACTCACCCAGCGGTCTGCCTCCATAGTGAGCTTCCTGGGGTTAGTCAGCTTACTCTCTGTCGAGTGCTGGCGCAGCTCTGCAAAACATAGACTAGACAAGGGCTCCCACACAATCAAATTGTACAGCTCCTGAAAGTCAGTCACATTGCTGCCCTTCACCCAACCATCCAGTGACCTGCAAAAAGAATCTACACATTATTACCATGTCTGGGAATCAGTTTTCTTACTTCCTCTAAACTATTCCCTGTATTTGTCAGGAGTGAGACCATACCTAGTGAGAAGGGCCTCCTTCTTGTCATTGTAGGTGAAGTGGTACTCCTTTCCCAAAGCCAACAATGTGCCCCTCCCCTCCTCTGTGAAGTGGTTCCACAATCCTACTCCCCAGTTCTTCTCACAGACCCCATTCATGTGAATTGATGCCTCACAGCCCTGAAACCACCTCTGGATATCATCTCTCTTCTTGTGCTCCTTTCCTATGTTCTTGGGAATGTGTACTGTTCTCTCTGAGTGCACTGAGGAATTGCTGCCACCATTCGAGCTGGACCTACTCCTCTGATCCAGCTCCTTTACTCTAAGCTCATAGTCTAACATCATCATTTTCTCTTTCATTGCCAGCTTAAACCTTTCCAGCTCCATTGCACGCCTCCTAGCTTCCTGCCTGTCCTCCAGCTCCTCTGGGGACAAGCCACTGCTGCCTGGCCTGGAGGGTCCCTCCCCTCCCAAAAGCACATCAATCCTTATAATAGGCTCCTCAGCCTCCACATTGAGATTTCCAGACTAGACTGCCCACTGTCATTTCTGGCTGCTACCCAGGCCCTCAGTGCCTTTTGTAGCTCCTCTTTCCTTGTGAGGCCTCTGATTTGGACTTCCAGGTTTTTGCAAATAGGCTTCAACTCTTTCACTTTGTAGGACTCCGACCTTTCCTCGTCAAAAGCCACTTCTAGGGATGCAACTAATAATGCGCCTCGACTCAGGCATGATGCAATAGAAAGTTCAAGCTCTGCAAGAATGGAAAGACACAAATAGACCAAAAGAAAACAGTATGTGGTACTTAGTGGTCTGTGATATGGTAGTAGTGTACTCCAATCACTGTAGATCAAGTGCAAACACAAGTCCTATCCTCACCGCTGACAACCAATGTTAGAAATTCGGATATCTGGTTGGCAGGTTTGTACCATGATCAAGTAGGGACCCTTCCTTCTAGTCAGGGTAAAGGTTATTGACCTTCTAAAATAACCCCTGCTCACCCACTTGGTAGCTTGGCACGAGCAGTCAGGCTTATCTTAGAGGCAATGTGTAAAGCGTTTGCACACAACATACAGTAATACAGTGAAAACACTACAAAAGGCCACCACACCAGTTTTCGAAAAATAGCCAATATTTATCTGTGTAAAACAAGACCAAAATTATAAAAATCCAACATTCAGTGATCAAAATATGAGTATTGCAAAAAATAGACTTAAAATACACTTCCTTGAACTCGAATGCTCCGTCCAAGGCTATCACGGCATCGTGAACAAGCAAATCCAACAGTTCAGGCCGACCACTGCATCGCGGGCCAGCTACGGTGTCGGGAAGCCCCGCAAACAGTACCTTGGAAATGCAGGGCGTCGTGGACCTTGCAATAAGATACGAAGATGCGCCGTCGGCAGGCGTCAACTTCAGAGGTCGGTGCAGGTGTCATCAGGCCCTTGAAGTCACACGCAGATCGAACTCCGTGAGGTTAAAGTCAGGAGCACCGACCTTGGCAGTCGTCAATGCTGCGGTGCAACAGTGCGGCGTGTGGTGCAGACAGTGGGGCTCGGTGATGGCATCCAGTGGCATTGGTGAGACCAGGGCTGCGGTGCGAAGCGTGGCAGTGCTCATCGTGGTGCTGGCAGGTCACAGTGCAAGCAGCAGCATCGTCATTGCTGAAGCGCTTTTCATCGGTAGACGAACTGGAGTCGATGGCGCCAGCAGGCCAAGGCTGATATGTGGGACGGGGTGGTGCGTCGAGTAACTTACGAGCGGTGCCCCCAGGCCACGGTGCAGGCAGTGGTGTCGATGTCAGCGTGGAGCGTCGTCGGTGTTACCAGGGCAGCATTGTGAAGCAAGGCAGTGCAAAGTGCGGTGCCCTGAGGTCACGATGCAAGCAGCGGCTTGGTGGGGGCATCGGTCGTGGTGGCAGTGAGACCAGGGTTGCGGTGCAAAGCGGGGAGTGCTCTTTGCGGTGCCAACTGGTCATAGATTGGCAACGGGCGTCGTTGACGACGTCGTTTGTTTTTTTCTGTTGCAGCAAAAAGCACACAGTTCTCAGTGCTGGTTGCAGATGAACTTGAAGTCTTTGCTATTCCTGTGACTTCTTGAACTGGGGGCAAGCTCTACCTCAAGCCTTTGGAGAAAATCAGGAAAATAAGTTGCAGAAAGTCCAGTCCAGTCCTTTCTCTGGCCAAGACGGAAGCAGCCACCACAGGCCAACACAGCAAAGCACACAACAAAGTCCTCCTTGCAGCTACTCCAGTACTTCTTCTTGGCAGGTTCCTTAGTCTAAACGAGTTCTAAAGTCTTGGGGTCAGGGCCCCAATATTTATACTACTTTTCTTTTTTAAGTTTTATGCAGAACGTCTCTGAGTTCAGTAGAAACCAGTTCTATCCTCCCTGGTACAGCTTCACTATAGGAAGTGGAGACAGCATTGTGCAGAGCAGACACAGCCTATTCAGGTGCTAGTTAAAGCTCCTCCCACCACTCTAAATGCAGAAAGGTCTATTCAGCCTAGCTATGAGTCAGCCAGGAAAGGCAGGACACACCTCAACCCCCCTTGTGACTGTCTAGTGTGAATGCACATCCCCAGCTCCTGTCACTCCAAAACCAGATGATGAATGCACAAACAGGCAGAGGCTCACAAGATGGTTAAGTAAGATAATGCCCATGTTCTTAAAGTGGCATTTTCAAACCCACAATTTAAAAACCACCTTAACTAAAAAATGTGTTATTAAATTCTGAGTTCAGAAAGCCTAACCTCCAATTCTCTATCTTGTCCCAATGGAAAGTTACACTTGTAAGATGTCACAAGGCAGCTCCCATGTTAGCGTATGGGACAGACAGCCTTTACATAGTGAAAAATGAAATTGTCAGTATTTAACTATCAGGACTTGTAAAACACACAATTACATGTCCTCCTTTCACATACACTGCACCCTGCCCTCAGGGCTACCTTGGGCCTCCCTCAGGGGTGACTTACTTGTAAGAAAAGGGAAGGATAGGGCCTGGCAAGTGGATGCACGTGCCAGGTCGACATAACAGTAAAAACTGCATGCAGACACTGCAGTGGCAGGTCTGAGACACCTTTGAAAGGCTACTTGTGTAGGTGGCACAACCAGTGCTGCAGGCCCACTAATAGCATTTGATTAACAGGCCCTGGGCAGACACAGTGCACTGTACTAGGGGCTTACTAGTAAATCAAATATATCGATTATGGAAAACCAATCATAACACAATTTACAGTAGGAGCACTTGCACTTTAGCACTGAATAGCAGGGAAAAAGTGTGCAGAGACACTAAACCAGCAAAAACAAAGTCTAGGATACCATCAAAAACAGGAGGTCAGAATGCAAAAAAACAGGGGAAACATGCCAAAAGATGCCAGGTCTAACAGCCATCAACAGGCAGCATGGGGTGGTGAAGCTGGGCACAGACCCACTTGCAACTGAATAGGCTGTGCCCTGCCTTCACACAAAGGCACTACTACATTGATTGTGCAGCCAGCTTGGAGCCAGTGCAAGGGAAGCAGGAAACTTCAAGGACTTTAAAGTCAGAGAAGTTTCTGTAGGATTCCCTTTGAAGTGGGCACGAGATATAAATATTGGACCCTAAGACCGATCTACTCAGAACACTCCTGGACCTGTGGATACTACAGAAGAAGGACTGCAATTCTGTTTTGCTGCCAGAGGACTGCCACTCTGCTGCCCTGCTTACTAAGAATGAAGACTGGACCTGCACCCTTCATCACAGGCTGAAGTGACTCCAAGGGTCAGCCAGCTAACCTCCTGCTCTAAGCTACAGGGACATTTCAGGCTTCTAGGGATGCAACTGATGATGCTCTTGACTCAGGCATCCCTGCACCTGCCCAGCTGACCTATTGCCTGGTTCTGTAACTGGACCTGCCTGAGCCCCGTTGGCCTCTACTGGAGTGAGTTTCTGAACCCCAAGTGATGCCCCTCAGGTCCTGGACCCTTGATGTTGCCTTAGCTGAGCTCTCCTGAAGTTGTGGGCTCTTCCTGAACTGGTGTGTTTGCGCCAAGATCTTGCAGCCCACACCACCCGCTAATGGGAAGTTCCGGTGAATCCTACTCTTTGCCCCACAGCAACAGCCAATGATGCCCGGCAGCGTGAGATCTTCACTACGCGCTACAGCATCGACAGATTACAGTGACTGCCAATCTAAAGCTCCAGCAACGCCTGTCCATGACGCCTGACATGATATTCTTGCTTCAGCGGAGACTGTCTGTGACGCCTGCTCCTCGAGCTACATTGACGACCATCCGCGATGCTCTCCCTGTTCCTCGTGGCCCCTTCCACTGCGAACGGAACTCCTTGCTCTGGACTTTGAAGGTAACTCTTTCAGCAAAACTAGCCTGGTCGGTCTGAATCTGTGACTTTCACCTGGTCTCACACAACCAGATACCCGTGACTGGCATTTTGTGCTTTTAGGTATTTTGTTTTTTTACCTGAAATTTTTAAAATTGCATATCTCCATTTCTACTGATTAGATTTTTGTGGTTTTGGTGCCAAATAATAAATTACATTTTACTCTGTTTCTCCAGATTCATGAGGGATTTTTTTTGTGCGGTGTTTTCACTTCATTACTGTTTGTGTTCTGCAGAAATACTTTACACCTTGCCTCTAAGTTAAGCCTGACTGATTTTGTGTCAAGCTACCAGAGGGTTAAGCACAGGTTAATTAGGAGTTTGCCTGTGTTTCTCCCTGACAGAGATTGTGGTTGCTGCTTGAGTAGGGTTTCACCCCCTCAACTAGTAACCCAATTTCCAACAGACACTCTGCATATTTTAAAGAATTGAAAACAATATGCCTTTGAGACAGGTTCACTGTCAAGCCAGGCCTCAAAAAATATTCAGAATCCATGGAAGAGAAGAGGCTTCAAACCACATTGTCACAGTGGGTATTCCACTTTGGGAGAAAGTATTCCACCTGGAAGAATGTCATTTACTCTGCATCCTCCAAGAGAGCAGATACCCTGGCCACATTCCCAGAGACTGTTGATATTATTTAAGGAGGATTACCATATTTTCTGAGCACGCTCAGAGTAGAGAGGCTTTGCCATAGTGCAACATACAAGTGTATTCCAGTATAAAACCAACTGTGTATTCTGACACCTTAAAAACATCAAACACACGACCATATTCCCATGGGAAACGTTCCTTGGAGCTGCAGTTCCAAACCTTTTAACTTCTGTTGACCCTCTGAAACTCTACTGGAAGCCTGGAACTCCCTCCTAAGCAATTGCTATGATTTCAACAATGCACAAAAATTTAAACAAGTGTAATCAAACAAATGAACAAATTAGCTAATGTTTCATTTTAATAGCAAATATAAAATTCACAAAAAAAAATCTAAATTTTTATTTTTATGGGAATGTTGGAGCTTTGCAGAATCTTCTTTTCTTTTTTAAAGACTAAGCAAAATTCTAGACTCTAGCATATCACTTATTCTTTTTTGCTTCTAATGCATGTTTTCTTTTTGTCAGTACCTACCAGTGCTTCAATTAAGGCCACCAATCATCCATACGAGATTCTGTTTGCTGTGCTGTTCTACTACCACAAATCAAGTTATGGATACCAACTTAATTTTAGCCACCAATTTCAAATTCCTTCACACATAGGGGGTCATTACGATGGCGGTCGGAAAAGCAAGCCGACCGCCATGGTAGCGGGAAACACCGCCCGCCTCTACCGCGGGAAAACCGATGGCTAGATTAGGATCCTCGGCGGTAAAAATCCAACCGCGGCGGAAAGGAGACCCGAGAAACCGCCGTTCGCCTGCGGAGAAGGCCCAAACCCGTCCGCGGCGGTCGGTTTCGCAGCGGAAACAGCCCAAATGACCGCAACCACAGCGGAGACACCGCCATCGAAATTATGATATTCCCGACATCGCCGCGGTGCAGTGCGCGATTTCCGACCGCCGCGGTTGACAACATTGATGAATGAGTGAGACGGCAGAAGCGCCGTAGCCAAGCCACCGCTGCGGACGCTCCGTGAAAAAAATGGCGGTCGCGAGAAAAACACACAACATGCCCACAAAGTGCACCAACCAAACAAGGCATGCACCCAAAAATACCTAACACATCCCAAAGACACACCCCCATGGGAAACTCCAAAACTACAAATCCCAGGTCCACACACACACCACACTTGCAACCAATACCCATCCTGACACACCCACAGAGACCAGTATAAATCCAGCCCCCAACAGACCACAATCCTTTGCAAAACTCCACAACTGAAGGAACATTCACCACAGATGACAGGAGAGGCAAATCTGCACAACACACACACATCACCACCACCACTTCCACACCTGCACCTCTAACACCTTTGCACAGCACACACCATACACATCACAACCACCACTACCACTTCCAAACCTGCACCTTAAACACCTTGACACATCATACACCATGTCACCACAGAGAATGCCCAAATTCACTGAAAGTGAGTTGAGGGTCATGGTTGATGAGATAATCAGGGTAGAACCACAATTGTTTGGTAACCAGGTCCAACAGACACCACTAGCAACAAGAACGCAAATGTGGAGAAGGATAGTAGAGAAGGTAAATGCAGTAGGGACCGTGCCACGCAATAGAGATGAAATCGTGAAGAGGTGTCACGATCTGAAGGCAGTGGTCAAGAAGAAGATGTAGGAGAGTAGGATCTGCTTCACAGGGGTACCCCCACTTTTTGCTGATACTTCACTGGTTTTCGACATTAGTCTGGCTGGGGCCCTGCTATTCAGAACCCCAGCCTAGCTGTTTCCTCTTTAAAAGGGTCTCCATGTGCCTTAGGCACATCACTGATTGGGATCTGGAGTGCCCTTGTAAGTCCCTAGTATATGGTATACTATGTACCAAGGGCATAGGTACCTCAGAGGCCTGCCAGGGGCTGCAGCATGTATTATGCCACCCCTGGTAGGCCATCCAAACTGGCACCACAGGTCTGCTACTGCAGCCTGGGTAAGGTGGTGCATGCACCCCTTGCTGTGGTATAGGTTACCTATATCACTAAATGCATACACACATATAAACCTATAAGTCACTCCTAAGGCAGGCCTTATCAATCCTAAAGGCAGAGTGCATGGTTCCTATGTGAGAGGGTGCCCCTGCATGAGCAAGGCCCCTCTGCAGCGTTCGGAGACCATCTCTGATGCTGTTTGTAGTGCAGCCTGACCATATACTCTTAAACGCATTATATCCTCGCGGTAAAATGCTAACTATGGAATGGCTGCACCTAAACATGTCGTGTTTGGTGTCAAACATCTTGGAATACTACCCCCCGCCAATCCTGGCGGCGGGGGTAGCATTCCACCCTTCTAGAGGGAAAGGCATGTTAACTCTGACGAGTCCGGTAACTTCTTTCCAGAGCCTGGCATCACAAAATGGATGCTGCTGCCACAGACACGAGTCTGGCCTCCTGCTGCTGGACGAAACTCCGGCAGGGGAGGCCTGGACAATAGGTTTCCTGTCCCAGGGAGGTGTGACCACCTCCCCAGACAGGACAATGTGTATTGGGGCTGGGCGGGAGCACTTTCGGGTGCTTTGAAGTCCTGCACTGGGGGCACATTTGGTGTCCCTGTGCATACCCCAGTTCAAACCGGATCAGGGGCTTGCAGCCCCTGCTTTGGCGCGAACTGGACAAAGGGAAAGGGGTGTAGCCACCCCTCTGCCCTGACCCACCCATAGGTGGGGCCACAGAGTAGTCCATCCCCTATTTTTAGAATAAAGGTAGGAACCCAGTCCCTAGGACTTTAGATTATACCTGGACGAAACTCTGAAACAGAATCCTGGACCTTCGACGCTCTACTCACGATTAGAGGACTGAAGAATCTCCCTTGGGGTCAAGGAGTGACTCCCCTGCTTGGCAGGCACCAAAGAAGCATCTGTCCGGTTCGCATCACTGAAGCTCCCGTCGGACGCCGAAGTCATCGCATCACCAGAGGTGGATTCTCAGACTTCCCCGAGGCTACCCTGAGTCCCCAGCAAAGCTGAGGCCCGTGGCTATCGTGGGTGACTTGAGACCGTGACCCCTGGACACCGAGCACATTTGCAAGTGCACCATCTTCTGGGTCTCCCAAGAAGTCGTGCTTTGGGCTCCGAGTAGCCCTAGCCTCCAGCACCACCTGCACCGAAGATCACTGGCCCCCACTCCACGAGTGTCCTGTAAGCCAGCTCCACGTGCGGCGTCACGAGGCTCCTTCGCGGTCGCTAGCCCGTTGGCTAGTAGCCCTTAACGAAGGCCAATCTTTTCTTTACTTGGCAGTCTGGTTGCTCCAGGCCTGCCCTCACTTACCCTCGCTGGGTGAGTTCCCCAGACCTTGCTGGTCTGCATCATCGACGATCTACATCTTACTCGAGACTTGCCGTTGCCAAGGCCTGTTGGGTCCAATCTGGTCGCCGACACCTCTGCACTCGACAGACATCGAGCAACAGCCCGAATCCTGCTCCTGGTCGCCGACAACGCCTCCCGGACCTCGTGGCTGAAGAGTCAAGACGACCGTCAACGAACTTGAAGCACTCGACATCGGTGGGCATCTGTCCATCGCCCTCCTGGTCACTGGCTAGTGACCCAGACTCTGTCCCCTCTGCTTTCAGGTTCTTCAGAACTCCGATCCACTCTTGGATCCACCCGGACACTTTTCTCCTGGTCGCCAGCAGCACTTTGCAGCAGATCGCCATAAGAAACGACGACGAAACCCGACCCCGAAAGGCACCTATGCACCCGGCTTCCCTGGGTGAGGTAACACGAGTACTCCGGTGCTCCCGTGGGTAGAGACTCTTCAAAGTCCTAGATCTCAAAGGGTTTTGTCCTAGTCCTTTTTAAAGTGTCCCTTTCCTCTATTTTCCCGATCCCGACTTTCTCCATAGAAGTTAACGGCGTATCGCGGTTGTGTATTTACACTGCACGCGTCTCCCGTGGGTCCCCTGTGTCACTACCTTGGGTGGTTCCTTGTGGTCCAAGCACTTCTAGAGGCTCTAGGCCTAGTGTCTAGTTCAGTCGTGGTTCGCATACCACTTTATTGGTATATGGTTTGGTACGCCCCTAGGGCCCAAACGTGTATTTGTGCTATTACTGTGATTTAAGATCTTATAACCTATGTACTTCGAACTCTAGCCTCATAAAGAGACTAGAGGGGTGTGTTTAGTAATAAATACATATATTTTGAATATATACCTGGTGTGGTGCTCTTTCATTTGGTCACTCAAGAGATTATAGACTGGTAAAACAAGCTGCTTTACATTCCTTCAAGACTTAGCCTGAAGGCTGCTCTCCACAGCTACCACTAGGATAGCTTTCAATAAGGTTGTCTTTAACCTACCTACCATAAGAGTCGATTTGGACTGGTGCAAGGTGCCCACTATAATTAGTGGACAGCATATGCCAGGCCAACTTCTCACATTGGTGTGCAGCGTGTGGGATTCCAGCTTGCTATTGTTTTACCAGATAATCTCAATTGAATTGATCAACTGAAAACCACTAAAGGTACCTAAGGTACATATAATTTAAGCTTAGAATATCAGTAAGTTCTACTGAACTTAGAGTTGTGTGTTAAGGGATAGCACAACCCTTTCTACAACTCAAGAGAGTTTAGTAGGCCACACTAGAGTAGGTAGTGCATACACCACACCACACTAGTAATGTCTTTAAAAGCAGGATCTAGAGATGCCCTGCAGGAAGCCATTGAGCTTCCCCCTCCAAGTATGACACACTCCCATTCTTGGAACTGAGAGCTTTGTGTAACGTGAGGAAATTAAGGACAGGCCAAAGTCCCACCACCCAACACCTCCAGGAGATGTTGGTGGCTTATGATCTTAGTAAGTCCTCAGAGACTGAAGGGGTAGGAGCAGAGGGTGGGCCAGCAGATGAGGAAGGGGCCAGGGGTACTACTACCCCCAGCCCCCTCTGAAACTGACCAGGAGGGTGACAATGACCCTGACCTGGAAAACCCAATCCCTTCTGGGGAAGATGAAGATGAGGATCTTGAGAACCACACCTTTGTCCCCCCAGGAAGGATTATGAGTGTGCTCAGAAAGTCTAGGTCTCCTTCTCAGGAGTCTAACCACTCTGGCACCTCAATAGGGAGCTCTGTTTCTTCTCACAGGAGGGAATCCTCTCATGAGAGAAGAAAGAGACTGGTCCAGTATGAGGAAACTCAACTGGAGATCAGGAAGAAGCAATTGGCTTTAGATAGAGAATCCCTAGATCTCCTTAAAGAGAGAAGAAAGTTGGGACTAGAGTCCCATGGTGGCAGCCATGTCCCTAGAGATAGGGAAAGGTCCTATGACCATAGGAACCTGAGCAAGATTGTCCCTCCCTACCAGAGTGGGGATGATATCCACAAATGGATAACTGCTTTAGAGAGGGCCTGTAAAGTACAGAAGGTCCCTCAGGAGCAGTGGGCAGCAATCTTGTGGCTCTCCTTTGCTGACAAAGGTAGAGACAAGCTCCTCACTGTTAGAGAGGAGGATGCTGACAATTACAAGGTCTTGAAGAGTGCTCTTATTGATGGGTTTGGCCTAACCACTGAACAGTACAGGTTGAAGTTCAGAGACACCCAAAAGGCACAGACTCAAGACTGGGTAGACTATGTGGATTGTTCTGCCAAGGCTCTGGAAGGCTGGTTGATGGGCAGTAAGGTGTGTGACTTCTCAGGATTGTATAATCTGATAATGAGGGAGCAGATTCTTAATAACTGTCAAAACCAGCTGTTGCATCAGTACCTGGTTGACTCTGATCTGACCTCTCCCCAAGAATTGGGAAAGAAGGCAGACAAATGGGTCAGAACCAGGGTGAAGCAGAAGGTACAGAACCAAGGTGGGGAAACCAAGAAGCAAGATGCTAAGAACTCTGACAAGGGTGGGGAGAAGGGTAAAGATCAAAAGTCTTCATCAGGCCCCCAAAAATCTTCTTCTGGTGGGGATTCCCAGTCTACCAAGGGTAAAGGCCAAAGAAAACCATGGTGCAAGGTCTGTAAGCAAAAGACCCACTGGACCAGTGATTGCACCAAGTCCAAAGACTCCAGTCCAGCACCCACCAATGCCCCTAAGGCACCTGTTCCCCCTAGTACAGTTGGTGGAAGTGCTCCAGCAAAGGGTTTAGTAGGGTTCACCCTGGGAACTGAGTTGGGCTCTGACTTAGTCAGGGAACTGACTCAGGCTGTGTTAGTCTGTGATGGAGGCATGGATGTGACCTCCACTGTGAGTCCCAGTAATCTGGGCAAGTACAGACAACAGCCTTTAATCAATGGACGAGAGGCTTTGGCATTTAGGGACACAGGGGCAAGTGTCACAATGGTGACACAAGACCTTGTGCTACCTGGGCAAGTTATACTTGGTGAGATGTACCAAGTGACCAATGCTAGCAATGTCAGAACAGACCATACTCTGGCAGTTGTTAACTTCTCCTGGGGAGGGGTAACTGGCCTTAAGAAGGTTGTGGTAAGTGCAAACCTACCAGTCGAATGCTTGCTTGGCAATGACTTAGAGACTTCTGCTTGGGCAGAAGTGGAGCTCAGGACCCATGCAGAAATGCTGGGGATCCCTGCAGATGTGTTTGCTGTGACCAGGTCACAAGCTAAACTGTCTAAAACTGAACAGGCCTTGGATTCTGGAAGAATGGACCAAGTGCCTTCCAAGAGGAGGAGTAGTAGGGTTAAGGCAGTGCCTTCCCCCTTGGCTCAGGAGGAAGATCAGTCCCTTGAGGGGGATGATCTCAGCCCTGAAGAAGGAACTGTCCCAGAGGAACTTGAACCTGACCAGGTTGAGTTCTTGGGGACAGGGGGACCTTCTAGGGCAGATCTGAGCCAGGAGCAGCAGAGCTGCCCCTCCCTTGAACCCCTCAGACAGCAAGCTGCTGCTGAGGCTGCTGGGAAAGCTAGTGGTCCCCATACAGTGTATTGGGATGATGGACTCCTGTACTCAGAGAGTAGAGACCCCAAGCCTGGTGCTACCAGGAGGTTGGTAATACCTTTGAAGTTCAGGGGCTTCCTATTGACCCTAGCCCATGATATTCCCTTAGCAGGACACCTGGGCCAGAACAAGACTTGGGACAGAATTGTCCCTCACTTTCACTGGCCCCACATGTCTGAAGACAGTAAGGAGTTTTGTCGCTCCTGTGTAACCTGCCAAGCCAGTGGCAAAGCAGGTGGCACTACAAAGGCCCCCTGATACCACTACCTGTGGTGGGGGTGCCCTTTGAGAGGGTAGGGATTGACATTGTTGGTCCCATGGATCCCCAAACAGCATCTGGGCACAGATTTATACTGGTGGTAGTGGATCATGCCACCAGGTATCCAGAGGCTATACCCCTTAGGACCACTACAGCACCTGTGGTGGCAAGGGCCCTCCTGGGAATTTTCTCAAGAGTGGGCTTTCCTAAGGAGGTGGTATCAGACAGGGGTGCAAACTTCATGTCTGGGTACTTAAAAGCAATGTGGAAGGAGTGTGGAGTTACTTATAAGTTCACCACACCCTATCACCCACAATGCAATGGTTTAGTTGAGAGATTCAACAAAACCTTGAAGGGCATGATTAAAGGGCTCCCAGAAAAGCTTAGGCGTAGATGGGACATACTCTTGCCCTGCCTTTTATTCGCATATAGGGAGGTGCCTCAGAAGGGGGTTGGTTACAGCCCTTTTGAACTTCTGTTTGGCCACCCTGTGAGGGGTCCACTGTGCTTGGTGAAGGAAGGATGGGAGTTACCTCTCAAGCCCCCAAAGCAAGATATAGTGGACTATGTACTTGGTCTCCGCTCCAGGATGGCTGAGTACATGAAAAAGGCAACCAAAAACCTTGAGGCTAGCCAGGAACTTCAAAAGGCCTGGCATGACCAAAGAGCTGTTCTGACTGTTTACCAGCCAGGACAGAAGGTGTGGGTGTTGGAGCCAGTGGCCCCAGCAGCTCTCCAAGACAAATGGAGTGGACCCCACACTATTGTTGAGCAGAAGGGTGAGGTCACTTACTTAGTAGACCTGGGAACACCCAGGAGTCCCCAAAGGGTTCTCCATGTCAACAGACTTAAGCCATATGTGGACAGGGCAGACATGGGCTTGCTCATGGCTACTGATGAAGGGCAGGAGGAAGAGAGTGACCCACTCCCTGACCTGCTCTCACAGAACCCTGACGATGGGTCAGTTGATGGTGTAGCCTTGGCAGGCAGCCTCACTACCCAGCAACAAACTGATTGCAGGCAAGTCCTCAATCAGTTTAGACATATGTTTTCACTGACACCCAGTCAGACCACCTGGTGCACTCATGAAGTGGACACTGGGGACAGTCTGCCTATTAAAAACAAGATTTATAGGCAACCTGACCATGTCAGGGACTGTATCAGGACTGAAGTCCAGAAGATGTTGGAATTGGGAGTGATTGAGCCCTCAGATAGCCCTTGGGCTAGTCCAGTAGTCCTAGTACCTAAACCTCACACCAGTGGTGGGAAAAGAGAGATGAGGTTTTGTGTAGACTACAGAGGCCTCAATGCAGTCACTAGGACTGATGCCCATCCAATACCCAGGGCAGATGAGCTCATAGATACTTTGGCCTCTGCCAAATATCTCAGCACATTTGACCTAACAGCTGGCTACTGGCAGATCAGACTAGCTGATGCTGCAAAGCCCAAAACAGCATTTTCAACCCCTAGTGGGCATTACCAATTTGTGGTGATGCCCTTTGGTCTGAAAAATGCACCTGCCACTTTCCAGAGGTTGGTGAACACAGTTCTCACAGGACTGGAGGCCTATAGTGCAGCTTATCTAGATGATATTGCTGTCTTTAGCTCCACCTGGGAGGATCACCTGGTCCACCTCAGGAATGTTTTACAGGCCCTGCAAAAGGCAGGCCTGACTATCAAGGCCACTAAGTGCCAGATAGGGCAGAGTCAGGTTGTGTACCTGGGCCACCTTGTGGGTGGAGGCCAGGTTCAACCTTTGCAGAGCAAGATCCAGACCATCATGGACTGGACTGCTCCCACTACCCAGACTCAGGTGAGAGCCTTCTTAGGCCTGACTGGGTACTATAGGAGATTTGTCAAGGGGTATGGATCAATAGTGACACCCTTGAATGACTTAACTTCTAAGAAAATGCCCAAAAAGGTTCAGTGGACAGTTAGCTGTCAAAAGGCATTTGATGACCTCAAGCAGGCCATGTGCACTGCTCCAATTCTGCAGAGTCCTGATTACTCCAAGAAGTTCATTGTTCAAACTGATGCATCTGAGTTGGGGGTAGGGGCTGTACTGTCACAATTGAATGAAGAAGGTCAGGATCAGCCAGTAGCTTTTATTAGCAGAAGGCTGACCCCTAGAGAGAAACGTTGGTCAGCCATAGAGAGGGAGGCCTTTGCTGTGGTCTGGGCTCTGAAGCAGTTGAGGCCATACTTGTTTGGTACACACTTCCTGGTTCAGACAGACCATAAGCCCCTCTTATGGCTAAAACAAATGAAGGGTGAAAACCCCAAACTGCTTAGGTGGTCCATTTCCCTACAGGGGATGGACTTTACAGTGGAACATAGGCCTGGGAGTAACCATGCGAATGCAGATGGACTCTCTAGGTATTTCCACTTAGAACATGAAGACTTAACTGGGCAAGGTTAGTTTAATGTCCCTACGTTTGGGGGGGTTGTGTAGGAGAGTAGGATCTGCTTCACAGGGGTACCCCCACTTTTTGCTGATACTTCACTGGTTTTCGACATTAGTCTGGCTGGGGCCCTGCTATTCAGAACCCCAGCCTAGCTGTTTCCTCTTTAAAAGGGTCTCCATGTGCCTTAGGCACATCACTGATTGGGATCTGGAGTGCCCTTGTAAGTCCCTAGTATATGGTATACTATGTACCAAGGGCATAGGTACCTCAGAGGCCTGCCAGGGGCTGCAGCATGTATTATGCCACCCCTGGTAGGCCATCCAAACTGGCACCACAGGTCTGCTACTGCAGCCTGGGTAAGGTGGTGCATGCACCCCTTGCTGTGGTATAGGTTACCTATATCACTAAATGCATACACACATATAAACCTATAAGTCACTCCTAAGGCAGGCCTTATCAATCCTAAAGGCAGAGTGCATGGTTCCTATGTGAGAGGGTGCCCCTGCATGAGCAAGGCCCCTCTGCAGCGTTCGGAGACCATCTCTGATGCTGTTTGTAGTGCAGCCTGACCATATACTCTTAAACGCATTATATCCTCGCGGTAAAATGCTAACTATGGAATGGCTGCACCTAAACATGTCGTGTTTGGTGTCAAACATCTTGGAATACTACCCCCCGCCAATCCTGGTGGCGGGGGTAGCATTCCACCCTTCTAGAGGGAAAGGCATGTTAACTCTGACGAGTCCGGTAACTTCTTTCCAGAGCCTGGCATCACAAAATGGATGCTGCTGCCACAGACACGAGTCTGGCCTCCTGCTGCTGGACGAAACTCCGGCAGGGGAGGCCTGGACAATAGGTTTCCTGTCCCAGGGAGGTGTGACCACCTCCCCAGACAGGACAATGTGTATTGGGGCTGGGCGGGAGCACTTTCGGGTGCTTTGAAGTCCTGCACTGGGGGCACATTTGGTGTCCCTGTGCATACCCCAGTTCAAACCGGATCAGGGGCTTGCAGCCCCTGCTTTGGCGCGAACTGGACAAAGGGAAAGGGGTGTAGCCACCCCTCTGCCCTGACCCACCCATAGGTGGGGCCACAGAGTAGTCCATCCCCTATTTTTAGAATAAAGGTAGGAACCCAGTCCCTAGGACTTTAGATTATACCTGGACGAAACTCTGAAACAGAATCCTGGACCTTCGACGCTCTACTCACGATTAGAGGACTGAAGAATCTCCCTTGGGGTCAAGGAGTGACTCCCCTGCTTGGCAGGCACCAAAGAAGCATCTGTCCGGTTCGCATCACTGAAGCTCCCGTCGGACGCCGAAGTCATCGCATCACCAGAGGTGGATTCTCAGACTTCCCCGAGGCTACCCTGAGTCCCCAGCAAAGCTGAGGCCCGTGGCTATCGTGGGTGACTTGAGACCGTGACCCCTGGACACCGAGCACATTTGCAAGTGCACCATCTTCTGGGTCTCCCAAGAAGTCGTGCTTTGGGCTCCGAGTAGCCCTAGCCTCCAGCACCACCTGCACCGAAGATCACTGGCCCCCACTCCACGAGTGTCCTGTAAGCCAGCTCCACGTGCGGCGTCACGAGGCTCCTTCGCGGTCGCTAGCCCGTTGGCTAGTAGCCCTTAACGAAGGCCAATCTTTTCTTTACTTGGCAGTCTGGTTGCTCCAGGCCTGCCCTCACTTACCCTCGCTGGGTGAGTTCCCCAGACCTTGTTGGTCTGCATCATCGACGATCTACATCTTACTCGAGACTTGCCGTTGCCAAGGCCTGTTGGGTCCAATCTGGTCGCCGACACCTCTGCACTCGACAGACATCGAGCAACAGCCCGAATCCTGCTCCTGGTCGCCGACAACGCCTCCCGGACCTTGTGGCTGAAGAGTCAAGACGACCGTCAACGAACTTGAAGCACTCGACATCGGTGGGCATCTGTCCATCGCCCTCCTGGTCACTGGCTAGTGACCCAGACTCTGTCCCCTCTGCTTTCAGGTTCTTCAGAACTCCGATCCACTCTTGGATCCACCCGGACACTTTTCTCCTGGTCGCCAGCAGCACTTTGCAGCAGATCGCCATAAGAAACGACGACGAAACCCGACCCCGAAAGGCACCTATGCACCCGGCTTCCCTGGGTGAGGTAACACGAGTACTCCGGTGCTCCCGTGGGTAGAGACTCTTCAAAGTCCTAGATCTCAAAGGGTTTTGTCCTAGTCCTTTTTAAAGTGTCCCTTTCCTCTATTTTTCCGATCCCGACTTTCTCCATAGAAGTTAACGGCGTATCGCGGTTGTGTATTTACACTGCACGCGTCTCCCGTGGGTCCCCTGTGTCACTACCTTGGGTGGTTCCTTGTGGTCCAAGCACTTCTAGAGGCTCTAGGCCTAGTGTCTAGTTCAGTCGTGGTTCGCATACCACTTTATTGGTATATGGTTTGGTACGCCCCTAGGGCCCAAACGTGTATTTGTGCTATTACTGTGATTTAAGATCTTATAACCTATGTACTTCGAACTCTAGCCTCATAAAGAGACTAGAGGGGTGTGTTTAGTAATAAATACATATATTTTGAATATATACCTGGTGTGGTGCTCTTTCATTTGGTCACTCAAGAGATTATAGACTGGTAAAACAAGCTGCTTTACATTCCTTCAAGACTTAGCCTGAAGGCTGCTCTCCACAGCTACCACTAGGATAGCTTTCAATAAGGTTGTCTTTAACCTACCTACCATAAGAGTCGATTTGGACTGGTGCAAGGTGCCCACTATAATTAGTGGACAGCATATGCCAGGCCAACTTCTCACAGAAGAGAGCCAAGAACCATGAGCTGGCTCACAGGACAGGCAGTGGCCCTCCCGTTCCACTCAAAACATTCACTGAATGGGAGGAGAAGGTGCTTGGCATTCTACATCCAGAGAGTCTCTCAGGAATACCCGGGGGAGTGGAGGCTGGTAAGTACAAACAAAGCCTAACATCACACAAATGTACTGTCTTGCACTACTACAAAATAATACCTCCTAGGTTCAAATGTATTCATGTGCACAACACTCCCCCCAACACATCTTTCACAGATTCAACAGACACTCCCACTGAAGCCCCCCAAAGGTTGTTAGCAACATCACCATGGGTACATGTGTACATGCTGCCAGCACTACAACTCCCACAAGGCCCCCTTGTCCCACAGCTGAGCAGGATGGAGCACTCCCCCTACCCAGAAGCATGCCTCATCCATTGTGTGCTTCACCCTCACCTAACAGGTAGGTAGCCATCCTTACAGGGAGGTGTGTTTGGAATAGGGAGGCCTGCACTACAACTCCCACCAGGCCCCCTTGTCCTACAGCTGCGCAAGATGGAGTCCTCCACCCCAACCCATGTGCCAACCATAGCATTGCTCACCTTAACCTAACAGGTAGGTAGCCTTCCCTACAGGGAGGTGGGTGGGTGTTTGGGAAGCCTGCACTACAACTCCCACCAGGCCCCCTTGTCCCACTGCTGAGCAGGATGGAGCACTCCCCCACCCAGAAGCATGCCTCATCCATTGTGTGCTTCACCCTCACCTAACAGGTAGGTAGCCATCCCTACAGGGAGGTGTGTTTGGAATAGGGAGGCCTGCACTACAACTCCCACCAGGCCCCCTTGTCCTACAGCTGCGCAAGATGGAGCCCTCCACCCCAACCCATGTGCCAACCATAGCATTGCTCACCTTAACCTAACAGGTAGGTAGCCTTCCCTACAGGGAGGTGGGTGGGTGTTTGTGAAGCCTGCACTACAACTCCCACCAGGCCCCCTTGTCCCACAGCTGAGCAGGATGGAGCACTCCCCCCACCCAGAAGCATGCCTCATCCATTGTGTGCTTCACCCTCACCTAACAGGTAGGTAGCCTTCTCTACAGGGAGGTGGGTGGGTGTTTGGGAAGCCTGCACTACAACTCCCACCAGGCCCCCTTGTAGTACAGCTGCGCAAGATGGAGCCCTCCACCCCAACCCATGTGCCAACCATAGCATTGATCACCTTAACCTAACAGGTAGGTAGCCATCCCTACAGGGAGGTGTGTTTGGAATAGGGAGGCCTGCACTACAACTCCCACCAGGCCCCCTTGTACTACAGCTGCGCAAGATGGAGCACTCCCCCCACCCACAAGCATGTGGCAGATATTGAATGTCACTCATCAAACTTACGGGTAGGTAACCATTTCAATCGGGAGTGTTGTTCTTAATTGGTGACACAGCAGCACAACTCACAACAGGCCCCCTACTCCCACAGCTCAGCATGATGGAGCACTTGTCCCACTCATAGGCATGTGACGTCTGTGCAGCCGCACATGACACCATGCCACTTAGTCCACAGTCACCTACACAAATCATGCAAAACAGTTGTGTTGTAGTTAGCATGCACAAGTCTCTGTTAAAAAATGACCCACATTGTGAACACTGTGCCAGGCATCACACACTGCAACACTAACAACGATCATGATGCCCTGCAGCTGTGTCTGGCCGGTTGTTTGGCAAAGTGCAAATCACCCATGTCATACCACAGTGTTGCAATGTAAACAGTGGAAGTGCAGTGTACCCAAAAACTACACTGCAGCTGGGACTCACAATGCTGAACTAAGCACATCTAAAATGTCCTGCAACACACCCAGCTACCACAGTGCTGCACTGAATTGCAGAACAGCACCTTGTCTGACTAAAATTGTCAAAGGTGTCTTGTTCGGACCACCAATGTGTGTATGCATTGACAATGTACACATCTCACACTGTCTGTCTGAACAGTGCTGGTATAGTCTGGCCCCAAAAGCACATATTGTCTACACAGGGCTGAGTACATCTCACACACACACCACTGTTGACCACAACATGTCAGTGTATGGATGCCCTGGAACAACTGCTACACCAGTACTGTGCTCATGTTCTCAGGTCCACAAATACCATGAAACCATGACAGTGTGGAAATGTATGCTGGGTGAGATGTTCACCCTGCTGTATGTCACCACTGTGTTAGGAGACTCTACCCCTTGCCCTATTGTGCCTTCAAATGTTGGGGGAGTGAACCCCACAGCCAGATAGGTGGGACAACAGTGATGGGGGCTATACCCCATGACCAAATGTAATCTGAAATCAATGGGTACAAAAAGCCACACACACATTCTGCTCACCACACGCACATTCCATCCACAAATTTAAACCAAGTCACATAGCCATGTCATTGCTCACCTTCACCTCAAACGGTAGTCAGCCATCTTCACAGTGAGACGGTGTAGTGTGTTTGGCTATCCGTCCCACAAAACGCAACATGCATGCTGTTCCACCCCTATGGAGGATGGGACACTACACCCCCAATAAGAATCATGTGGCAGGCAATGTATGCTACCCACCCAACTCAGAGGTAGGTAACCGCATCTCACAGGTCGGGGTGTGTGGGGCTGGGAAGCTTGCACAACAACTTACACAGGACCACCTGACCGCCAGCACACAAGACCCATAACTTCCTGGCACCAACATGCATGTGTCAGTTATTGCAATGTACACTTCAAAAGAACTGGCATGTAGACATATCATGCTGACTTGTCCCACACTGGACCAAGATGGAAGCCATCATCATACACACACAGAGAGGTCTCTCAAATACATGCAAAAAACAGCAAACACTACATATCAACAGCCACAACATGCAGCCAGATATGCATTTAAAAAAACATGGTGGCATAGGACACCAGGCCTCTCAATGCACAACTGCACACCCAGATAGCATTGGCAACTATAGTGTGCACACACCTAAGAAAATGAAACTGTGACAGCAACCAAAGTGTGAAAGACTGAAACACATGTAGATGGAACTCCGAGCACAACCATGCACACCACTACATGCCATCTGACAGTAGCAGTGTTCCAGACCACCTAGGATCTAATTAAAGCAAACTTAAGCATGTCTTGAATAGCAAATACAGATATGTACACCACATTGAAAAGGTATGCATGAAACTACAATGTTCACTCAATGTGCAGAGTAAACCTCTGCAAGGGCTCAACAAGTGACACATACGCGTAAATGGATGACATATGATTGATCAATAACTGGATGCCAACATGAGACTGTCAATGTTAAAAAAATTAATTTGTGCATGTCATGTCTTGACAACTCCCAATATGGACAAGTAATGCATGTACCACAACAGCTTGTAATGCATCACTGGATGTCGGTCAATGCAAATTTGTACAGTGAACAACTGCTGGATGTACAAACCGTTGATGTAACACTGCTAACACAAACTTTGCTGGGTGCAACACAATGACCATTTCTCATCTGACCCACAGGTGACCAAGAACTCACTGCAGAGGATGACACCAACCTGCAGAGCCAGTCCCCCCGGAACAGAGACAACTGGATGAGGACTCCCTGGATTCCTTGGATGAGGAGCTCCAAGCTGGCCCATCTGGTGTGGCAGGCCGCAACCAGTCCCAGGCACCCATTGTCCCCCCAAACACATCAGCTGCAGCTCTTCCCCATCCTCTGACAGCTGCTGTCACAGCCTGTGTGTCCACTACCACCACCACCACAGCTGTCCGCCAGGGAGAGGATGCAGCGGGCCAATGTGAGGACCGGACAAGACCGTGGCAGCAGTGCAGGTGGTCGGGACAGGGTCATGCAGAGGGGAACTGATCCTGGGACGGAAGCCCTGGGCCACATCGACAGAGTCCTTGGGGCCTACCAACAGGCCCAGGGACGAATGGGCCGGTTAGAGGAAGAATCTCGGGAGCACCTCCTGCTGCTGAGGTCCATGGACACACGCATGGGACAGATTGTGGACCTCTTGGGGCAGCTAGTGGCGGTTCTGAGGGACAGGGCAGCGCAACATTCTACCCCTCCGCCTCCCCCTGTTGGGCAGCAGGATGACACTTCATCATCCTCCCCTGCGTCCACAGAGGGGGGTGAGTCCTCAGACACCACTGTCCCTGCAGCAGTGGCACTTCCAGTCAAGCGCAAAAGGGGCCGTCCAAGGAAAGGCCAGGGGGCCTCACGTGCCAAAGCACCTGCCAAACGCTAGTCCCCGAGCCAGCCATGATGGCAGACCACTGCACCACTGCATTGACCTTTTGGACTATCCTTCAACACACTGCCATGTGAATGGCATCTATCTGTTGGACTGGATCTCCACATCATTGTGGGGACTACTCAAGTATCTCATCTACCATGACTGTCAACTCACTTCTTCAATTCCCCCCTTCACATGTACTCCACCCTCGCATGTCACAATTGTAAATAAATACACCTTACACACATGTTGTTGTGTCTGCTCCGTCTGTAATACAGGATGTGCAACCTTCAACGTGTAGGACATGGTCCAGGGGAATGGAATGTAGGTAGGCAGTGAGATGCTGAAGGGACCTAGGGAAAACCGCAGAACAAGAGTCACTTGTATGGGTGTGGCATCGCACACATCACACAACACATGTCAACAAGGTACTCAGATCTTCTAACTTTACACAGAGCAACAGTCACCATAGAGACATTCTGTATCAGACTAACCAATCACACATACATTGGCATGCAGCAATGAGTCAACACAAAGCTGCAGTCAGCAAGCTCACATACACCCACACAGCAACTGCAACACCATCAGACCATTTTGTCCCTTCTACATCGTCACTCACCTTCAAGTGAAGTAGCGGGTGATGAGCTGTTGACGCATGTCGACCCCTTCCTCCTCTCCACTGCCCTCGTCACTGGATCCGGGTTGATTTGCAGGCGGGGTCCTTGGCTGCTCATCATCGTCATCCAGGATCAGGGGTATTGCCTTGCGAATGGCCAGGTTGTGGAGCATGCAGCATGCCACCACTATCTGACACACCTTCCCTGGCGAGTACATAAGGGCACCTCCAGTACGGTCCAGGCACCGAAATCTTGATTTTAGGAGACCAAATGTCCGTTCTATCACACGCCGTGTCCTCCCATGGGCATCATTGTATCGCACATCAGCTGGCGTGACGGGATTACGCAATGGGCTCAGCAACCACGGGCAGTTCGGATATGCCGAGTCACCTGGGTGTGAGAAACACAGGTTAACCTTGCATTCCCACAATGCCACACGACAGCATGTCACACACACACCACTCTAATCCACTATGCATACCCACCCACAAGCCATGCACGCTCCGGAAGCAGATTGGGCATCAGCTGAGGAACTATGCTGCTGCGCAAGATGTGGGCATCATGGGCTGAGCCGGGAAACTTGGCACACACGTGTGAGATGATCATGTCCGCCAGGCACACCACTTGAAGATTTACCGAGTGTGAATGCTTCCTATTGCGGTAAACCTGTTCACATGCCTGTGGTGACACAAGCCCAACATGTGTGCAATCAATTGCACCAATGACATGGGGGATATGTCCAAGGGCATAGAAATCGCCCTTCACAGCCACCAACTCAGGGCCCCTGGGAAAATGGATATATCTGTCTTTGTAGAGCATCATGGCCGACAGGCCATCCCTCAGCACATCGGCTGTGACATCCCGCCTGCACTTGCGACCGTGTGCTGGAATGAGCCTGTTGCAAAGAAATGCAGGCATGCCATCACCTTAGATTTTGCGGTGAAAGCTGTTGGATATGTCCGACGTGGCTGCAGGTGTGGCTCCAACATGGCACATATGGTCTGCAGGGTTTGTCGGTCCAGCCTGAATTTGCGGATGATATCTTCATTCTCCATGTCTGCCAGGACTGTGAACGGACGATGGATATTGTGCCTCCTCCTCCTAGGACAGATCAAAGTGCACAGATGTCAATGCAGAAGACCATGAAATGTGCATTACATCAATTTGTTCTAGAGACACATTCCCAAGTTTTACAACATGCACCATTAACCGACAGGGCACTTCACAGGTAGGTACACATCAGGCACACTACTCGTACACCTGTCCCCTTACCAGCAGCAATTATCTGTGCACCCCTCCGGCTCTTTTGCATGCACAGTGTGATATACTAACAGATATGTGTGCACACCTGTGAGTATGACCCCCAGCATATGTTACTAATTGCAATACTACCCTAACACACCATGTTGCTGGCCCTGATACACCTCCCAACACAGGTTGCACATGGCACACATCAACTACACACTGACCACCGGCTGAGCATGGGGGACACATGTGTGCATGTGCATTACACAATGTGCCAGTTGCTGATGCCCCTAGTTCAGTGAATGAGACGACATTGTGCGTTACATTGCACACACAGACATTGACCATTATCTACATATGCAATTCAACACATTAACTGGACAGTCTACATTTCATTACACAGCACATGTGACATGTGCGAGTGTATGTGCCCATGCAATGTATTGGCGACCCATATATGGTATGTGTTGGTGACGTGGAGTGACATGTCCCTTTTTTGCATTTGCCCTCATGAGGACCCTTCAATTGTTGAGACACTGGGCACTGTACATGTTTGCCTATGCATAGAGCTGGAGGACACGTTCGGTGCAGCAAAGCTACTCCACAACTCCATTAACGCTCACTCCAGGCACTGTCTGGCACACATATGGCGGTGCCTACCGCTTGACACCTGCGGACTGGCACCGCCCATACCCCAGGCCCGATCGCGGTAGACACCGCCAGATATGTATGTGACAATGGCGGTCACTATGCACCGCTACCCAAATCACGGTCACCCCAGGCACTGTCTGGCACACATATGGCGGTGCCTACCGCTTGACACCTGCGGACTGGCACCGCCCATACCCCAGGCCCGATCGTGGTAGACACCGCCAGATATGTATGTGACAATGGCGGTCACTATGCACCGCTACCCAAATCACGGTCACTCCATGCACTGTCTGGCACACATTTGGCGGTGCCTACCGCCTGGCCCCTGCGGTGTGTCACCGTCATGGAACATGCCCTTGCAGCCAATGGGAAGCACCCTCGCGGTAGCCTGATGCGGATTTGAAAATCGCGGTAGGCGTGCACCGCCACTGGAAGCATTCAAAAGATGCGGTAGCCCGCGCCTGGCCCCTACGGTGTGTCACCGCCATGGACCATGCCCTTGCAGCCAATGGGAAGCACCCTCGTGGTAGCCTGATGCGGATTTGAAAATCGCGGTAGGCGTGCACCGCCACCACGGAGGCGGTCACTGGAAGCATTCAAAAGATGCACCACCGCGGTAGCGCGTGCCTGGCCCCTACGGTGTGTCGCCGCCATGGACCATGCCCTTGCAGCCAATGGGAAGCACCCTCGCGGTAGCCTGATGCGGATTTGAAAATCGAGGTAGGCGTGCACCGCCACCGCGAAGGCGGACATTGGATGTTTTTGAATGAGGCAGACCTGGTACACCAATTGCAGCACCCTGGGACCACTGACACAGCCCCAGGGGCCTATATATGTGTGGGAGGGTGCCCCACATTCCCACAGCTACCAGGGACTGCTGACTGACAACCCTCACCTGCTACTGCTGCCTCAAGGGACTGCTGGCTGCCACCCTCCACCTGCTGCTGCTGCCTCAAGGGACTGCTGGCTGCCACCCTCCACCTGCTGCTGCTGCCTCAAGGGACTGCTGGCTGCCACCCTCCACCTGCTGCCTCAAGGGACTGCTGGCTGCCACCCTCCACCTGCTGCCTCAAGGGACTGCTGGCTGCCACCCTCAACGTGCTGCTGCTGCCACATGTCCATTGTGATGTCGAGGACTCAGAAGATCCGTGATAGTCCCTTCACCAGTGAGGAGCTTGAGGTCCTGGTAGACGGGGTGCTTGCACAGTACCCAAGGCTTTATGGCGGCCCTAATGTCGTGGTAAGTCTCCAAGACTGTGAGTGAGAGTGCAGGGTGGGCACACGTGAGGTGGAGGTGCTTCTGTATGTGTCAGTGGTTGTGGGGCTCTGACATGCACTGCCTAGCATGCTTACTACAGCGGGAAGGGCTTGGTGGGCTCTTTCAGACGTTACCCGGCATGCCTATCCTGAGTAGAGGGACATGTTTTGTAGTGTCAGCCATACAGTGCAGCTGCATTTTGGTGATGCAGGAGTCATGCCAGTTATCGTTTGTGTGAATGGCTGTGTTGCTCCCAATTTGCACACTCAGTGTCAGTCCACCTGCCCTGCACAGTCCCCGCCGAATGCCACATGTCCACATCACTGCATGTACAGTGTGTTCCATGTGTGCTTGGTTCACGCCTCTTCATCTAAGTACCATCTCTGCCCTGTAGATTGCACAGGAGCAGCCGTGTGAGAAGGGTGTGTGTCTGACAGTTGTTATCACTCTATGTGAGTTCCAGGACACAGTGAGGCTTTCACAGGGCTAGGACACTTAGGTCTGCGCAGTGTTGGACACAGTGAGTCCAACAACAAGACACATGTTTTGCTATCTTCTCTATGTGTAGTTGTAGGTAACTGCAGACAGTAGCTGCGGGCAGACTACACGTCGCTTGCTGTGTTGGTATCCTGCATGTGAATGGGATGTGGAGGTACTGTGTCCACCATCGAACATGCATGCCTGTACCTCTGATTGACCAATGACATTGTACCATGTTCACAGCAATTGTTGGCTCTGTTGTAGCTGGAGTTTTGGATGAGTCACTGTCGTGCTACTGCATTTTCTTTGTGTTGTCATTGTACACTGTGTCTCTACAAAAAAAGTATGCGGTTCCTAATATTAACAGCAGGTGGTTATCAAGGGCTCCACACAATGGTATAGAGCGAGACTTTGGAGGAGAATCTCCTCCTGTTGGAAAAAGACCCTCACACACCCAGCCAGCTAGGTGTCTTGCTTCATCATCGGGTCTGCTCCTTATCGGGTTGGCGCTGCAATACCCGATCGGCGCCCGAGATGGGGCCTTCTTGGCGGAGATCTTTATTCCTTATGCCATAGGGTGTAGTGCATGTGAGGGCCCTAAAGGTAGTGTAGGTGCTAATGATAGGTGAATAAATGTAGTCTAAAATAGGGAATGGTGGTCCACTCAGAATAATTTTAATGAAACGTGGCCATCACCCTAATTAAAAATGAAGAGGCGTATCTGACTCTAAATTTGTGAGATTATACGCTTATAATGTCGGTCAACATGTTTCTTGCCTTTATTCTTAATAGATGGCAATTCCTCAGGACCAAAAAATAGGATCTACCTACACTTTTCGGTGGTGGTCTAAAACTACAGAAGGTGAAGTAATAACCACTCGTACAGCACCCTCAAAAGTGATACCTGTAGATCTAGAAACCAACCTGCAAAGAAACAGAGTAATGAACATAAATTTAGTCATATTAAAAATATTCAGGTAATTCAAGGACCCTGTGCCTCAATCAAAAACCATCGTGCAGCAAAAGCATGCCGAACACAGGTGACTGATGGCATGCGAAAAGTCTGAACTACATTTGGTGAGGAAGAAGTAACAACATATTAAAAAATGGCAGCTAAATGAGCATCGTTTTATAACTTACCCAAATTGGGTCAAAGATGCACGGCATCAAAACCGGCTGGCGAGGACACTAAGGTGTAGTGTCCTGAGGGAATTAAAAACAGAGAACAATTGCTAGGAGATTAAACAGCCAGAAACAGAGACCTGTAGGTATATCAAGCAAGGAAGATGAAGAAGAGACAACATGACAATACCCAGTCGTATCGCAATCATGTCCATCAATGTCAGTCTATCAGGCGAACAACTCAGCCCTTCAATGTCAATTGGAGAGACAAAGGGCGTGGATTTACCAGTCTGCGCCTCCCGGTGTTGATACCTCCGCTGAGTCAGGTCAGCGAAAAAGCGCACCCGGTGCCTGTCATGGTAAAAAAGCCGACGTTCCTCTGGTATCAGCCACAAAGAGAAATATCAGCTCAAAATGTGGAAGGTCCCTAAAAAAGAACTCACCAACATCCTTCCGTTTGAGGGGGTAGTGAAACCGGCATGTTGGTAAGCGTCCAATTCAAAGAATCCCCACACAAGAGCTAAATAACTTACTGAAAGGACTTAGTAGTACCCTTCAAGCCAACCATTGAGAAACCATGAGGGACACACAGGGAGCTCACTGTTTTGTTACTTACTCGTCCAGATGAGTCCGATCGGAAATGCTCCTACCCCTTGCTCAGCCGGTCCGGGAGTAACGAACAGTGTAAGCATCCCAAGGAAATACCAGCGGCCGGCGGAGCTTGGAGGCGGAACTTCCGGTACTTCCTTGAAACAGTGTAACGACTCGAGCGCTAACCCTGTTTAGGGCGCCATGTTGGATTTCCTCCAACTTATGCGAGACAACCACTCCATGCAGTAGCAATCATGAGAGCCTCGTTTTAAGATAACAAGTAAAAGTGAATCAATTCAAAACACCTAAGAGGTATTAATGATTAATGAGCCAAAATCTAGTATAGACAAAAAATAGCGAAGAACCTGTGTGACTAATGTCATTTAAAACAGGAATGAAGGTATTGCTACAAATGAAGGACGTAGGTCCAGCCTTACTAGTGTGTTTCATGGAAGATCCAAGTAATAACTAGATAAGGTAGATAGGAGGAGATTCTCCTCCAAAGTCTCGCTCTATACCATTGTGTGGAGCCCTTGATAACCACCTGCTGTTAATATTAGGAACCGCATACTTTTTTTGTAGAGATATTATGTTGGGCATGTATGCTGGACCTAAGAAAATAACGCCCTTGATTTCCCTCCTTTTGTTTAAATTGTACACTGTGTCACTGGAACCTCACCCCTCTTGTCTCCCATGCCTGCAGCTGAAGTTCCACCAGCGTAAAGCCGTGTGGAGGGCCATTGCCTCCAGAGTGCGAGATCTGGGTGTGTCAAACCGAAGGCGCACCCACTGTCATAAAAGGTGGGACGACATCTGCCGGCTGAGCAAGAACGTGGCCGAGATGACGCTGGGGCTGCTCCCTCGGACTGGCAGGTTGGCTAGGCGCAGAATGACACCGCTAATGGTCCGCATCCTGGCTGTCACACAACCTGAGCTGGACAGACAACTGAAGGAGCATCAGCAGCAAGCTAGGGGTGAGTATGTGTTGCAGGCTGCCTTTGGCTGGGAGTGGGTGCATGTGTCTACAGAGTGTGCAAATTGTCAGCTGTGTGACGTTGGTTGTGTGGTGCAATGTTTTGTGAGTGGCCTCTGTGCTGGGTGTATGTGCCATGCATTTGCCCAACCTGTGCTTCATAAAGTCAGTTTTAGCACTGTGCATCTCTTACATTTGGAGTTGTGGGCATCAGGTACCTTCTGCTGTGGGGTAGTGTGTGAATTCAGATGGATGGGAATGCCAGTGTTGCAACTGTGAGTGTGTTTCAATGAATGGGTGCAATTACAGACCTCAGATATCTGCCAGTCAGACATCTGAGGCCAATGTGCAACAGTAGATGTGCCCATGAACTCGATATGGTGGATGGCATGTGTGCAGGGTCATTGTGGGCTGGTATGTTGTGGTCTGTGTGGTCCCCTACTGCTCCATCCATGTAGGTGATGTGCACCATGTTGTGGTGTTCATCCTTGCCAACATCGGGACAGTGTGTGTGCACAGGCCATTTTGTGGCTGTGTCTGATGTGAGCCAACAGCAGGATGGTGTGCTGTGTGAGTCACCTGGGGCACTTATGGCAGGATGTGTGTTGGACATGCACCGTTGGCTTGATATTTTGGGTGGCAAGATATATGTGTGCACAGGGTGGCATGCAATGTGCTACACACCTCTTCTAGAATGCAGATGTATTGGCACGTGTTAGTTCTGTTGATGCCACTCATCTCACAGTACTTCTCTCTCCTATGCAGCATCTCCCGTATGTGCAGAGGGACAGGGGACGGACACCAGTGGTGAGGCATCCAGTGCAACAGCCGCACCGGAGCAGACTGACACAGATGTGACCAGCGCCGAGGAGGGGGACAGGAGTCTGCTAGAGGATTCACAGCCGGAGACACAAAGCTCTGCGTCATCTGACGCCAGCGGTGACGCATCCATGTTGGGGGGTACAGGGAACGGGGAGTCGGCCTCCTCTTCTGCCACACAGCATTCAGTGCCCAGCCTCCCTTCAACCTCCACTGGTGCTGCCCGTGTCCGCACGATTAGGAAGGGAAGAGTCACCTTCACCCCAGGCACTGCTGCCCCAGCCCATGTCAGCCCTGCTGCCCTCAGTGCTGAAGCAGTCGAGCTATTGCACCAGCTGTGTGTGGGGCAGACAGCACTTCTCAATGCCTTCCAAGAGCACGACAAAATGTTGGGGCAGGTTATAGCTTTCATGGAGGGCATACATTCCGACGTAGGTGGGCTACACCGGACTGTGCAGTCCTTGTCATCAACTGTGACAGCAGCCCTGCAACAGGCACATAGTCAGGGAGCGGCTCCCAGCACTTTGTCCGGCCCGTGTCACTGTGCACCTCTGACGACAGTGACAATGCTCAACGGACCCCAAAATCCCGATACAGAACCCGCAGCACACAGGAGCAGCAGCAGCCCAAGCGTACCAGGGCGCAGACACCATCCCCACATAAGACTGCGGCCACCCCAGAGCGCAGAGAGAAAAGCCCATCATGCGACAGCAAGGGCCACAAAGCAAAGAAACAAGCATCAGGGTCACAGGCCTCACCTTCCTCCACCGCCAAAGACTCCCCTGTCACAAAGACGTCTCACAGAGGCAAAATTACAGTTTCCACACCCACTGAGAAGGTGTTGCCTGCAAACGTTACACAGGATGAGGGCCTCATGGATAATCCATTCTTGACCTCCACTCCCATCCCAACCCCTGTGAAGCCAGCACGGGAGGACACTGTAGGGGCCAAACCTGGTGGACAGAGGGCGGCAGGGCGGCGGCAAACACCAGGCAAGCGCACAGCGGGATCCAGCATGTCCCCAGAGGGAGGGTCACCATCCACACCAGAATCAGCTTTGGTAGTGGGGTCACGAGTTATGTCTGCCCCAGTTCACCTCAATCCCCAGACAGGGAAGCCTTTCAGGATCCCCAAGAAGTGGAGAGGCACCCCTCCACAATCTCCGGCACACACTGTGTCTCACCAGGGCATGAGTCCACCTCCCCGTGCCACCACCCCACCTGGTCCAAGCAGCCCCCCAGCTCACACAAGCACAGTTGGCTCTTCCACAGTTGTTCCTACCACTGCCCAGGGCAGCCCTCCAACTGACCCCAACAATCAGTCAGCTCCAAGTCCGACAGACAGCCCCATCTGAGTGGTGGTCACCCTCACACACCTGTCTATCCACAGCGGTGCGTGTGATGCCCATTGTCAGCCCCATTACTCTGTGGCTGGGCATGGCATGGTAGAGTTGCATACATTCCCTGTGCAGCTTCTCAGGGACTTCATCTGCACATTGTACTGGCCACTGGCCTTGTTGTTCACTGCTGTTTGATCCCTGGCTGTGCAGCTTCTCATGGACTTCATCTGCACATTGTACTGGCCTTGTTGTTCACTGCTGTTTGCTCCCTGGCTGTGCAGCTTCTCATGGACTTCATCTGCACATTGTACTGGCCACTGGCCTTGTTGTTCACTGCTGTTTGCTCCCTGGCTGTGCAGCTTCTCATGGACTTCATCTGCACATTGTACTGGCCACTGGCCTTGTTGTTCACTGCTGTTTGCTCCCTGGCTGTGCAGCTTCTCATGGACTTCATCTGCACATTGTACTGGCCACTGGCCTTGTTGTTCACTGCTGTTTGCTCCCTGGCTGTGCAGCTTCTCATGGACTTCATCTGCACATTGTACTGGCCACTGGCCTTATTGCTCACTGCTGGTTGCTCCCTGCCTGTGCAGCTTCTCATGTAAATACTGTGCATGTTGAAATGCCCACTGGCCTTGCTGTTGGCCAAATTTGTTGTCTCACTATGCAAATTGTGAATAAACACAGTTGGTCCTGCTGTGAGTTGTGTCAGTGTCCTTCCTGAATAAAGTTGTTTCTGTGTGTGCATGGTTTACTGTGTCACATGCTCAGTATGCCACTTCAACATTGCCAATAGGTTGTCTCACATTTAATTTTTTTTGCAGGGGTGGGAGGCACTTCATTTCTACCTGACTGTGATACTTATGGGTGCAGTGCAGGTGGTTGGCAATGAATTATTGTTGTCATCATCCTTCTTTGCTCATGTTATCTATGGTGGACACATGTCAGGTTTGTGGGCAATGGCAGCACAGGGTGGGAGTTTGGGCACAGGCTTACATGCAGGCAGGCCAGGGTAATGGGGTCTATGTGAACTTCCTTTCTGTGTGCCAATCAGTGTAGGTGTATGGACATCTTGTGGTGATGAGTTATCCAGGTCCCATGGCTTACTTCCAATGTGTGCACTTGGGTGGTTGAGAAGTGTATGGTGTGAAGGGGGTGACTTTGTTGTGACTGTGGATGTGTGTGCACCTGCATTGTCAACTACTGCCATGTGTCACCCTGGAGTGGTGTGCCTGTATGTGTACTTGTTGAGCCCTGTGGTTGTGTTTTGTGCACATGTCAGTATTGTGTGGTGCTGTTGTGAGAGGAGGTATGTGTGACATATCCTACTTGTGCTTGGCTGTCATGTAGTGTGTCACTGGGCCCTGTGTGTTGTGCAGCAGACATTGTCTTGTCCAGTATTTTGATGCCTATGTGTGGCTGGTCAGTGTTTGAGTTCAGGGCCTTCCTTACATCCCTGTGCCTATACATGGGTGTCCTTGCTGTCTCCAGGATTTGTTGCATTGAGGTGACCATGGTTTGTGTTGACTGACTGTGTCAGCCATGTGTGCTGTGATGGGCTGTGTGTGTTCTCACATGTGTCTTGTCTTGCATGGGCATCACACATGCTTGATGGTTGTGTCACTGCCCTTCCATTTGTGGGCACCTCACTTTGGCTTTCCTATATGTTGTCCTACATTACTGCTGGCATGTGGTGTGTGTATGTAGCTGTGAGTCAGGGTGGTGTGTGTGTGTGTGACTTGTCAGGTAGTGTGTGCAGTGAAGTGTTTGCTCCTCATCTGTGTGTGTGTACATTTTGTGCCTGGCCTCAGTGTTCTTGGCTTGTGTGTGATGTTGTTGTGGTGTGTGTGTTGGCTGGGGCCTGGCCTTCTGTGTTATGTGTTCCTGTGCAAAGGGTCCTGCTGTGGCTGTATATGCAGTTGTTGGGACGTGGGGCATGGTGTGGCTTTAGTTGTGTGGTTGTTGTGCAGGAGTGGCACTTGGGAGGCACATGTTGTGTCCCTTCAGGGAGGTAGCTAGTGTGTTGTGGGTTGAGTTGTGGCTCTGTGCTATTTGTACGGTGCCCTTGGCATGCGCTGGCCCTGGGCTCTGCGTTGTGTGCATGGTTTCCTGCACACTGACCGCGGCGGTGACGTGACCGGGACATTTGTTCATGATGGCGGAACATGGGTGGGCAGTATGTGGCGAGGTGTGTTTGTCACAGGTGGAACATGTGTGTGTGCAGTGGTGGCTGTGTGCCTGTCCTCACAGGGGTGTGTGGTGTTCCCATGCGACGTTTTTCCGCCCTGGAGCTGTGTATTTGTGTTACTTGCACTGTTGTGTCTGTACGTACCTGCGGATGCGTCCGCGGCGGACGATGACTTGCAGGTGGTGTATCATGTACAGCACCGGGATGGCGTGTAGGGCAGGATCCATCACGGTGTGTCCCGGGTGTCTCTTTTCTGTCTCCGCTGTGGTGTCTCCGCCGTCTCTCGCTGTGCGGTTTCTCCGTCGCGGTGCGCTGCAATGTTTCCGGCATTGTGATATCTTCGGCGTACGGGACGTCATTCCGCACGGCGGTGTGTGGTGATTGGCTCATTCCGCCGCGGTGGCGGGCGCACTTTGATGGCGGTCGGCGTAGCACCGCGGCGGACGGGAAATGGGCAATGTGTGGCCATCCTAATATGGCGGCCGTGAAGACCGCTGGCGGCGTGCGGTAAATGGGTGTTAACGCCACCGCGGTCGTGTCTCCGCCCGCCATCGTAATAGGCCCCATAGAGTGTTTAAATAATTTCAAGTTTAAATTTGTTTATGCAATATATATACTGTATTGATCTACTAATATTATTTAATTTTCTAAACAGTCACGGATCCCTTGCGTAGGCATCAGGGACTCACACAGATTCGTGAGCCCCAGGTTAAGAACCGCTGCCTTATAATGATCTATTCCTAGGATATAAGAGGTTCCCTGCTCCAGAGCAAGGCGACTGTACACCTGGGTGCCCCATAGATTTTGACTACTTTTTGCATGCTGGTCTGATATAGCCATAATCTAACACTTTTCTATGATGGACATATATTTTCACAATAATTTTGCTAAAGAAATGGGACTTTTTATTTTTAGAATATCCTGTAAGAAAATGTAAGTTCTCCGCATTTTGGGGCTCATTACGATGGCGGGCGGAGGCACAACCGCGGTGCTGGCGGAAAATGTCTTTTTCCGCACACCAGCAGCGGTCCTCGCGCCTGCCAAATTACAATGGGCAAACATAGCCCATTTTCCGTCCGCTGCGGAGTGACGCGAACCGCCAGAAATTTGCGCCCGCCACCGCGGCGGAGGCAGCCAATAGAGACACACCGCCGTGCGGAATGACGTCCCGTCCACTGTACAAATTACGATGCGGGAGGCAAGATGGCGGACACGCTAGTGTCCGAGTGAGACAGGCTATGAGTGCTCTCCACTACTAGCCTCCCTACTACCCCAGCAGTTATTGGAGCTACTGAACGTGAAGCCGTCTAATGCACCTGGGAATGCTACTAACATTGATACATTTGTATCAACAAGATCGCCGACGCGTTTTGGAGTTTGTTGCTTACTGCGGTGTTTGGAGGAGCGGAGCGGCGGCTGGCGTCCGGCTTTCAGAGGAAAGAGTCGCGGCTGTTCTCGGGCGGATTCAGGACTCACAGGAAGATCCGGGCTGGATCAGGATGGGTCCCAAGAGTGCTAGCAGCGGCGTGAAGGGTGCAAAGACCCGGGCAGCAGCAGCGGCAGCCACAGTGTTAGCCCCTGTCAAAGACGGAGACTCTTCTGCGGAAAGTGCTGCTAAAGCAGACAGTGATGCTCCTAGAATTACGGGTGTTGTGACGGAGAATCCGATCTTCTCCCCTGAGTTTATTCAGACTGAAGGTTTGGTGGGGGGTAAGGTAAAGATTCCTGCGATATTAAAAAAAAAAAGCCAGGCAAAGGTAAGACTCCCGTTGTTGAGAAAACAAGAAGTACAACTGTTACCTTACAACCCGATAAATTGTCTGATAAAGTCAGTGTTATCGACGAATCTTTAATGAATACTTCTGCTAAAGAACAGTTAATGAGGCAAGACGCGGGAGAAAATGAGGTCTGTAATCTGAATGTGGTTGACCCGGTACAGATAGCTCCCTCTCCTCCGCAGATATCGAGTGGCTTAATTGACTCTCAGAGTGTCCTACTTTCAACTCTGTTTAACAATAACATGAATCAAGGTGAAACTCATCTGGAGTCTGTGTTTAGTGGTGGAGTATCTTGCAGAGACGTGATAATGGAGGCGGACTCCGGGGACTCTGGCGGAAAGTTCTTTTCTATGTCTGATGCATCTAACAATTCGGATCTTGAGAGTATGGAAGGCGACTGGGCCGATGATAGAAGCTTGGCTAGTTCCGCCCCGCCGGATGAAGAGGAAAATACTTTGTTGACTTCTGGGGGTGGAAATACTGTCCGAAAGGGAAAAGACACAGAGACTTTACCTAATTCATTGACTAAAGGTGGACAAGGCAACGATGGGTCCCCTACGCTGAATCATATCTCTTTATTACATTTAGGGAGGCGACTGTTAGTAGGGGGTGCTCTGCTGAAGTACAAGGAGGATCTATTAGCCCCGGTGAATAATTAGAGAATGGGGTCACATTATCCACCATCTATCAAGCAATAATGTCACACCGTGAGGAGACAAAAGCAGAAGGCCTGCGGATGCAAGGTGCAGTCCGTAAGCTTCAGAACACGGTTCGTCGTGTTGTGAAGACCTGTACAGAGATGTCAGTTAGGATTGGGGAAGCGGAGGGTAGGATCTCCCTAATTGAGGATGATATTGTGCAGCAGAAAAAAGATGTATCCTCCCTACATTCCATTCGGGACTATGTAAACTGGAAGTTAACTGACTTGGAAAATAGATCAAGAAGGAACAATCTGCGAATTTTAGGTGTTCCAGAAGGGACGGAAGTAAAAGACATTCGTCAATTTGTAATTGACATGTTTTCTGAAGCCTTTCCTGAACTGTGTCAATGGAAGTGGGAACTTGAGTTGCAGCGTGTCCATAGATTTCCTTTTCATGTGCGGGGTGGTACCAGAGGGGTTGAGAGCAAACCTAGAGCCATATTGATCTGCCTAAATAATTTTTTGCTTCGAGAGTCTTTGTATGACTTAGCTAGGCCAGACCGTAAGAGAAGAGGGAAGGGGTGTGAATTTTTTGTACGCCCAGATTTTTGCCAAGTTACAATCCAGCAGCGCTGGCTTTTGCGTCAACTGATTCCACAGTTCCTGGCAAAGGGAGTACAGTCCTATTTACTAAATCCCTCGAGGCTTAAAATTATTTACAAGGACAAAACGCTTTTTTTTACCTCCGAGATTGCTGCAAAGGATTTTCTGGGTACAATTTAGGGGGTAGGCTCTAATATAGATAATGGAGGCATTTTCAGATTGTCAACTTTTTTATTTTTATTTATTTGTTTCTGTTATTTGCTGAGGGGTGTGGGGGGTTGGTGGAGGGCACCTATTCCTTTCTCTCCATCGCTATAGGGACCATTCAGTCCCTTCGCCTCATTTGGGTGGGTGCATGGGTGGGTTGGGTGGGCTTTCTGGGCGTCAAGCCCTTTAAGGGTGGTTGGGGTGGTGGGGCAAGGAATAGCATAGATTGTTTTTTTTTCTTTAATTTGAGTCGCAGCAAGGTCTGGGTGAATAAAGGCACTATAAATATTGTATCTGTATTAACATTATTAGGAAGTTTGGCAGGAAGAGAATGGCAAAGCGAATTAGTTAAGGTAACCTCTCTGTTTGAAGATGGGTAAATTTTCTATCTGTACGTGGAATATTTGTGGCCTGAATAATAAGAAAAAAAGGGGGATAATGGCCCAGATTCTTAAATCAACGAGGGTGGATTTACTTTGTGTACAGGAGACTCATATCACATGGAATAATAGAGGGTGGTTAAAGGATTTGGGTATGGATCTTGTGGGCTGTACACGTCAAGGGTCAACTACGAGAGGGTGGCAATTTTGAAGAGATTCGGATGGGGGATGTGTAAGCGTGTCAAAGAAGATCTTCTCGGTAGATGGGTGATCAGTGAGTTACTATTAGACGGTCTTTCTATGACCATTTGCTCAATTTCCGGCTCGAATTTAGATGACCCGGTAATGTTGAATGAGCTCAGTATTGAGTTAGCTGATTGGCCATCTTCTGTGATCCTATGTGGGGATTTTAATCTCCATTTACCAGGGAATGTTGACATATCAAGTAAATATCTTTATGATGGGAAGAAAAATAAAGGTGCATATTAGCAATGCCTGGCGATAATTATCGCAAAGCGCAATTAGCGCTTGGATAATTATCGCCAGGCATCGCCGGTTTCTATCGCGGAGTTAGCGTGCAATCAGCAATGCTAATCTCCAAAGCGATAGAAACCTTGGAGAACAGTGTGAATATCGCCGGAAAACAGGCGATATTCACACTGTTCCCCAGTTCTGCTTGCTGATAGTGCGAGGGGGATTTAGCCATGTAATCCACCTTTCATTGGATTACATGGCTAAGTCAGGGTGGGACCAGGTGTTAGCAAACCAGCGCTAAACGTGTTTAGCGCTGGTTCGCTAATCACCGCCCCTGCCTCGCTGATAGGCGTTAGCGACCTCAGCGACTGTTTCCAGTCGTTGTTAGGTGGGGAACGCCTACTTTGCATGCCATTAGCGATGAATATCGCTGGCATGCAAAGCGGCACCCAACCCGGTCGCTATCGCCTACAAGCTGTCGCTAACAGCAGTTAGCGACAGCTTGTTGATAAGGCGATAATATTATCGCCGCTTTAGCGGGAAAAAGTCCCGCTAAAGTGGCGATAATCGCCTTGCTAATATGCCCCAAAGTCTTTCAAGCTACCAGGGGCCTTGTTAAAGAATTTGGGCTGGTAGACATGTGGTGGCTAAAAGGAAAGGGAGCCCCAGGGTATACTTTTTATTCAGTACCCCATCATAAGCATGTGCGGTTGGATTACTTTTTTGTAACTGCAGAGCTTGCCAATAAGGCTAGGATTGACATTCAACCTAAAATAATTTCAGATCATAATCCTATCTGTTTAGAAATAGATATCTGCTGTCGATCTTCTATAAGGCCCTGGACTTTTGAACGGAAATTACTGGTTGACCCCGCTTATTGTGAACAAATGAGTAAATGGATAGCTGAATTTTTTTAAAATAATCGTGGGTCAGCCTCTGTTCACATGGTGTGGGATGCTTTTAAATCTGGTGTCAGGGGTGAGACTTTAAGTTACTCTGTTAATAAACAACGTAAATTGCGGGCAGAATTTTTGGATGAAATGAATAAATTACGGTTGTTAGAAAACGATTTTATGGTGGCCATTAGTAATGGTCAGGACTCTGAGCAGATCTCAAATAATCTGGCTATTCAAAAAATGAGGCTTTATCAGAATTTTTCTACAAAGCTGGCAGCGCAAATTGCAGTATACACTTCTGAGATATACGAGGTGGGTGAGAATTCTGGTCGTATACTGGCCAAAAGATTATATCAAAAAGAGGTTGCTAAACGGATTAAGAACATCTTGGATGAGCAAGGGGTAATAAGGGATAAACCAGCCGAAGTGTTAGAGGTATTTAGCAAATTTTATCGTCAGCTGTATACCGATGAAGATACTCTTGGAGTTGAGGATAAAGTAGAGGAGTTTTGTGGAGACATTGAAATCTCTAAGCTGACATATGAGCAAATGGAAGACTTAGATCTTGATATTACCTGGGGGAAGTTGAGGTAGCAATTACCTCTTTGGCAACCGGTAAGGCGGGGGGCCGGATGGTATACCTCTTGAGTTTTACAGAACTTTTCGGCACGTGTTGAAAGATGAGATTTGGTCGATTTTCTTGTCCGCACAACAGGGGACCGCACCATTATCCTGCCGGAAATCTATCATTACGGTTTTTAAAAAAAAAGACAAACTTGCCTTACTGCCGGCATCTTTCACTAATCAATTCTGACAGTAAAGTATATGCCAAAATATTAGCAGCACGTTTATCTTGTGTCATCACTAAATTGGTCTCACGATTTCAACATGGATTTATTCCGGGCGTGATACGGCAGACCATGTTCGGCGTCTCATTTCATTCGTGGATTGGGCATTAGCAACCAAATCTACAATGGGGTTAACCCTGTTGGATGCCGAGAAGGCATTCGACAGGGTTTCCTGGCCTTATATGTGGGAGGTTTTGAGGCTGAAGGGTTTTGGTCCGGTGATTCGGCAGGCATTGAAATCATTATATTTTCTTCCAGTCGCCTCTATTCGAATAGTTGGCCAAGAATCAGGCTTGTTTTTAATTAGCCGTGGTACACGGCAAGGATGCCCGTGTTCACCGCTATTATTTGCTTTATATATTGATTTTTTTTGATAAAGCTAAATCAAGCTATTGATATTAAACCGATCCAATTACGGCATATCGATTATAGAGCTTTGGCATATGCCGATGATATTGTTGTTGCCACTAGAGATATTGTCACTGCAATACCGGTGATTGAGGGATTGGCATCTAAGTTTGGGTCCTTCTCGGGGTACAAACTAAATACCTCTAAAACTCAGATTTTATTTATTGGTGAGGAACCTCCTGTTAACATAACAACTGTCTCTGAAGTTACGTATTTAGGGATTAAAATTTCCTTACCAATCAGTAAGATTCCAGAACTAAAAGGCCCATTACGATACCCGGCGTAAAAAAATCCGCCACGCATGAAAGCGGCAAAAATCCGCCCGCACACACCGTCTGAACACCGACCACGCCATTACGATGACACAAACCGAAAACCGCCATCGGCGAAAAATCACACAAGATACCGCCCGCCCTCGTCCGAGTCGGAGTCAAACCGCCCGCCACGGACGGAAACACGCACGACAACACAAAACCGCCCGCCCTCACGGCCGACACACCGCACGTGAAATTACGATCGCACCGCCATAAGCGCGGGAAAACTACAAATATACCGCCCGCCAGCGCAAACAACTCCGATGAAAATTGACACGGCAGAAGCCATGGCGGCCACGTCCCTGCAGAGAAACCATCCGCTGACAAAAACAATCGCACACAACATGGCCAACAAGTCCACACAGCAAGGCACGCACAAATACACAAGCACAGTACACATCCCGAAAACACACCCCCCTGGACAAACAAAAACCACAAAGGCCAGAACACCAGACACAACACACCTGAAAACAACAGACCATGAGGACACACCCACATAGGTAAGTACAAAAGCAGCACTCCCACAGACCACAACCCCTTGCAACATTGCAAACCAGAGAGGAGAGGAGAGGACACAGTGACACAGCAAGGACAGCAGCACACCACAGAAACGCACACATCACAACCACCACCACCACCACCAAACACCGGCACCACAAACCCCCTGCACATTACACAACACAACACACACCGCACCAGCACCACAAACACCATGGCACCACAAAGAATGCCCAAGTTCACGCCCATTGAGCTGACGGTCATGGTCGACGAGATCATCAAGGTGCACCCACAAATCTATGGAAACCTGGTCCAGCACACACCACTAGCCACCAGAAACAGAATGTGGAACCGGATCGTAGACCAGGTCAATGCAGTCGGGACCCTGCCCAGGAACAGAGGAGAAATCAACAAACGGTGGAATGACGTCAAAAGCCTGGTCAAGAAGAAGGAGAACAAAAACAGAGAGCTGGCTGCCGTCACTGGCGGAGGGAATCCCGCGCTTTTCAAGACCTTCAAAGCGTGGGAGGAGAAAGTGCGAGTCATCATCCATCCGGAGATCCTCACCGGATTAGCAGGGGAGTGGAGGCTGGTAAGTACAAACTAATGTATACCAGCACACCGCTATGTACTCACATGCACTACCACCATGCCACAGCTCCCAGGGACAAACACCCCCATGTCCAGCACACAATACACAACACATCACACACACATGCAACAGACACCACCACACACAGCCCAAACCTAACAACTGAAAGATACGTGGGGGCATGTGTACACTCAGCCAGCCACGTAACCACCAACAGGTCCCCAAGTATGCCAGAAGCGCCACAACGAGCACCCACCACACCCATGTGTCCGCCATAGCTGCACTAACCGACAAGTAACAGGTAAGTGGCAGGAACACAAAGTGCAGTGGGTGGGAGGGTGGACAGCTCAAGTACAACACACACCAGGCCCCTAGTCCCACAGCACAGCAAGGAGGAGCATCCCCCACACCCCACAGCCACGTGTCAGCCACCGCAGTGCACACCGACAGCCGAAAGGTAGACATCACGGTCCACAACAATCGGTGTCAGTGGGTGTCCAGCCATCACCACGACCCACAACACCGCCCTCACCCCCACAGACCTGCAACATGGAGCACCCCCGCTTAGAACCATGTGGCATCCAGTACAGTGCACGCCCGAACAACCTGCAGGTGGGAAACTGGACAGGGCTGGATTACTGGAGGCATGAGGACCGTAACACGACCAACACATGGGACATGTCACGTAGCAGACGAACACGCAGCACCGCCCACTGTCACGAACAAGTGAACAATGTGCACACGGACATGAACCACAGACTCACACCCCACATGACCCATCACAGACACAGCAACACCCAAGGAGCCACGTCTGCATGCACAAGCCACACTGAATATAGTACCACACGGCAGCCACTGTGTAACCCATCACACACAACCGAAACACCATTGAAGTCCTGTCCATGTAGCCCCTACTGCCTGTCAACCACACACCCCACAACTACGCCTATGTAAGACAAACAACACTAGACGCAACAGAGCGGAACAACATAAATGCACACGAACACCACTGAACCCATCAAACACACAGACACACCATGCACATACAACATCCCATCCATCCCATCCGTCAGCCCCAGTCTCATGAAAGGCATGTCATCCGAACAGCTGCCACACATACAGCAGTCACGCTAAGATACATGCCCATGACCAACCATGTGCCAGAAGTCAATGAAGCGCACGCCACACTGTGAGCAACAACACACAACATGGGCCACACCCCCCCCCGAGCTCTGCAGTGATGCACATGGCACAGGGCAGCACGCACACCAAGGAGATGGGACAACTGCAATACGTCGGGTGGCACACAACCATCACACACTCATAACGATGCGTCCAATGCCATGTCCAGTAATCACAACAGGCAGCAAATATGCAGGGCATGTCAGGCATGCACACACCTCAGACCATGCACTGTCATGCTGCCACAACACATGTCACGTTCGGCACCCATGGCTCACAGCATGTAGCCCAAAAGCATATTCCATCCCAAATGCGTTTCTGGGGCATGGCCCCCATGTTGCCATATGCGTTCCTAAGCGTCCCATTTGAACCCCAAAAGCAAAGTACAAACCAGACCCAGGATGGGCCAGGAGCCCGCATACACCAGAGTCACAATAAGTAGGAGCACAGCAACACACCCATCGGCATGGCCAATCCGTCCCATGCCACATGTGCACAGCACACAGTCCCATTGCCAAGCACACACAACTACAAATGGTACAGCCACACACACGCCTCCGGGAAACCCATGTACGAGATTGCACGAACTGTGAATGTCAGACGACAAATACATACTTCGCCAGGTGCAACACATTAACAAATCTCATTCTCCCCACAGGTGACGAAGTGATGGATGCTGGGGATGGAGACAGCAGCCAGCACAGCCAGCCTGCAAGCCCCCAACAAGGACACACGGATGTGGAGGATCTGTCCTCCTCCTCGGACACGGACCACCCAGCAGGCCCATCCGGTGTGGCAGGGCCCAGCCGCTCCCCAGGCCCCCACCTACCCACCAACCCATCATCCAGGGCTGTTGTACATGCACAGCCCCCTGCAGCCACTGTTGTTGCGGCCACACCCACGGTCATTGCGGACACACCCACGGTCATTGCGGCCACTACCACTGCCGCAACCGCTACCACGTCTTCGCTGGCCCCAGCACCAGCGCAGGTGGTGGCCTGGCCCACTGGATCCACCCTGGGAGCCAGGGCGAGGACCGTGGTGAGCAATGTGGATAGTGGGCAGGCCTGTGGCAGCAGGACTGGTAGGAGGAGCAGGGTCAGGGAAACGCCAGTCTCCCCTGGGAACCATGCCCTGCCTCAAATTGCCAGGGTCCTTGGGGCCTATGAAGAGGCCCAAGGACAATGGGCCAGGTCTGCTACAGACACGCGTGAGGTGCTGGGGGTGCTGAGGTCCATGGACGCCCGTATGGGCCAACTCGTGGACCTCATGGGCCAGCTGGTGGTGGCGGTGAGGTCACAGCCAGGGACAGCAGCTCCCCCTCCGCCACCACCTGCCGGGGCGCAGGCTCGAGCAGCAGTGTCCAGTTCCCCTGCGTCCACAGCCAGTGAGCACACCTCAACCACCAGCAGGTCGCAAGCAGGCACCCCCTCGCAAACGTGGAAGGGGCCGTCCGAAGCGGAAACAGATCTCCCGGGAGGACTTCGCACGCTCCAGACGCAAGTGAGGCAGCCAGCCAGCCTTCCTTGACCACCCACTGCATTGACTTGGACTACGATCCCACTCCACACAGCCATCTGGATGGCATGTGTGTGTTGGACTATGGACATAGAACCAGTGGGTACACCCTGAGCATCACGCAGCCATGACCGACAGCTCATTGTCACTGCACGCACCACTTTTGTCATCACCTTACACACAATCACATGTCACAGTTTGAAATAAATGCACCTCTTCCACAAACTGCTGTCTGTGCCCTGTGTTTTAATTGTACGGAATACAACGGCCACCTTGAGCGGAACGGCACCTGATGCGTGGCATGGCAATGGAACCGGAGGGCCTGTAGGGACCTAGGGGTGGGAGACAGAACAGGAGCACATTCAATGAGTGTGTCACACACCCATCACACAGTACATGTCAACAACTACAAGCAATGTACACACATCGCACAGAGCAATAGGGCACAATGCCACAGCCACCATCAGTGGCATACTAACCTGGGCATGGAGCGTTGACACACAGCACGCAGTGAACAAAAGCCCACCCTGACACAGCACACACACACCTGCACAAATACAGCCACATCAGCCGTCGTACATGGACACTCACCGTCAAGTGAAGTAGCGGGCGATGAGCTGCTGGCGCACATTCCCAGCTTCCTCCTCTCCGCTGTCCTCCTCACTCGAGCTGTCCTGGTCTGCGGGCTGGGGCCCTGGTTGATCTCCGTCATCCACAATGAGGGGGATCTGCTTCCGAATGGCCAGATTGTGCAGCATGCAGCACGCCACCACTATCTGGCACACCTTCTGTGGGGAGTACGCCAGCACACCCCCGGTGCGGTCCAGGCACCTGAACCTGGACTTGAGGAGGCCAAAGGTACGCTCAACCACACGTCTGGTCCTCCCATGTGCCTCATTGTAGCGAACGTCTGCTGGGGTGCGAGGATTTCTCAATGGACTGAGCAGCCATGCCCCATTCGGGTACGCAGAGTCACCTGGGTGTGAGGGACACAGAGAACCGTTGCTATTCCAACTGGACAGGGGACAGCATCGCACAGCCAGCACGCTACACCACTCCACATACTCACCGACAATACAGCCACGATCCTGTTGCAGATTGGACATCAGTCGTGGCAAGATGCTGTTGCGCATTATGTGTGCGTCATGGGCCGAGCCTGGGAACTTTGCACACACGTGGGTTATCACCATGTCCGCAAGGCACACCACTTGCACATTCAGGGAGTGCGTGTGCTTCCTGTTGCGGTACAGGTGCTCAGTGGCCTGTGGTGGAACAAGGCCAACATGTGTGCAATCAATGGCACCAACGACGTGTGGGATCCTGCCAAGGGCATAGAATGCACCCTTCACTGCCGCCAATTCACGAGCCCTGGGGAATCTGATGTACCTGTTTCGGTACAGCATCATGGCTGCCAGTACATCCCTCAGCACCTTGCTGAACATGGGCTGGGACATCCCTCCTCCACTGCCCACTGTGTGCTGGAATGACCCAGTGGCGAAGAAATGCATGGCGGCCATCACCTTAGCCGTGGGGGTGAATGCTGTCGGATACACCCTGCGGGGACGGAGATGGGGTTCCAACATGGCACACAGTCGATGCAGGGTTGGCCTGTCCAGCCAAAACTTCCTTATGACCTCAGTATCGTCCATGTCCGCCAGCAATTGGTATGGGCGGTCAATGTTCGGTCTCCGCCTAGGGAAGATGGCAGTGGACACATGTCAAAGCAACACAACACATAGCAATTTCGCATTCACATCACTGACATGACTGAGCAAGCATATGAGTCACAGCCCAGCTGTCAAGCAGGGACGGCACGGCCACAATACACTTACACAGGTCTCCCACCAATGGCAATGGCTAGTGATACAAACCACTGCCATGAGCATGCACATGGGGATCTAGGCCCCAATGACTTGTGGGGCGTGCTGATGGGGACTGACTGCATATTCGTCAAGCGGCAACGCCACGGCAACATGAATGTCTGCTGAGCATGGCACTGCTTCCGAGGCTGGATGAGTATGGCACACGACGACGACGATGTGGGCACAGGCTGAGCGGCCAAAACAAGTGGGACCTGTGGCACGAGGGGATATGAGACAGTAGTAGGTGTCAGCACTGCACCCTATGTACAGCACTGTACGGATCACACCTCCCGAAACATTGACAGGTGTCCACATTGACAGCCCCATGCCAAAACGGCTGTGTGCTTGCAGACACACGTCACAGGTGAGAGGTTACATTGCACGTGCCAGGTGGCAGACGTACATAGTGGGAGCTGGCATGTGTGTGCATGTGTCTCCTGTTCAGGATCCACCAGATGGGCGCTGACTCTGTACTGACCATTGGACACAGCATGTTTCGTGGAAGGCTTGTGTGTGTGGGATGGTGGCACTGGATGTGCCTCCGTTGGGTGGGGGGCCATGCACAGTGCGGGTACGTCGATAATTGCGCATTGTTGGTCACGGTGGGTGCACCCACTCAGATGTGTTGCCCTGTGTTCAATTCCTATGTCCGCATGATGATGGACTGTAGATGTGGGCAGACTACACATTGGTCGATGTGCTGTCTACATGCATGTGCCTTCACACCAGGCACAGCTGCCCCTGCACATGTGACCCCTGCTGGACTCGCTGCTGGGTCTGTGGAGCTGATGCACCTTCTGTGCGTGGGGCGGACAGCTCTCCTCACTTCCCTCATTGCGCATGTCATGACTTTGCCGCAGGTGACATGGATCATGGAGGGCCCACATGTACGCGTGGGTAGGCTACACATGATTGTTCACTGGTCGCCACCCCCAGTCAGTGTTTCGAATGGGAAGGTTGTTGTGCTGGTGGTATATTCGATGTGGCGGATGGGCGGGCCTAGGTGCGGGCTTACATTCCGGACATGGGGGGTAGTTGGATTGGCGACTAGTTGCAGTACACACGGGACACGTCTCTTCCTGTCCACATCTGGGTCATCCCTTGTACTCACTGACAGTGATACAGTCATCTTCGCCCCAGCCCTCATGTCCTCCCCTCGCTCCCCCAATATGCATGTGCACCTGCGAGGCTAGCGCTTGCACAGGCAGCCCCAAGCTCGCACCAGAGAGGGCAAGGAGTGTATGTGTGGGTCCAGTTGCACGAGTGGGCTGTCTCAGGGTATGATGTGTGGCGGGACGCCGTCCACCTGCGTGGTGCCCCAAATGGAGACCCGGCCTGCATGGACTATGCATCACAGTCTTCGCCTTCCGGATCCGCCACCTGCGACACCCAGAGGCTGTGGCTGCCCTTGCGGCCAGTCCGCGTCCGTCTGTAGCTGATGGCCCACACATTCACTCTTTGGCCTCTCTGGGGAGGGCTCGGGGGTGGTGGCGCACGCGCTTGCACTTTGTCGCAATGGCATGTGGCGTGGTTGGAATAATGGGCAATGGATGTGATGGTGCGAGCCACCTCCCGTGACGTCAGTGCTGCTCGTGCTGTGGTGCGTCCCCCCTACACTTCCATTTGACTTGTGCCATGCTACACGTTGAAGTTCTATTGCCTGCGTGATATGACCAGGAGGAGCGCGAGGAGACCTCTCACACACCATGCTCCACTTCCATCCCGTGCCCTGAATCGCCTGTGCGGATTGACCATGTTGGGGTTACACCTGGTCGACTGGGGCTGTGTGCCTTGTCAAGGGGCATGGCGGGCGCACAACAGGATCCAGCTTGTCCACAGAGGGTGGGCTGACGTGTGCGCCTGGTACCGCATTGTTCGTGTGCCCGGCTGCTGTGCACACACGTGTTCACTTCCCCCCGACAGGTGTCCTCTCACAATGCCCAGGGAAGCGGTGGTGTACTGTTCATGACCCCTCCCAACACGGCGTGCTCCAACTTGGCATGTGCGCATCTACCCGTCACACCCACCCACCTGAGCACTGCGTCCATACGACTTCACACGACACATGTGTGTCTTCCACAGTTGTGCTACTCATTTGCGTTGACATCCAATGCCAGTGGACTACATGGTCATGTCACGACTGCCGTGTACTTCACATACTCTCATCCTCTCTCATTCGTACTTGTGAAATGAGTCAGCGGAGACAGTTTTGGTTTCAAACATTATATTGAGTCTTCTGTCCTCTGTGATGCAGTATAGTGGACACTACTGGCAGCGGAATACATGTTGAGGATATGCTGAGCATGATTACAAATGGGATAGGGTGTAGGGTTACATGTGATTAGCTGTTGCATGTGGGATGTGGGCTTCAGAGTTACATCTGCTTGGCCAAGGCTGTGCTAATGTACATGTACGTATAGCTGCGGAGCTGCGGACTTTGACACAGACGGTATACAAGTAGCCTACCAGACCGCTTGGCATCATGGGCACAGTCCATCTCAGTTCCATGTGACAGGTTTGCTGCGGTTGTTCCTCATGCACGCGTGCATGTGAGATGACATCAGGGCATGTGCTTGCGTGCATGCAGCGGCGTGCCACTTGTTGTTGCAATGTGGTGGTTACTGGACATGTCATAGTCACTAGGGTCGTGTTGTTGTTGTATGCACTTGTCGTCATGCAAAGGTCCTGGTATGGGATTCCCGGGGCGGGGGTGGGAGGGTGCAGCACCCACAGACTCCAGGTGACCTATTCATGTCCACTGAGCGGTGTGTGTGTCCATGGGCGCTGGATCCATGTCGTGTCCTGGTTGTTCGTGCAGTTCCGTCCATGTGGGTGCGATACACAGACCCCATGCCACTGCCTCCCACGATGCATGCGGTGTTCCTGGATGTGATGGGGAACAGTGTGCATGTCCCGGTCATATCCGATGTCATGGCGATGTCGTTGATGGTGTGGTAACAGTTGCCGGTCGTTTGGTATGGCTGTTGTGGTGGTGACTGGCCAGTCCGTGCGGAAGCTAAGCATGGGTGCGGGGTTGGACATCATAGGTCAATTGGGGGACTTGCGTTGGGGTCCGACGAATTGACAGGTTGTCAGGTATGCGATGCCGTCCAGCAGGGCTTCCATGTCATTGGTGGTATACATGTTTGCCAGCCAATGTAGCGGATGGTGGCTGTCAAGGTGTTGTTCATAAGTTGTCCCTTGGAGGAGCATGATGGGGCATGCTGGGTGACATTCGATGTAGCTGTGCTCGATGATCCGTCGTGTGGAGGCACAGTGGTCCCATTGCAGTGCGGGTCCGATGTTCGCCACATACGCCATGCCCTCATAGGCTGAACAGGCCCTGTCGTGTGCGTCCAGAGGGAGGAATAGTTGTAGCAGGTCCGCCTTTAGACATGCCGCGTTGGAGAGACACAACTCCACAGGATGGTGGAAGGGACACCTCCGACAGTAGAAGACGGGTATGACGCAGCTGAACAATGTGATGCGGTAAGTCAGTCGGTAACTTCCGTTCAGCAGGGACAGGGGTTCGCATCCCAATATCTGTGTCAGGTTGTGTTTGTACAGCTTGACCTGTCCGGCGTAGTTGGGTAGGTGTGTTGAGAGTGCCATTTTGCAGCGGTGCGTTGTGGTGGCGTGCTCCGGCTGTGTGTGCAGTCTGCAATGTGCACGCTCCGAGGTTGCTGTGAGCTCTGTGTAGTCGTAGGGAGACAGGACTTGTGTTCTGTTGGCTTGTGCGGAGGACACGGGCCCTCATCCCACATGCTTCTCAGACTGTTCAAGGTCAGTGATGTGTGACTCCTTCCAGATAACTTGCATGGGGCCGACATGGGGGAGTGTTTTCTTTTTTCTTTCCCGTCCGTAGTGTTCTTCGGTGATATGCGCTATCTGCCCTGTGGTCGGTCTCCTCTGCATGCCTGTGTTGGTCTTTTTTGGACAATGGCTGTATTCACCGGCTTCTTTCGTAGGGCTGTGGTTTCGGAGTTGGAATGGAAGGTCATTCAGTGCTGTCTGCTCTCCCTTGTGTGGGCGGCAGGCTGCCTTTCCACTCTGCGTTGGGCCTTGTGTGTGGATGTTATTCTTGGGCCACCTGTTGTCGGTCCCCGGGCTCTTTGGTGTTCCGTTTTGTATGTCTTGTTCATGTGTGCAGGGTGGTATGGGTGTTTCAGTGTGGTACTGGCGTTTCTCTTCCCGAAGGGGCCCTGGTTCTCCTGGTTGGTGTTGCCGCCGCTGTGTGCTTCGCCATGTTTGTTACACTGGGGTGTGTCCTGCTGTTGCGTGACTTCACTGACATGTGTGCGTCGGTTGTGTGACGTTGGGTGTTGACCGTGAATTGGGCGTTGGGGACATGTCTGTGGCAGGCCTGTCACGTGTCATGTGCGTTCGGGGTGGGGCTGGTGTGTGTGCTGCTTGGTTGTGTCCCTGTGTCTGTGTGCGACGCATGCATGGCGCTGCGGTTGGCCTCTGCGTTGTGCGCATGTGTGGCAGCGTCATCGCCGCTTTGGGGCCGTGACGGGGTCGTTGGTTCCTAGTCCCAGGTGGTGTGTACACATGTGTTACGAGATGTTACAATTTGGCCTGTGTGTCATATGTGGATGCAATGGTGGATGTGTCGTGTACACGCGGGGGTGGGGGTTGTCCGCTTTTTCCGCCCTTGCACTGTGTGCGCTGTTTGCGTGCACTTGTTGTGTGTGTGCCTACCTGCGTCTTCACGGTACGTTGCGTCCTTGGTGGTGCATCAGATAGAGCATAGGGAGGGCCTGCAGTGCTGGATTCATGCTCGGGGGTGCCGCTTCTTCGATGTCCGTGCTCGGCGTTCGTGTTACCGCTTCGGTTTGACGTACGGTGTCTCTTAGCCGTGGGATCCGTTTGTTTGCGGCATCGTAATTTGTACGCCGGGCGGTACGTGTTTCGTCGGACGGTGTGTGTCAATTGGGCTGCGCCGCTACGTGTACGGGCGCACTTTGATGGCGGACGGTGTCGCTGGCTTGCCGGCGGTGTTTGGCTGACTTTTCGCATCGTAATCGGGCGGGCGTGTGGACTGCTGCGTGCGGACGGTAACTGGTGGTTTTTGCATCCGCCAGCACGGCGGTAGTGCTTCCGCCCGACATCGTAATGGGCCCCTAAATATGGATCCTGTGCTTATTAAAGTAAGTTCTATGCTGGAGAGGATGGATCACTTACATCTATCTCTTTATGGAAGAGTTAATGTTTTAAAAATGCTAGTTTTGCCGAAATTTCTTTATATGTTTAGAACAATCCCACTCGAATTTCCGCTCTCGTGTTTTAAGAGATTAGAGAGGATCAGCTCTAGATTTTTGTGGGGTTACCGGCACCAGAGAAGGGCTTATAAAAAGATGGTATTACCAAAGAACCGTGGAGGTTGGGGCATGCCTTATTTTATGTTCTATTATTGGGCAGCTGCCCTTCAATTTATTAGTCCTCTGGTAGTGGGGGATCGGGTCAAGCTTTTGCCATGTCATAGTCCTTCTATCTATGAGTTTGGCTTGGGTGAAGAGGCTAATGGTAGCTTGGTTAAAATACTAAAACCTAGCTACTTTAAGAAAACAAAATTTAAAATTCTTAAAGCAGCATATTGTGTTTGGAGATCAATTAAACGACATCTAGGGGTCTTGAATTTAAATGCATATACCCCATTATCAACTATTGGGGTACTCCCATTGATTTTTCGTGATCATACGGTAAATAGCTGGTGCTTAAAAGGAATTCAGTGTTTAGGGGATTTGTATGAGGATGGACAGTTGATATCATTTGCTGAGCTACAAATAAAATATGATCTTCCTAAACATGATTTTTTTAAATACCTTCAAATTCGGAGCTATCTGAATTCGCTTGCCCCTGATGCGGAATATCAATTTCGAAAAGTCCCCCTTATTGAAAGGATGTGTAAAATAACGGCAATTGGTGAATTTTATTCTCAATTGATCAATGTACTCTCAGATGATGTAGAGATTTGTCAAAACAAGTGGGAAATTAAGTTAGGTCACGGGGAATCGATATTATCAAATCCTTAAGTTTTGCTAATCAAGTTTTGATGTCTGGAAGGATGCGTACTCAGCATTATATGGTTGTTAATGATCTGTATTATACTCCAAAGAAGATTTCTAAATGGGGGACATCTGCTGGTTCCAAATGTAACAGATGTGGTTTATATGCAGCCGACATAGTTCATATGTTTTTTGCCTGTCCTAAATTAGCTGAACTATTCCTGTCCATTGAACGATTTTTAGCAGTAATAATGGGGATACCAGTGTCTATTACTGGGGAACTGGTTTTGATTGGTTTTTACTCAGATACTTCCGTCATCACAAGATCTAAAGCAATGGTTTCTTTTCTGTTTATTTGCATGGCTGTTCTCCGTGCTTGTATTGCACAGGATTGGATAAATTCTGACCCTCCATCCTTTCTGAGTTGGCGGGCAAGACTGCTTGCAATGTACAATTTGGAATCAGCTATATACAAGACTAAAGGGAGAAGGAAGAGTGTAATGGGAGCTAAGATCTGGGCCCCGTTACTGATTGGATTTAATGTCGAATAATGGATAACCACTGTTTATGTCAGATTTTCTTTATTTCAGTATGCTTATATTTTTTTATATATAAGTTCTGTCTGTATCTGCTGCTGTGTCTGTAATATTTTGACTGAAAGACCTGATTTGTGAAATATGATCACTATATTCCTTGCATTAAAGGGGGAAAAAATCAATAAAGAATTAAAAAAAAAAATAATAATAATTACGATGCTGCAAACAGCCCATCACACCGCAGCGGAGAATCCATCCACCCAGAAACGGCGGAAGCACGACAGCGGAGTGCGAAACCAGACTCCCGGTCCCCTCCACCCGGTCCTGACCGCAATGAATCCAGCTCTACAAGCCTTTCCGGTGCTGTACCTCATCCACTACCAGCAAATAATGCACCGTCGCGGACAACGCCGCAGGTACGCATATACACAACTCCACACACAACCACAACACACAACTCCTGTGCTGACATACGGTTCCTGTCCACATCAGACACTCTGGTGGGGACAGGAACATTTCCCCCAGTGTACACACACATGTCCCACCTGATAGAAACTCACCCCTCCGCATCCGGGTCACCCATCAACCGCGAAATCACTGCAATGTCCCGGTCATGTCACCGCAGCGGTGAAGACGCGGGAAAACCTGCGCACAATGTAGTAGGCAGGGCCGGTGCCAGGCATGGGCAGTCTGGGCAGGTTTCCAGGGCTCCACCTTCACCCTACCCACACTAGGCCTCCCACACCCATCTGTGAACATGCTGTGTGCTCCTCCTGTGCCCACCCTGCACAATTAATCTGCCAGGTGTAGCCAGACCTTGCAGCCCAGACACCAAAGGACAAGGAAGCCTGACTTGGAAGGTGGGGGTGAAGAGGAACACCCTGCACAGAAGCTCAGCAGCTGGACAACCCTCCTCCTCACACGCACCTCCCACTCATGTGTAGCAAACTGAGCATGATCACAAAATGAAGACTCACACTGCCTATGAACATCCACTGAACTGTCCACACTGCCTGTCAAGTCACACACAAACACCCAACACTGACACCCAGCCACATACTCATACCATAGGTCAGCAACAATGGAGGACCAGAAATGGCCCAGCCAAAAGGGAAGTGTTGAGTGCTGGAAAACCATGGAGCAACCACATAGCATCTGTACATCACATGCAAGAGAAGGAACATATCACACCACCCTTAGGCCAACAAATCAGACATGAGTGGCACAGTGAGTGAAATTAAACCAAAGTGACCTCTATGCAACAACTCAGGGATACATCAAGGCAAGCCATGCATAGGCACAGGAATGATAGGAAGTGTCTGAAGTCATACAGTGACCAGCCACACATCTGTATCAACTTACTTGACATGTGTATGTCATCAGCACAACACACATGGCTCATTGTCACACTCCCTGACAGTCAAACACAAGTAGGACCTTCATACATGCCCCTCACCCAAGCACCTCACACCTGCAACACTCCACACCTGTGAGAAACACACATAATGGTGCAAATAAGGTCCTGTGAGTTCATTGACAACCAATCACACACCCTGTGCTGCATCCACAAACATCACACTCACACTCAGGGATGCCTGAACCAATGCTGACACAAAAACAACTGTCAAACACAAAGCTCACAAACAACATCCACAGCAGTCCAACAAGCCCAGACATGTGCAGCCAAACAGTGGAAAGGCAATGTGACCCTAGACAGAACAGGAGTACACAACATTGCCACTCAGGGCCAATGCACAGACACCATACAACAACACAAACAAGAATTGCATCATCAAAAAACACACATGAACACCAACTGGGATCAATGGGACAATCAGCTAACACAGACAGAGACACCACACCACTCATCCAGTGAACATGGTGTCACAGTGTATCACAAGCATGCACATGCACAATCCTGACAAGTGACAGGCCCAAAATAGGAGGACAAATCACTAGTGTGCACTCAAAACAAGCTCAAGAGCAAGAATCCACCTTGCTTCATGTGACAGACACACAAGTAATGCACACTACACTTGCAACACACATCTGAATGTATCACACAGCAACAACTACTTACACACAATGTCTTGCAAATAGAACCTCACACACACATAGCATCTGCCAGTAGAAAGAGCCAACACAGGCCAAACACTGCATACATCCACAACAAACACACAACAGATGCACAGACCAATCCATCACATTGCAAACTCAGCTGGACATCAGGAGGATGCACACCAGGCAAGTACAAGACAACATACACTGACAGCACTGCATGCACACCCAGCAGTATGTGCACAACAACCAAACCAGTAGCACTCATATCTGAGTGCCACACCATGAACTCCCACAACAAAAATCATCACAGCACAAACATAACATCACACTCAGGAAGGGTAGCAGAACCTCAGCAAACACACATACAGCTTACCCATCACCCACAGATGCACAACTCAGGGAAACCCAGATGCAAACAACATGACTAGAGGACTGTGCTGCTCAAACATATGCACTGCACATGACCAACCATGACAGCAAACCAGTAGAAGAAAATGGCACATAACTAATTTGGAAACTGTCCTGAGTGTCACATTGGTCCTGTACACAGTTCAGCCTCACACAGCATAGTGTCACACTATGAGGTGGTGGGGAGGCTCACACACTGGCAAGCCATGGGGTGGAAGACTTGAGATTGAAGTGGTGTGTACGTCAGTAGTGGACAGGTGAGGAGTGCACAGAACACAAACACACAGAGGAGTTACCCACAATGTGTAGGCATCAGAAGCACATATAGGGGATGCATGACCCCACATACCACATACCATCATGGAGCCAAAAATGGGTCAAGTGACATCAATGCATGAGAAAACTCACAAATAATGTCAGTGTGGCTGAGCAGGTCTGCACAGTGAGCACAAACAGTAACAAGACACATGGCTGATCAACAAAACACAACACAGACTTGTCAGTCACACACTCTGCATACTCACAACTGGCAGCAACAACAAGTAGGTGTCCCCCAGGAGTGCAAGGACACACCAACACACTGCACAGTGCCCAAACTACAACTCCTACATGTGCCCACAATCTGAAGCACATGGCAGACAATTGAAACAAAAATACACTAATTTACTGGATCATACATGTGTGCAGTTGGCATTGCAGGGGCACACACATATCAACACTACTGACAATGACAGCCCATCCACACTGTATGACCACTCAAGTTCACATATCCAAATGTAGCCATGTGACTAGGAACACAGGCCTACACAAGATGACCACACATCAACACTGCTGTACACACATCAAGAAAGATCACACTGATATGATGGACCCTGGCCACCCCGCAAGTAATCCTGTGGATAGGATTCACCTCTGTTGTGGTATTGCAGCATAACATGACATGTGTACGATTTAGCAAACATGACCCTAGAATGATTAGGATAACAGTAGATCATCACAAACACCCATCATTGCACCCTCAATCCTCAGAGTCAACAAGAACAAAAGTGCCTGTCACCTCTGGCAAACTCTGAAAAAGTAAAACAAGCAATTGGCAATGTTAAAGTGGCATACAGAGCATGTGTCACATGCAACCATACCCATCCAGAACACATTTCATTTAGCAAGGACACTGACAAAGCAGACAACAGGAGTAACTGTCTTTATTACATATTACCCAGATAGGCATCAAAATTATAAAACAGCAAGGCCAGTGGCCACTCCATAGTTCAAAGTATGTACATGTGTGCATGAGAATCTGCACAGGGAATGGGCATCAAAAGTGACAAACATCAAGGCCAGTGGCCAGTCCATAGTTCAAAGTATGTACATGTGTGCATGAGAACCTGCACAGGGAATGGGCATCTAAAGTGACAAACAGCAAGGCCAGTGGCCAGTCCATAGTTCAAAGTATGTACATGTGTGCATGAGAACCTGCACAGGGAATGGGCATCCAAAGTGACAAATAGCAAGGCCAGTGGCCAGTCCATAGTTCAAAGTATGTACATGTGTGCATGAGAACCTGCACAGGGAATGGGTAACACCGTACACTGCCATGAGACTCACCACAGCTCGGGGGACACAAATGGGCAGATGTGGTGTCCTCAGCCTTCTTGTCAGCCACTGTCTCCAGGTTCTGGAATGTGGTGAAGGTTGCCTAGCACTGTTTGAACGGATTGTTACAGTTATCCCTGTTTTGCTGCTGGATGGGGTCTCAATGATTACAGCTACATAATAAAGTCTCTCTCTTTCCAAATCTACTGCCTCCGGATTTCATTATCAGAGAGACCAACTTCTACATTTTGGCGACGAATGTCCCTCTCTTAGTAAGAAATAGCATGAAGTCTGAATTAGAGAAACTCAAGGAAAAAGGGATCATCCAAGAAGTTGAAGCCACAGAATGGGTTTCTCCGGTTGTGATGGCACGCAAGGCCAACGGAGAGGCCCGGCTCTGTGTTGACTTAAGAGAACTAAACAGAGCTGTGATTGTTGACCACTACCCACTGCCAAATATTACTGAGATGTTGTGCTCTCTGGATGGTGCGAAACATTCCTCCTCCTTAGATTTGACCTCAGCTTACCACCAGGTCAAATTGCATCCCTCCTCCCAAGATCTGACTGCATTTGTGACGCCCTTTGGTACCTTTAGGTTCCTGAGGATGCCCTTCGGTTTAATTTCTGCCGCCTCTGTCTTCCAGAGAGTGATGGAGGGTATTTTTGGGGGTCTAAAGGGTGTGAAAGTCTACCAAGACGATATGCTGATTTTCGCATCCGATGAACAAGAACATGACACAAGACTCAGGCAGGTGCTACGAAAACTTCAAGATGTTGGTCTCACCCTTCGAGCTGATAAATGTAAGTTTAATGTCAAGTAGATTGAGTACCTTGCTCATTTTGTTTCAGCAGAAGGTATCAAGCCTAAGGCAGGGCTGGTAAACTCTATACTCAATTTGCGCTCACCTTCTACTAAAGATGAACTCATTAAATTCCTGGGTATGGCTGAGTTTTACCATAAATTTGTTCCAAACTTTGCTGGCAGAACCTTGGCACTAAGATCTTTGTTAAAAAAGGGTGCGAGTTTGAGTGGTCCGATGTTTGTGAAAAGGAATTCACAGATATTAAACGTCTGCTCAACAATGCACCTTCTCTGAGTAGTTAGGACCCTTCCAAGCCCTCTTACCTCATGACCGATGCCAGCTCCACTGGAGTTGGGGCTGTTTTGTTACAGAAGATTGATGGAGTTGAGAAAACTATCTTGTTTATCTCCAGGCCTCTAAGAGGGCCCGAATGTAGTTACTCTGTCATAGAGAAGGAGGCGCTGGGCGTGTTCTGGGCTGTACGTAAACTGCGAAAATTTTTGTGGGGTAAGAAATTTAAAATTTTGTCTGACCACAAACCCCTCAAGGAAGTCTTTTTAAAAAAAAGGCATCGATTTTGTCAGTCACCGGATACGCAAGTGGGTTGTAGCCCTTCAAGAATTTGATTTTGATCTAACATATCTCCCTGGTGCCAACAATGTATTAGCAGACTGCCTCTCCAGGCTGGGTACTGAGAACGAAGAAACGTCTGCTGATGTTGAGTGGTTTGGTGGTGAAGAATTAGAAGAGGAAGTCAATGTGTGCCTGATAAGTGAAGGTGTCATTACGGAAGATGAGTGGAAGCATGAACTTGTGGCTGATATGACTTTACAAAATGTCATTGCCAAGGTCAAAGGAATGTGGTGTGAGAAGAAAGACTGTGAAGATTCCCTCAAGGGTTTCTGGCATGTCAAGGATGATTTGTCGGTTGTTGATGGATTACTTTTGCGTGGCAGTAAGCTAGTTCCACCTCTTGCCTTGAGGGAAAAGATAGTCAAGAACGCTCATGCCTCTCACATGGACATTGCCAAAACTAAAGAGAGGGTTAGGGGAGTGTACTGGTGGCCCGGAATGGATGTCTATGTAGAAAGACTTGTTCGTGAATGTGCAGAATGTGTGAATTGTGACAAGTCATTAAAGTGCAGGACTCAACCCATGGTGATTAGGGATCAAGCCACTGCCCCTTGGTCAGACATTTGTATAGATATTTTGGGACCAGTAAGATTAAGCTCACAAGATCGTTATGTCATAGTCTGCCTGGATATGTTTTCACGATGGCCGGAGATCAAGATTGTCAATTCAGTTGAATCTTCTGTTGTCGTGAACTTTTTAGATGAACTTTTTGAGCGGGAGAGCTTCCCTCGAACCATCTTGTCAGATAACGGTGTCCAATTTACCTCTCACTTCATGGAGGATTTTTTAGCCTTGAGAGGAATCAATCACAAGAAGTCCTCCTTATCATCCGCAATGGCGTTGCGGAGAGGTCTATAAAGGTCCTTAAAGAAACGTTGCAACAAGCCAGATCTTGTGGTGACTGCTGGGAATCTGCCTTACGAAAAAAGGTCAGGGAATATCGCTTCACCCCTCATTCTTCGACAGGTATAACTCCCTTTCGCCTCTTTAAAGGGAGAGTAGCTAATATTGAAATTACTCCACACTGGATCTCATCTAAGAGGGCTTTGGTTGACGAGAATGTGAACAGCACAGATGGTTGGGAAGAGAGGGAGAGAAACAAGATGAATGAGAGAAAGATTCGTTATGATGAAAGGAAGGCTGTGAAGAGCACTATTGTCAAAGTTGGTGACTGGATCAAAATTAGGTTACCTAGGAAAGGTTCAAGTACATCTAAGTTCAGTCAACCTATTCAAGTGATTAAACTCTTTAAGAATGCTATACAGACAAGTGATCACAGGATTTGGAATTTGAACAGGGTGGCAAAATGTTCCTCTTCCTACGCCCATTCCACCTGTGGTTCTCCTTCGCTGTTACCAGGACAAAAGGCTGAAAACTTTGGTGCGTCTGGGAGCTGTAATAGACCTGTACGTTTGAAGCGTGCTCCTCTTCATTTACGTGACTTCGTTGCTTGATATGCAAAATTGTATTTTGCTGTGTTTCCCTTACAAAATTATAATTTTTTCCTCTTCCCTGTTCCTTCAACATCCCCTTCCCTAGTAGTATGCTCTTCTTATGTTATTGTTCTGTTTGTACATGGAGGGGGAGGTGATGTGGTGTCCTCAGCCTTCTTGTCAGCCACTGTCTCCAGGTTCTGGAATGTGGTGAAGGTTGCCTAGCACTGTTTGAACTGATTGTTACAGTTATCCCTGTCTTGCTGCTGGATGGGGTCTCAATGATTACAGCTACATAATAAAGTCTCTCTCTTTCCAAATCTACTGCCTCCGGATTTCATTATCAGAGAGACCAACTTCTACAGCAGTCCAGGCACCGCTGTGGGAGAGATGGGTTTGGGAGGGGGACTTTGCCTCAGACCTGGCTGTCAGTTGAACTGGGAGGTGGCTGATTGTCGGGGCCAGTTGGAGGACTGGACCTGGGAGAGAGAGGAGCAGCTGAGGTAGAGGCATCAGTGGCTTTGTGAGCCGGAGGGCTGTTTGGACCGGGTGGCATGGTGGCACGGGGAGGCGGAGACATGCTGCCGTGAGACACAGTGTGTGAGGGAGAATGTGGAGGGCTGCCTTTCCACTTCTTGGGGATTCGATAGGTAAAAATTGTCTTGGTAGGAGTGGGAAGTGGGGCCGGCACAACAGACTCACCCTCCACCAAAGGTGCATCAGGTGCAGGTGGCTCTCCCTGTGGGGATTTGCTGGATCTGGTGTTACGCTTGGGCTGGCCTTGCCTTTTCCCCTCCATTTCCTGTTGACCAGGTGAAACCCCAACACTGCTCTCCTGTCCCAGCTTCACAGGGGTGTGGGTGGGAGTTGAGGTTGTGGGTGAATCTGCTTTGGAGATCTGTTTCTGCGGACTCTTTGCAGGCACCAGCTTCACAGCAGGCAGGGCAACTGTGTTTTTGTCTTTGGGAGCAGGTTTGGGGACGGGAGTGTCCTTGGATGGGGCTGATTTGGATGCATGTGAGCCTGAGGCCTGCTTCTTGGCCTGTTGGCCCGGAGTGTCACCTGAAGGGCTTTTGCCTTTGCGCTCCTGTGTGCCTGGTTTTTGTTTTGGGGATGGTGTCTGTGCTCTGGTCCACTTGGAGTGCTGCTGTTGTGTGCTGCATGTTGAGTACATGGAGCCTGAGGGCTGTGGTGTGTGGTCACTCTCGTCAGATGTTGCCACTGGCAGGGTGGTTGCCGAAGGGACTGGAGCTGGACTCTGAGCCTGTGACAACTGAATGGCTTCCGTCACTGTGGAGGACAAAGACTGGACAGTTCTGTGTAGCCCACCCACATCAGAAGGAATCCCCTCCATGAAGGCAACTACCTGTGCCAACTTTTTGTCATGATCCTGGAATGCATTCAGGAGAGTAGTCTGACCCACACACAGCTGGTGCAAAAGGTCCAACGCCTCAACACTGAGGGCAGCAGGGGAGACAGGGGCAGGGGCAGCAGTGCCTGGGGGGAAGGACACTCTACCCTTCTTACTGCTGCGGGCACGGGCAGCACTAGTGGTAGTAGCCGGGAGGGTGGGCACTGGACGATGTGTGGTGGAAGAAGAGGCAGATTTCCCACTCCCTGTGTCCGCCAACATCGAGGAGTCACGGCTGGAGTCAGATGATGTTGAGGTTGGTGTTTCTGGGCGTGATTCTTCAAGGGCACTCCTGTCCCCCTCCGAGGCGCTGGTCCCATCAGTGTCAGTGTGCTCATGTGTAGCAGTCGTGCCAGATGCCTCACCACTGGTGTCTGTCCCCTGTCCTTCTGTGCCCTCGGTAGATGCTGCAAAAGAAAGAGACGTAGGTTCAGTATGGTGCCATACTCACAAACATCACATGCAAGCAAAGCACAAAACAAGAACATGATACCCCCATGTTGCACACCACCCTGTGCAGTCTGCAGGTGCAACCTTAATGCAAAACTCAGAAGATGCATGGAAACATGCATAGTTGGCATTAATGACCCAGGTGACGTTCACACAGCCAAATAGCTGGCCCGTGCCTCCTGGTAACCTGACATACTTATTACTGTAAGCATACCTACGTGTCTGTAGGTGAGATAGATTTACATCTCAACATGTTGTCACAGTCACATACGGAGTCACTTTAAGGGGCCAACACAGATACTGACTCAAGAATGTCCTCATACTATGGCCATGAGCTACAGATGTCCACCATGTTGTGCCTTGAAGCACAACGACCGTTGCACATTGGTGTCAGATGTGTAGTCCTCACAATTTCGAAGTCAGGCACTGCACGCATCGAAGAAAGCACACTAAGATGAGGCACACTGCTGTACACTTCCCGGTGATGTCTATGACACCAATAATGCAGCAGATGTCAGAAGGCACATCTCATCTTAAACACATGTGAAAGTACACGTAGCAAAAATGCATGACAGCTGCACTCAACACAGAGGCCACTTACAAGCCATTGCATCACACTAGAAACATCACAGAGCTCCGCACTGGCTCAGGGTTGGGATACATGCAGTCACTCACACCCAAAGTCACCCTTCGCAGAATACTCACCCCCAACTTGCTGCTGATGGGCCCTCAAATGTCCATCCAGCTCTGGCTGTGTCACTGCCAAGATGCGGGCCATTAGTGGTGTCATGCTCCTGCGCGCCAACCTGTCAGTCCGAGGGAGCAGCCCCTGCGTCATCTCTGCCACGTTTTTGCTCAGCCGGCAGATGTCATCCCACCTCTTGTGACAGTGTGTGTGCCGTCGGTTGGAGACACCTAGAGCCCGCACCTTGCGTGCAATGGCCCTCCATAAGGCCTTACGCTGGCGGACTTTAAGCTGCAGGCATGGGAGACAAGAAGAGGAAGTTTCAGTGTCACTGGGTTATGTACCACTGTGTCTCAGTACAGGAGCATGCACAAACTTAGCAGAGCTATACAGATATGTTCAGATCACTGTGTCATGGAGGTCACATTTAGGGACATGATCTTACATTCTCACACCCTTCTCATAAGGTCTGTCTTGTGCAATCCACAGGCCTAAGATAGAACATTGATGAATAGGGTGGCAGACAACACATATGTCTCACTCTATCCATTTACTGATGTGTCCCAGGCAAATTGGGGAGTATCTGTGCAGGCCAGGGGGACTCACACTGAGGTTAAACGTAGGCCATCAGAACATTCACATGCATGTACAATATGAGAGGGCAAACAGTGCCTACACATGCGAGTCAGTACACATAATGAAAACAAGGGAAGGAGGATGTTTCAGGAGTACATTAATATGATGTGTCATAGGTGCATTTCCACCAAGAGTGTCACCCTCAGGCATTTCTATCTTGTGCATGATGCTGACATATCCATGGTGGCAATATTAAAAATGGACACACATCCTTCAGTACCCTCTGGACGAAACACATTTGTAATGTCACAAATGAACATGTGAAAAGCTCATGGACTCTGACATCCAATAGCACAGGCAATGTCTGTTCTGACTTCCACTTTCCAAACCAGCAATGTGATTGTATGGCTGCAAAAACACTGCATTTCCCTCCCATCCTGAAATGCAGTCATGGATCTGTGGAAAATAGGCTACAAAATACATTGACATGAAGTCAGCATGCCAGGCAGTGTATCACACAAACTTGCACTCACAGGCGCAGATCAACTTCATGTGTGCACTCTTTGCTCTCGCCAACTTTCACTCTGAAACACTTACCATTACATCAGGAGCACCATATAGCCTCCCATACTGTGAAAGTACCTCGTCCACCAGGACCTCCAGCTCCCCTGTGGTGAAGGGACGGGCCCTGATGTTCTCAGTTCTCGCCATCACTGGGTCCAGGAGACAGGAACAGCAGCAGTTGGGGATGAAGAATGGCAGGCAGCAGTGTCTGGATGCAGTGGAAATGTGTGGCTCTCTCACAGACATATATAGCCCCCTGGGGTTGTTTCAGTGGTAGTCAGATGCTGCAATTGGTGTTCCAGATCAGCTTTTTCCAAATGTAACCAATGACCGGCCCCGCGGTAGCGGAGCACGCCTACCGCGATTTTCAAAAATGCATTTGTCTACCGCGATTGCGGTTCCCATTGGCTGAAAGGGCATGGGCATTGGCGGTGCCACACCGCAGGGGCCAGGCGGTTGCTACCGCGATCGTGCATCTTTCAATTGCATCCAATGACCGGCCCCGGGGTAGCGGAGCACGCCTACCGCGATTTTCAAAAATGCATTTGTCTATCGCGATTGCGGTTCCCATTGGCTGAAAGGGCATGGGCATTGGCGGTGCCACACCGCAGGGGCCAGGCGGTTGCTACCGCAAATTGTCATCTTTACATTGGTGCCAATGGCCATGATTGCGGTGGCGGTGCACGCCTACCGCGGGTTTCAAAAGTGCATTTCACTACCGCGATTGCGGTTCCCATTGGCTGTAGGGGCATGGGCATTGGCGGTGCCACACCGCAGGGGCCAGGCGGTTGCTGCCGCGAATTGTCATCTTTACATTTGTGCCAATGGCCGTGATTGCAGTGGCGGTGATCGCTTACGGCACCGATGGACACATCATGCTGTAGCAATGGCAATAGCCAGTTCTCAGCATTGAACAGTAGACACTTACTATGAATCATGCCACCAGATAGTGTAATTCAATGCTAGTGTGACATTTAACTCACTGATGACTACACATGCCATGACAGTGCACAGGATTAAATGCATTGGCATGTACTCCCTCACATGTCACTTATGATGTTGTTGTGCATGTACACAGATCTGTTGTGTGATGGACTCTCAAATATGTACACATGTCAATGTGTGAGATGGCTAAGCAACCCACAGTAATGAAATACTGTAATGAAATACTGTGTGCATATTTCACTGTGTAGATTGCTGAACTCATGTTGATACTTGATCTTTATGCACACACTGTGCTCATTGTGTTGGTAATGTGTGCCCTGTCCGAATTACGCAAGAAGGTGTGGCAGGTACAGCAGCTACGTAGAAGCCAGCAGTGTTGCTGTTTCAGACATGTGCTGTGTCAACTACTCTCAGGGCTGGTGACACAAGATGTAGGAATGTACCTTTTGGCATTCACATAGTCTGAATCTGTTTTGGGGTACTCACTGTGTAAATACTGGACACGTGTACCACTACTTTAGATCAAGGTGTCTCTACATGTGACTTGTGCTGTAAGCTGTAGTATCAGGCCATTCATTGTTGGCACTGTGTCAGTCAAAACGTAAGTTGTTGGACACATCTCAGAGGGGAATTGAATTAACATGTGTCCCCTTTCATCCTACCTAGGAGGCGACCAAATGTGCATCGTCCATTCACATTGCTTACGGACATGGAGGATGAGGACATCATACGGAAATTCCTTTTGGATCGACCTACCCTTCAGGACCTATGTGCTCAGTTGGAGCCCCATCTGAGGCCTCGCAGAACCTATCCAACTGCTTTGGCACCAACATGTAAGGTGATGGCGGCCCTGCATTTTTTTGGTTCATTCCAGTACATGGTGGCCAGCGCAGGTGGGATGTCTCAACCAATGTTCAGCATGGTGCTACGTGATGTCCTGTCCACTATGATGACCTACAAGGACAGCTACATCCATTTCCCCAGGAGACATGAATTGGCAGCTGTGAAGGGTGATTTTTATGACCTTGCCCACATCCCTAATGTTGTTGGTGCCATTGACTGCACACATGTTGGCCTGGTTCCATCACAGGCACGTGAGCACATCTACAGGAACAGGAAGCATTCCCATTCATCAATGTGCAAGTGGTATGCCAGGCAGATATGATGATCTCCCATGTCTGTGCCAAATTCCTGGGATCAGCCCATGACTCATACATCCTGCGTAACAGCATCGTACCACAGCTGATGGCAAATCTGCATCCGGAGCGTGCGTGGATTGTGGGTGAGTACGCAGAGTCAAGTAGCGTGCTGTATGTGTGACATGCTGTCCTCTGCCACAGTTATATTACTAAGTTGGTCTGTGTATCTCACACCTAGGTGACTCTGAATATCCTAACCGGCCTTGTTTGCTGAGCCCACTGAGGAATCCCAGGACCCCGGGTGAAGTCCGCTACAATGAAGCCCATATGGGAGGACACGTCGTGTGGTGGAGCATACTTTTGGGCTTCTGAAGTCTCGATTTCGGTGCCTGGACAGGACCGGAGGGACACTGATGTACTCTCCCCAAAAGGTGTGTCAGATCGTAGTTGCATGCTGCATGCTGCATGCTCCACAACCTGGCATTGCGCAAAGAGATCCCCCTGATCCTGGACGATGATGAGAAGCAGATGCCCCCGCCTGCAAACCCACACATGTCCAGTGAGGAGGATAGTGGAGAGGAGGAAGGTGTCGACCTGCGTCAACAGCTCATCAACCGCTACTTCCCTTGAAAGTGAGTGACATTGTACAACAGTGCCATTGTCTGTTGTCTTTGATGGTAGTGAAAATGCCTAGGGGACCTTTTTAACTGCTGCCTGTTGTTAGCTCTGTGCTGATGGCTGATGTTTGTGGCACAGTGTAGTCATGACCAGCCACATGACGTCTATGTTGGTGTTGTTTCTCATTGTAATGTGTGCTGGGTTGTGTAGCTTGATGACTAGTGTTGTGTACTGGCTGTGATGGCATCACCTGACAAGTAAATGTCGTTCTCTTGTGTCTTTCTAGGTCCCTTCACCCTCTCAATGCCTCGTCACAATCAGAACTTCTGGTACATTGGAATCAGAGTCAACATTGTACATCCTGTGATAAACATGGAGCTGACACAAAGACATAGGTGTGTAAGGAGTGTTTATTTACAAAGGGTGTTTGTGACACAAGTGATGTATGACAAAATGGTGCTAGGTGAATTAATGAGTTGTCAGTGATGGTAAACGAGACAAAAGAGTAGTCACCACATTGATGAGGTGACACAGTCCAACAGACACCTGCCATCAACATGGCAGTGTGGGTAAGGATAGTCCACAAAGTCAATGACAAGGTGAAGAGAGGTGCCATCATGGCTGTCTCTTTGACCTGTGTTTGGCTAGTGGTTTGCCACAGAATTCTCCTGTGGTGTTTCTCGGATGGCCCCTTTTGCCTTTTCCAGGAGGGGCCTCTGCTGCGGGCTCAGCGGGGTCTGAGGAGTCATCCAGTTCCAGCTCACCCCTCTCTGTGGCCGCAGATGAGGTGGTGGGAGTATCAACCTGCGGGCCACTGGAGGGAGGTTGAGCTGTCCTTTGGGCCACAAGACTGTCCCTCAGAACCCCCACAAGCTGGCCCATGAGGTCCACGATTTGGCCCATACGTGTGTCCAAGGACCTCACCAGCAGGCAGAGCTCACGCACATCTTCCAGACCCTGGCCCATGTCTCCCTGGGTTTGTTCTTATGCCCCAAGGACTCTGGCGATGTTGGCCATGGCTTCAGTTCCAGTGTCCTGTCGATTTAGTCCCCCAGTTGACCTCCCACCTGCCCTGCTGTCCCGGACCTGTGGCGTTACCACTCGACGCACCCACAGACTCTCCCTGCCCTCCTCTGATTGTGGGGTGGTGTTGGTATCCTCTGAGGCAGGAAGAGTGTTACAGGCAGCACTGGTGGTGGTGGTGGTTGAGGTGGCACAGGTTGTTGCAGCAGAGGTCAGCGTGGTTGTTGTTGCTGAGGTGGTGGTGGTGGGGACAGTGGGGGCCTGGGACGTGGTGCGTCCTGGCAGTCCTGACGGGCCAGGTTCGTCCTCCGCATCCGATGAACTTAGTGAGTCTGCATCCGAGGGTCCATGTTCCGGGGGGGAGACTGGCTCTGCAGGTCGGTGTTGTCATCTGCAGCAGTCAATTGTTGATCTCCTGTTGAACAGAGGTGAAATGGTCATTGAAGGGCACCCCACACACTGGGTGTTAGACGTTTGGATGTTACATGTGATACACCACACAGTTTACATTGCAATCACGTGGTATGGCTGCAAGATACTGAGCATCATGGCATGATGTTGATGTACATACATTACTTGTCCATGGTGTGACATGTCAATAGATCCCATGTTCCAAGTACATATTGTGTCATTACAAGGACATGTCCTCATCTGACAACTAGCAGCACAACAACTTTATGTGAAGCGTCTTTTCGGTTTGCTCTGCATGGAAGACGTTACATCTGAGCATGAACTAGCCATTGTAATCTAAAGCATACCTTTGTCCTAACATGTACTTTACTTTCTTTTTACAACTGACCTTGCATGTTTTGTGTTCATATGTGCCTTGATGCTCTGCCCCCATGGCACTTACACATAGCATTCAGTGCTGTGCATGATTGTGCCCTGAATTTCTTCAACATGTGATTTGGTGAGTCAAACTGGAATTTCTGTGACAGTTACATACACATTTCTGTCTGCACACTGGAAGCGGCTATTGGATCTATGCCAAGTTGGCTGACATGTGAGGGCTAGTGTGGTAATTAGCTCCATGCTTTTTGAGAGTAATGGCAGGGTGCATGCACTGTCTACCTACCTGTTCTGTGACACAGTTGAGGGGAATTGCTGCCACATGTTTGGGGGGGGGGTGTTCCATACTGCTCTGCTGTGGGACAAGAGGGCCTGGTGGGAGTTGTAGTGCAGGCTTCCAAAGCACAAACCACCCTCCCTGTTAAGATGGCTGCCTCCCTGTGAAGTGGAGCAGAGGAAGGGAATGGGCTACACATGGCTATTGGATGGGGGAGTGTTCCATCCTGCTCAGGGGTGGGACAGGGGGGCATGGTGGGAGTTGTAGTGCAGTCTTCCCACCCACAAAGACCCCTCCCTGTTGAGATGGCTACCTACCTGTGAAGTGGAGCAGAGGAAGGAAATGGGCTACACATGGCTCTGGGATAGGGGAGTGTTCCATCCTGCTCAGGGGTGGGACAAGAGAGCATAAGATGGCTACCTACCTGTGAGTTTGATGGGGCTATGCAATGGCTGCCATGTGGTTGTGGGTGTGGGGAGTGCTCCATCCTGCTCAGCTGTGGGACAGGGGGGCCTGGTGGGAGTTGTAGTGCTGGCTTCCTACCCACATACCCCCTCCCTGTTAAGATGGCTGCCTCCCTGTGAGTTTGTTGTGAGCAACCCCCCCACCTATTAATATGTCTACCTACCTGTAAGTTTGTTGTGAGCAAACCCCCTCCCTGTTGAGATGGCTACCTACCTGTTAGTTTGTTGTGTGTAAACCCCCCTCCCTGTTGAGATGGCTACCTACCTGTAAGTTTGAAGAGAGCAATGCAATGTCTGGCACATGGTTGTGGGTGTGTGGAGTGCTCCATCTTGCTCAGCTGCGGGACAAGGGTGCCTGGTGGGAGTTGTAGTGCAGGCTTCCCACCCACAAACCCCCTCCCTGTTGAGATGTCTGCCCCCCTGTGAAGTGGAGCAGAGGAAGGGAATGGCTACACATGGCTCTTGGATGGGGGAGTGTTCCATCCTGCTCAGGGGTGGGACAAGAGAGCATAAGATGGCTACTTACCTGTAAGTTTGATGAGTGAAATACAATGGCTGCCACATAGTTGTGGGTGTGGGGTGGAGTGTGCCATCCGGCTCAGCTTTGGGACAGGGGGGCCTGGTGGGAATTGTAGTGCTGGCTGCCTATCCACAAACACCCCTCCCTGTGAAGATGGCTACCTACCTGTTAGTTTGATGAGTGAAATGCAATGGCTGCCACATGGTTGGGGGGGGTGTTCCATCCTGCTGGGCTGTGGGACAAGGGTGCCTGGTGGGAGTTGTAGTGCTGGCTGCCTATCCACAAACCCCCCTCCCTGTTGAGTTGGCTGCCTCCCTGTGAAGTGGAACAGAGGAAGGGAATGGCTACACATGGCTCTTGGATGGGGGAGTGTTCCATCCTGCTCAGGGGTGGGACAAGAGAGCATAAGATGGCTACCTACCTGTAAGTTTGATGGGTGAAATTCAATGGCTGCCACATGGTTGTGGGTGTGGGGTGGACTGTGCCATCCGGCTCGGCTTTGGGACAGGGGGGCCTGGTGGGAGATGTAGTGCTGGCTGCCTATCCACAAACACCCCTCCCTGTGAAGATAGCTACCTACCTGTTAGTTTGATGAGTGAAATGCAATGGCTTCCACATGGTTGGGGGGAGTGTTCCATCCTGCTGGGCTGTGGGACAAGGGTGCCTGGTGGGAGTTGTAGTGCTGGCTGCCTATTCACAAACCCCCCTCCCTGTTGAGATGGCTGCCTCCCTGTGAAGTGGAACAGAGGAAGGGAATGGCTACACATGGCTCTTGGATGGGGGAGTGTTCCATCCTGCTCAGGGGTGGGACAAGAGAGCATAAGATGGCTACCTACTTGTAAGTTTGAAGAGTGAAATACAATGGCTGCCACGTGGGTGTGGGGTGGAGTGTACCATCCGGCTCAGCTTTGGGACAGGGGGGCCTGGTGAGAGTTCTAGTGCTGGCTGCCTGTACACATGCCCCCATGGTAATGTTGCTAGCTACCTTTGGGGTGAATCAGAGGGAGTGAATGTTGGATCTGTGAGACAACTGTTGGGGAGAGTGTGGTGCACATGAATGCATTTGGGCCTAGGAGGTGTTGCTTTGTAGTTGTGCAAGACAGTACATAGCATTGTAATGGTAGACACTTGTTGGTACTTACCAGCCTCCACTCCCCCGGGTATTCCTGTGAGACTCTCTGGATACAGTTTGCCAAGCACCTTCTCCTCCCATACAGGGAATGTTCGTAGTGGAATGGGAGGGCCACCGCCAGTCCTCTGAGCCAGCTCACGGTTCTTGTTGTTCTTCTCTTTCACCTCGCTCTTGAGGTCATGCCACCGCTTCATGATCTCCTTCTTGGAGTGCGGGATGGTTCCTACTGCATTGACCTTGCTGACAATCCATGCCCACATTTGCGTTCTGGTGGCTAATGGTGTCTGTTGGACCTGGTTTCCAAACAAATGTGGTTCTACTCTGATTATTTCATCTACCATCGCTGACAACTCATTGTCAGTGAATTTGGGCATTTTCTTCTGTGACATGGTGTGCAAATGTGTTAAGTTGTGAAGGTGGTGGTGGTGATGTGTGTGGTGTGTGTGTGGTTGTGCTGGTGAGATGTGTGGTGATTTGCCTCTCCTTTGTGCTGTGGGGTTGGTTCCTTCAGTAGTGGAGTTGAGCAAAGGATTCTGGTCAGGGAAGGGGCTGGTTTTTAACTCAGCTATGTGGGTGTGTCAAAATGGAGTATTGATGTCAGGTGTGTAGTGTGGGTTGACCTGGGATTTGTATTTTTTTACTTGCCATGGGGATGTGTCATTGGGGTGTGTTCGGTGTTTTTTGAGGCTGAGCCAGGTCAATGGGTACACTTGGTAGCCTTGTTGTGTGTTATTTTTGTCGACCGCCATTACTGTTCCAGAGCGACTGCGGCGGTCGGGATGCAACGGCCCTTCCGCCGGCTCTCCCATTCATAAATAGTTGCGATCGCGGCGGTCGGATACAGCGGATCGTTCCGCTGTCACCGCAATGGTATACTAATTTAACGTGTGGTCAATCCGCTGGCCGTGCGGCGGTTTTGGGTCTCTCCGCAGCAAATCCGACCGCCGCGGACGGATTTTCACCTGCTCCGCATGCTCCCGGCGGTCTTTCGTGGAATCCGTCCGCCGCGGTCTGAGTTTTCTGGCCGTTCATCCTAATCTGGCCGCCGGTTTTCCCGTGGTACATGCGGACGGTTAATTTCCGCTAACACAGCGGTCGGAATGGTTTTCCGCCTGCCATCGTAATCAGCCCTTTGGTAGCAACATCAAACAAAATCCTGGATACTTTGCTTTGAAGCTAATCAGAACCGGCAAAACCACCACATTGTCAAAATGCAATCAAATTATTAAAAGGAAATATACATAATTTGCCTTTGGCTTCAACTCAGTGGAGCAAATCTCACTGTCTCATGAAACTCAGAAAACAATGTCCTGGGAACATGCTGATATTCTAGGCACTTGTGGCCTGGTTTAGTAATGGGTAGTAATCATTTGTCATTTTCTGAAGGAAGTGATAAATCTGGAGGAGAATTAAGAGGTAAAATTCCAACCACTTCAGGGACAGTGTGTTCAAGAGGGAAAAAATCACACTCAGTCCCCACTCTTTAAATAGGGCTAGCACTTTCTTAAGGCAAGGGAAGGCAGCGACCTTGGGGCACCACATGGCGGTAGCGTCAATTTACAAAGGAAAGCTATACGAATTCTGTTTTTGTTTGAGATAAAATGCTACTTTTCCTGAGGCAGTGAAAATACTGGTACCGTTTCCGCTATACTTCCTGCAGGTGCTGAGCCCCCCTCTCTCCTATACGCAGCCAGCAGCTTTCCACTGTCCCTGGCTGCAGCAATGCTGTGCCAGAAGAGTTGATGAGAGGATGCAGCGGGTGCATATACCCTGCTTAAACCTCAGAAGGAGTGAATCCCTGTAAATATCAGATTGATAGAGAGTGCTAAACTCAGCTGGGTTATATTAGATTAATGATTAAACTAGTACTTGAAATGGACAGTGCTCAGTGCTTTGGAAGTGTCGGTACACCTGATAAAAGTATTGCACTTCTGCAGAGAAGTGCAGGTACTCTCCCTCCCAAAATAAAGAAGTGCAGGTCCTCAGTGCCTGACAGTATTAGCCCATTTAAAGCACTGGACAGACTACCAGCGGAATTCCTGCCAGTGAATGCATCTGCTGGGCTCCTAAACTGAGCGATCCTCACAGTCATTACGGAGACAGGTTCCAGTCTTGGAATTTTGTGTGACAATCTAATTCATTATGGGTGTGGTAATCTTGGTTTGATTCCATTGAACTAACTAGAGTGACACACCTGAAAATAATTGTTTATTAGGTAAAACGTTCAGGACTGGAGACAGTGCCCCATAATGATCTGGAGTGAGGTGATCACACTACTGTTAAACGCCATAAAAGGAACCTCTAATTTTGAAAATGGGAAAGTTTTTTTTTTAACTCATGTATCAGTGTTCTTCTTTAACCACTTGCATGCGTAGGACGGCCGGGAGCCGTCCGACGCTACAGTGCTCGTGTGCGTTGGACGGATCCCCGACGTCTGCAAATATGGCACTGGAAATCCCTCTAGTGCGGGCAGCAGAGGGATTTCCTTTCCCCCCAAACAGCCTTGGGAACTGGGGAAGAGTTTCCCCAGCTCCCAAGGCTGTTCAGTTTTTTTAACTGAAATGACGATCAGCACGCACATCGTGCTGACGTCATTTCAGTGAAACCGAAACTGAAATGAGCCGATCGGCTCGTTTCAGTTTCACTGCCTTGGTGCTCAGGGGTAAATCTCAGCCTACTGAGCCTTGATGCAGATGAGAGAGGTGTCATTGGAAAGGAGAGAATCTCCCTAGCAGGGATCCACCCACTAGGCACCAGGGAGGAACGAGCGGCCCCTTGAGCAAGGGCCTTTGCTCCCCCAAAATGTTGTGCCCATATTCAGTCTTTCTGCCCCACATTTCTGCCCATGGGGGCAATAGCCCCTTATCTGCTCCCCTGGGGGGGCAGAAAGCCCACTAGGCACCAGGGAATTACGTTTTTTTTATTATACATAGGGGTGGGGGCTGCCCAAAATGGGCATGGCAATGCCCCCACCCCCCAAAGAAATTTGCCATAGTCTTTCTGCCTCCCCTGGGAGGCAGATGGGGGCAATAGCCCCTAATATTCCCCCTGGGGGGGACAGAAAGCCCACTAGGCACCAGGGATCATGTTGGTTTTTATTATAAGTAGAGGTAGGGGCTGCTCAGAATGGGCATGCCAATGCCCCCAACCCAAAAAAATCTTTCTGCACCCCCTGGGAGGCAGATCAGGGCAAAAGCCCCTTATCTGCCCCCCCGGGGGGCAGAAAGTCCACTAGGCACCAGGGATATGTTTATGGGCATGTCAGGGAGAAGCCTCATAGACAAGGGTCGCTCCCCTTTTTATAGGCACGCATTTTGGCTGTTTCAGTGATATTTTTAGTCTCATCTACCCCCAACCAGGGGCAGAAAACCACTGGAAACCAGGGAAAGTTTCTGTGTGTGTGCACTGGAGTTTGGCTGACGGTCTACGTGTACTGACCTTTGGCTGGAACTTTGCTGGTGTTGTGTGTGGACTTGCACTTTGCTAATGGAGTGTGTGGATTCGCGCTTGTTGTTGGTGTGTAGATTGGCGTTTGCCTGGTGGTGTGCGAGGAGTGGTGCTTGGCTGGCAGTGTACGTGAACTGGCACTTGGCTGACGGTGTGCATGGATGGTGCTTGGTTGACTGTGTGCATGGATTGCGCTTGGCTGGCGGTGTGCATGGAAGCTGCTCGGCTGGCAGTGTGCGTGGATGGTGCTTGGCTGGTGATGTGCGTGGATTGCGCTTGGCTGGTGGTGTGCATGGATGAAACTTGGCTGGTGGTCTGTGTGGACTGGCTTTTGGCTGGCGTATGGCTTGCATGGACCCCCAGTGTTTTCTTACCCAGAATCTCCTGCAAACCTCAAATTTACTTACAAAGTCATATTTTCCTCAAATTTCTGTGTGGCAAAGTTGTTCGATCACCGCACAGGTATAAATGTCCTACCACCCAGCATTCCCCTTGGTCTCCTGAGAAATATGATACCTCTCTTGTGTGGGTGCCCAAAGTAGCGTCAGCCAAAAAACGTATAAACAAATTGCCCTTTTGGACCCGCTTTGGGCCCCCTCGATTTCTACACGTGTTTGGCCCTTCCATGTCACAGACACTTGGCCCATCCACACAAGTATGGTGTCATTTTTATTGGGAGACTGAGTGGAATGCTGAGTGGTAGGAAATTTGTGCCGTGCAGTGATCCCACAACTTACCCACACAGATAATAGAAGAAAATTTGATTTTTTAGCTAAATTTGACGTTGGCAACGGATTCTGGGAAGGAAAATGTTGGGGGATCAACGTAAGCCTCACCTATCTGGACTCCCGCAGGTATCTAGTTTTCAGAAATGTCTGGGTTTTTTAGTTTCCCCTGGATTGGCCTGCAGTGGCTGTTTCTTCCAAGGAAAGGGCAAGAACTTTGTTGTGTGCTGTGTCCCCTGCATGAGGAAGATCTCCAAGGGCTTGAAGAAGAGCTTGCCTCCTGTTTTGAAATCTCAGGAGCACAAAGACTTCTCCCCCAGCTCACCTGAACTTCCTTGCTGGGAGTTCTGACCTGCCAAGAGGTGCCTGTTGCTGTTCTGGGCCTCTGGAGGTTGTTCCTGATGTTGGGAGCTGGAAAAGTAACGCAGCGTCAAGAAGCGCAACGCATCCGCACCTGTTTCCGCTGCATCGCAGAAGAAACCAACGCAGCACCTGCTCGCGGCGGGAGAAATCGCTGCACGCCGCATCGAGTGAACCACTCTACGAAGTCTGAGAGCACCGAACTGATTCCGATGCAGGCCCTGCTGTGCGGCTGCAAGAACCAACGCATAGTGGGACCACGGTTGGAGAAACCAACGCAGCGCCATTGCCGCATCGAGAACCGATACATCCCAGATTCCCACACATCCCACTGCGGTGCCAACCCTGCAAGGACACCGGGGCCACAGTAAGAAACCGACGCATCACCTCCCTGCGCAGTAAGAAACCGACGCATCACCTCCCCTTCAGTAAGGAACAGACGCATCACCTCCACTGCGTGGCAGTAAGGACCCGACACATCACCTTCCCTGGAGTATGGAACCGACGCATCACCTTCCCTGCGCGTAAGGTACTGAAGCATCACCTTCCCTGCGGCTGTTTTTGTTTATGATTTTGACGCATCCATGGTAATTTGTGTTGAAAGTGTTGCATCTATAATTTGCTATGGACAAGACTGTTTCTACCTTTTAAAAGTCATATTTTTATTACTGTATTGTGGATTTTTGTCGTTTTGGTCTTGTTTGTTTTAGATAAAGATTACTTATTTTTCTAAACTAGTGTGGTGTCCATTTGCAGTGTTTTCACTGTATTACTGTATGTGTGCACAAATGCTTTACACACTGCCTCTGAGATAAGCCTGTCTGCTCGTGCCAAGCTACCAAGGGGGTGAGCAGGGGTTATTGTAGAGTGGTATACCCCTTACCCTGACTAGGAAGAAGGGTCCCTACTTGGACAATGGTGCAAACCATTACCAACTTGAGACCCCAATTTCTAACAGAAAACCTACTAAACCAAGACATTTCTGAAAGCTAGACACCCAGGGGAGTCCAGGGAGGTGTGGCTTGCATGGCTCTCCCAACATTTTCTTACCCAGAATCCCCTGCAAACCTCATAATTAGCTAAACAAAATCAAATTTTTCTCACTTTTCTGTGTGGGAAATTTGTGGGATCACCGGGCCGCCACAAATTTCCTACCCCCCAGCGTTCCCCCAGGTCTCCCGATAAAAATGGTACCTCACTTATGTGGGTAGACCTAGAACCCACGACAGGAAATGGCCGCAAACGTGCTGTGGAGACTTCAAAATTATCGATTGCAAAACTACCTGGTTTTGCGAAGGAGTCACCTGCGTTTTTAGTTCCGGGCTCAGCGGCCATCTTGGGAAACCTACCAAATAAAGACATTTCTGAAAACTAGACACCCAAGGGAGTCCAGAGAGGTGTGGCTTGCGTGGATCTCCCAACATTTTCCTACTCAGAATCCCCTGCAAACCTCAAATTTAGCAAAAAGAAATCACATTTTCCTCACATTTCTATGGGGGAAAGTTGTGGGATCACTGGGCCGCCACAAATTTCCTACCACGAAGCGTTCCCACAGGTCTCCCAATAAAAATGGTACCTCACTTTTGTGGGTGGGCCAAGTACCCCCAACAGGGAAGGTCCCAAAATGTATTGTGGAGACATCAAAATATCTATCACAAAATGACCTGGTTTTGCAAGTGGGTCACCTGTGTTTTTGGACCCGGGCTTTACGGCCATCTAAGGAAACCTACCAAATCCAGACAGTTCTGCAATCTAGACACCCAGGGAAGTCTAGGGAGGTGTGGCTTGCATGGATCCCCTAATGCTTTCATACTGAGAATCCCCTGCAAACCTCAAATTGAGCTAAATAAGTCACCTTTCTCACATTTCAGAAATGTGAGGAAAATATGTTTTTTGTACAAAGCTTGTGCTTTGCAAGGGATTCTGGGTAACAGAACCTGGTGAGAGCCACACAAGTCACCCCATCCTAGATTCCCTTCGGTGTCTAGTATTAAAAAATGTACAGGTTTGCCAGTAGAGCTAGGGCCCCAAATCCACAACTCGACATAATACAAATGAAAGATCAGTTTGAGTGGAAAAATGTGATGTGCCCATGTTGCATTTTGGGCCGTTTCCTGTCGCGGGCACTAGGCCTACCCACACAAATGAGGTACCATTTTAATTGGGAGACTTGAGAGAAATGCTGGGTGGGTGGAGGTTTGTGGCTCCCTGCAGATTCCAGAACTTTCCATCACAGAAAACTGGGGAAAATTTGTTTTTTTGACAGTTTGAGGTTTGCACAGGATTCTGGGTAACAGAACCTGGTGAGAGCCACAAAAGTCACCTTAACCTGGATTCCCCTGGGTGTCTGGTTTTAATAAATGTGCAGGTTTGCTAGGGTTCCCAAGGTTCCGGCTGAGCTAGGATCCAAACTCCACAGCTAGGTACATTGCGAAAAAAGGATCAGTTTTCACTGGAAAAAGGTGATGTGCCCACGTTGCGTATTGGGCCATTTCCTGCTGTGGGAACGAGGCCTCCCCACACAAGTGGGGTACCATTTTTATCGGGATAGTTGGGGGAATGCTGTGTGGTTGGAAGTTTGTGGCTCCCCACATTTTCCAGAACTTTCCATCACAGAAAAGTGAGGAAAATGTGTTTTTTTTTTACAAAGTTTGAGATGTGCAAGGTGTTCTGGGTAACAGAACCTGGTGAGAGCCACACACATCACCCCATCCTAGATTTCTCTGGGTGTCTAGTTTGTAAAAATGTGCAGGTTGACTAGGTTTCCCTAGGTGCCGGCTGAGCTAAGGTCCAAAATCCAAAGCTAGGCACGTTGCGAAAAGAGGGTCAGTTTTCACTGGAAAAATGTACTGTGCCCACAATGCGTTTTGGGCCATTTCCTATTGGGAGCAGTAGGCCTAACCACACAAGTGAGGTACCATTTTTTATCAGGCGACTTAGGGGAATGCTGGGTGGGTGAAAGTTCGTGGCTTCCCATAGATTCCAGAATTTCCATCACAGAAATTTGAGGAAAATGTGTTTTTTTTTACAAAGTTTGAGGTTTGCAAGGGGTTCTGGGTAACAGAATCTGGTGAGAGCCACACACATCACCCCATCCTGGATTCCCCTGGGTATCTAGTTTTTAAAAATGTAAAGGATTGCTAGGTTTCCCTAGGTGCCAGCTGACCGAGGGTCCAAAATCCACAGCTAGTCACATTGGGAAAAAAGGGTCACTTTTTACTGTAAAAATATTATGGATCCACGATGCGTTTTGGGCCGTTTCCTGTCCGAGGCACCAGGCCTACCCACACAAGTGAGGGTACTTGGGCGAACAAAGAAAAGTAGAACAAGTGTTATTATCAATTGACTTTCTACGCATTTCTGCCTTCCAAATGTAAGACAATGTGTAAAAAAGAAGTCCTTTTGAAAAATGTCCTGTAACGCACATGCTAGTACGGGTACCCACAATTTCAGAGATGGGCATATAACCATGGTTATAAACTCTGGGGCAGATTTACAAGAAAGTGACGGATCTGTACAGATGCGTCACTTTCCCTGCGCCAACCTTAGAAACCCTTGCGCCACCATAGATGCGCCGTATTTACAATACGGCGCACTATGGCGCAAGGATTGACAGATGCGTCAGAAATTCTGACGCATCTGTTGGCGGAAAAGTCACGCATTGCTGGAGTCGTGTCGCAAGCATGACGCAACTCCAGCAATGCGTGTTGAGGCCTATTCCCACTACACTGCGTCACTACTTACGTCTGCTTCAAGCAGGCGTAAGGTTTTGACGCAGTGGCGTCCTAAAAGTGGCGCAGTGAAATCTTGTAGATTTCACTGCGTCACTTTTACGAGGCCTTCCTGTGTGGGAACGCCCACCCTGCATACATTATACCTGTCGCAGGTATAATGTGACGCAGGGCTTTACAACGTTACGCATCTCCCTAGATGCGTCACATTGTAAATAGGCCGCATTTTTTGCGTCGCCGTTGCGTCAAAAAAAGTGACGCAATGGCGGCGCAAGAAGGCGCAAGGGGCTTGTATATCTGCCCCTCTATATTTTGTTCCCATTTAGGAAATACATAGGTTTCCTTGATACCTATTTTTCACTATTTATATTTTACCAAATGATTTGCTATATGCCCGGTTCACAATGAAAAACCATTGCAAGGCGCAGCTCAGTTATTGTCTCTGGGTAACTCGGGTTCTTGTTGAACCTACAAGTCCTATATATCCCTGCAACCAGAAGCTTCCAGCAGATGTAACAGTTTCAACTAAATTTCAATATTTGTTTATTTCAACTGTTTGTTTCTATCAGGGGCGTAACAAAGGCCCCCGCAGCCCCCGCGGTGCGGGGGGGCCCCGAGCTCCAGGGGGCCCCCTCAACACTTTACCCTGGCCTGACAGCTCCTGAGGAAGTCCAACTGAAATGCATTGGCATTTGCGCCTGCCCCCAATGCATTTCAGTTGGACTTCCTCAGGAGCTGTCAGGCTACAATGTAATAGTTTGCGCCCAGTGTCAACAGCCGACTTTCGAATCGATAGCCGTGGTACGTCACATCCTGCTGGCGCCTGTGGCGCAGGAGGGCAGGGGTCAGGCAGCAAAGTTTCTGTGCGGCAAATGGTAGTTATGCTTGCACCGCCGCGGTCAAATTTATATTGAATCTATGTTGTGATTCCCGACGACTGGGCTCTCGACTAACGGGACCGTGGCAGCTGCGATGGAGCCCAGAGCAGACTGTGCAGCTGGTGAGTACCCTTAAAATCATTGCCCGGGTGGCGCCGCAGGAAGCGATTACTTATTCACTCTGGGGACGGGTGGGGTCCGTTCACACTGCCATGCTGTGGGACAGAAAAGAAAGGTTTTTTTTTAAAGAGCAAGACTTCATTAAAAATTACCCTCCACATCCCCTCGACGTAACAATCCTTGCGGAGTTCAATTATTTACCAGCATCTCTAATGTGGCCGTTGCAGGTCCCGACAGGCGGGAATTTGGTATCAGATGGGTGCCAGAAGGAGCTTGTTTGGTGAGAGCCCCTCTCTGCAGTCTTTTTGCTCCCTCTGCCCTGTGTCTGATCGTTCTACAGTCACTCAGGGTCACTTAGTTTATCGCCCATCAATGGCTAGACTGTTCCACTGAGTGCCGCCGCAAGCAGCAAGAAGTTGCAGCACAAGCACTTAAAGTTACTTGATTTTTCCCGCTGCACGCCTTTACACTTATTTCAGCACGGACGGCTCTCTCACGTCCCATGTCTGCCAGGTATGATGTTGCGCTTGGTTGCTATAAAATTGGATTCATTCTGGGCTGCCTACGACCTCATGACATGTACTCTAGGAATTATTGTGCAGCAAGCAGCCTCTCTCTTCTTCAACAGTGGCACGTTAGTGTTCAATACTGTAGTGTAACAGTGTCGGGAGGGAGGGGGTGCCGTACTAATCGACTAGCACTGCATGCAATTTGCCTCATTATAGCGCCAAGGGCGGCGCCCTGCGCCAAATAAAACAAGATCTCTCCAGCAGGGGGCCCTCTAATTGCTAGTGATGGTTTGCAGCAGTTTTAAAATCTTTTTCTCGTTGTTCAAATGGCTGTAAATTCTGATATTTATATATTTCCCTCTTATTCATTGCTTTATTTTGCTCTCAAGATAGTGTCACTCATGGTCATTGAAATGTCACTCCTAATCACACTGAAATTATGAAAATGTCACACATAGCAATCTGAAACCTTGGCAGCTATGAGAGGGGGGCTCTCCATGACACAGTTCTACACATTCTACATATAAATATATCCTTTACCTTTTTTCTACTCGAAGTTTCATTTGGTCCATAAATTAAAGAAACAATGTTGTTTGTGATAAACGTCATAGAATGTAGTCAGGGAATCGAACGGACAACCACTGCTCACGTCAGTCAGGCCTAAGGTCACCCACGGAAGGCTGGAGCGCGCGCCCAGTCTTTGGGGATTGGGAAACAATGGGACTATTCCCTCGGAACACATCATTGGAAAGTTAAACATGGAACTTTGAGGAGTAAACGGACAATAACTTATGACTGATCTCATGGAAGGTAGGTAGACGAATCCATGACTTAGAGGTGAGCGATCCAACAAATTAACAGTGCGAGCCAAGACAGAGCCGAGCCAAGGGTCTGGGTGGTTCTTAGAGCCCATGCACGAGCCGCGCCGCCAACACGTTTGCCATGTAAATCATACTTCTTGAATAAGTGGAAGCTGTGACTTTATAAATCACATGGAAACACTGTCTGAGACGTACTTATCAAAAGTGATAGTTTTTAACTTGAATTTATAACCATTTCTGCCCCGCCCCCACCCTGGCAATAGTGCTATTAATGAACTAAAAGGCAAGACAGTTTTCACGTTTTTGAAGGTGCTTTCATATGCAATAGTGAAGAAAAAGTAGGTAAAAAGAAATATCTGACTAAGATCACACAATTTAGTTATGGGGGAAGCCGCAATGAATCCAAGTGTTCTGGTTCCACTTTGTACAAATCATTCACTGAATGGGTATCTGTTTGTCTCTCCTTTTTATCTCAAATGTTAAGGTTCTGTTTTCACCTCTTTGTCCATAAAGGTAGAGCGAGGGTGGCAGGCAGAAGGCACATGAAGGCTCGGCTCGGTATGGGCTCAAGGTCCCAATGGGACCTCGATTTGAGCCAGATCCAGGCTTCAACTTTCAATTTCTCGCCCAACTCTATCTCAACTCAGCTCACTACATACCTCTGCACCACTTTAGTACTTCTTTTGAAGTAACATTCAGTTTCACACTGCATCAGGTATTACTGTTTCAGTTGTGAAATGTACATTGCATATATTTCACCAACATAAATGATTCAATTTAAACACCATCACTTCGTTGTAGGAATAGTATATGTCGACAGAACCCTTGAAGGACGACGAACAGACAAAATAATTTTCCATAATTCATAATCATGATAATGAAAACACATTGGAAAGAGAACAATGAAAGGGTACATTCCATTTAAAAGCATTCATTTACCAAGACTAACACAGCGCAGGCAGAGTAACGGGAAAATGTAATGTACGGATGGCTTCCAATTAGAAACAGAGACAAGAAAAGCGGTCAAGGTGATGTGTAAATGTTTTCATTTTTATGTTTTTAAGATTTAACTGTGTGCCAGAGCTTAGACGATTAAGAAATAAAGCAAAATACATACATCCCACCCTCTATCTCTCTCCCAAGCTATCAATACACAGGATACCAGTAACTCTGGGTGCAGAGGTGTTAGGGGGTTACAAGTGACACTTAAATGGTCCCTTAGAAACTAGCACTGGTAGAATCAGACGGCTCAAGCCCAGGCTTGAGGCGAATGCTTATGGCAGTGAGTAAAGCTCTCAGTTCTCTGAAAAGAGTGCATTCAGTCAATATTTCTCAGCAAAGCTGCAAAAGTGATCATGCACAAGCTTTCTAAGTGATGATTTAAATCCATGCATAAAATAGAATTCGAGTGATGCTACAAATGTGGCCATTCAGTCGACATTTCTAAATGACTGTGAAAACATCAGCATGTACTGATTACTACTGGGCGATAGTGCAAATCTGGGTATGCAGTAAGGATTACTGAGTGATGATGAAACTCTGAGCTCGCATTAAGGATTATTGAGGGATGTGCATATTCAAACATATACTAATAATGAATAATGGAGCAAATCTAATTATGCATCATGATGGTAATTCTGAACATTTTGTGGGAATACTTGGCACAATGGTGTCCTCCGTAATGCTTTCTGTGGCATAATGGAAGCAAATCTTAACATACTGTAAGCACTCTTGGCGCAATGGTGCCCACTGGGGCAATGGGCCTGCCACCTACAGTCACTGGTTAGCTGGAAATGTCATTCACATTTTTGAACAGCCCAAAGGGCAGTCAATTGGTGGCTGGATTATCTGTCGCCATGATTGATGGCATGTCATCAGGATGGGCAAGCTCCAGGAGGAGTAGTACCTCTCCATCTGTACCACCACTGCCCAAACACACCAGAGGGGGTCCTTCCAACAGTGCCGGGGCTCCGTTTCCACCTTACATGGCGGTGGCATGGCTCACTTATCACACCACTCCGGGAGCTACTCTTTGAGGTGTGCTGGAGCCAAACAGTGCGCACTCCTTGCAGTATCTGGGATGTTCTTTTCAGGCTGTGCTTCTCCAGACTGCTGAGCAGGGCATGCAGGGCATTTCACTGACACGTAAACTGCAAACAAATGTCAGATTCAGAGTTTTGACAGTCTTTGGCCAGACGCACTTGGACCAGTACCTGTTCCTTAGCCGAAAGTGAAGAACCTAGGCATATGGTTTGACAAAATCTATCATTTGACAGCCAGACAGCCAGCCTCGCGGTGAAATGTGTTGGTATCCTAAAAACATTGAACAAGATCAGGGGCCTTCTCCGTGTGAAGCCGCCAGGAAAACAGTAGTCCAGGCCCTGGCCTTGTCCAGACTGGACTAATGTAATGTGTTATATCTCTGAGCCACACAAGGGAGGTTGAGAAAGCTCCAGAGTGTGCAGAATTCGGCAGCAAGTTTGCAGCTGAACATCACGAGACGCTCCTCCATGGGACCAGCCCTTGCTAAACTACACTAAATCCCGCTAAGCAAGAGAGTGTCCTTTAAAGCCACGTGCTTCTGCCATAAAATCTTGAATTATAAAGGACCTTATTACCTATATTCTCTGGTGAAGCCTTATCGATCCAGAAGAAGTTTTAAGTCTGCCGGAGCTGCGTTCACCATAATCCCCATCATGAAAAAAGCACCCATGGAAGGATGTTCCTTTAGTTTCTGGCTTCCAAAATGTGGAACACTATGCCTCTGGATCTGAGACAGGAATGCTCAGGATTAGTCTTTCATAAGAAACTTAAGACTTGGCTTTTTAAACAAATTTAGGGCGGGTAGACTGTGCATTTTGGCTCTATAATGGAGAATTAATTTCTAGTGCAGGAACACTCCGTATGGAGTAACCAGGCGCTTTATAAATTTTGTATGACTATTATTTATTTATTTTACAAAAGAAGGTTACTGCTTGTCATCCCAGGAAAAAGATAAACCTTTGAAAGGTACAGTGGCTTATTTTAAATATAAACGAAACACGTGGAATATGTTACAATGTAAGGAAAAGTCAGCCTAATTATTGAAAATCGCATTTAAAGATTGCAGCAATAGAAGAAAGGATTGCGGGAATGTAGATGTGACATAAAGGTTTGTGGGTATTTAAATATCCTGCTCAGCTACCTTCTCTTCAGAGAAAGACTGGATCTTCATCCACTCTGGATCAGATGCTTCTGAACAGGGAAAAAGGGACTCACCGCAATACTTTTATTAGTAACACAGATCAATGTTGACTGGGTGTGGAGTTGGAGTCCTTTAGAGCAGTCTCAAGGGTTAGTGCTCAGCTCAGAGAGGAAACTAAGGCTGCAAGGGCTGAGCACACAGCATTGTCTGCGGAATAATGTGTGAAGGCTGCAGCTCCAGTGGCAGCCGCTGGCGGTGCCTTTGGTGATGGCATCTCTAATAACATGCACAATTGTGGTTAAGTCTTGTTTGCTTTGTTTAAGATGTGAATATTTTTGGGAGGTGCTTTACTTGATAATACCAGTTTGGTTACTGTGAACAATCTGATAGGCCCTCTCCAGCTGCTTACTTATGATGATCCTGTTTTCGTTTAACAATGAAGTACTGAAATAAGCCCAACCCCAGCAATGTAATGGCCCCAGGGCTAGATTAATACATTCTGAAAGTAACAACTCAACTAACTTAGCAGGATCTTTACGGTCAGGTGATGGAGTTTCAATGCACTGCTGACAAACATTAACCGGGTTGTAAGTGTCTGACTGCTAAGGCAGCCACGAACAAGAAAGAATCAAGGAGAGTCAGGTTGGGTGTAACCGGTAGGAGTGCTTTCAGCTCATGGGCACTTTCCTTCGCGGGTACTTGGAACGAAGCAGAAAATACACAAAGGTTTGGGATCCAAAATTCTAAAAGGGTAAACAATACTCAAGTTAAGAAGGCACCTCTCAAGCAAACGTTTCTCAGATTTGTACTTGTAAACCTGCAAAAGCAACCCTCTACATTCCCAGTTTTATAACCTATGCCACATCACTTCAGTCATCTAAAATAGGGGACATAGCTATCATTAGAGCAGCAGGAACAGTGGCACCAGGACCCAGGGACGTAAGGGTTACCGCACTCCGATTGGGGCTCTCTTTTACTATACAAATTAGCATTTTCTAGAGAACTCTAGAACATGGAGTTCGGTTTTCTAGAAACCTTGGCAATAAGCAGTGGGGTAACAATAGCCCCTGCAACCTCCACGGTGTGTGTGTGTGGTGGGTGGTGGGGGGAGGGGGGTGGCCGAGCTCCAGGGGGCACCTCCGGCACTGCGCACGGGCAGTGGACACCTGGCCTGCAAGTTCATTACTGGGTCCGGAGAGTGGGGGGCCCCACTCCATGTACTTTGCAGGGGGGCCCCCTCACGTTTCGTTACGCCACTGGTTTCTATAGGAAAACCTTAAAGGATCTACACAAATCACCCCTTGCTAAATGTAAACTTTTGACTACTTTTTGAAAATGAACAGCTTTCCGGGATCCATTATTGCTTTCACACCCATTTCTACCACTAACTAGAAGGAGGTTGAAAGCACAAAGAATAGGAAAAAGAGGCTATTTCCCAGTAAAATGCCGAAACGGTGTAGAAAATTTTGGGTTGCTGACAAAAGTATGTCTGTTCCTGAAAGCTGGGAAAATGGTGATTTTAGCACCACAAACCGTTTGTTGATACCATTTCTAGGGGAAAAAACAGACGCTTTCTTCTGCAGCACCTTTTCCCCCAAAAACCCAAAATTTAGCTGTATTTTGGCTAATTTCTCGGTCCCCTCCATGGAAATCCACAAATCCTGGGTACCTTTAGATTCCTCAGGATGTTAGAAGAGAAGGACACAAATTTGGTGTGAATTCCTTTTGTGGGCAAAAGGTTGCAGGGGCCTAAGGTTTCGGGGGTGGGGGGGGAGAAAATGTGGTTTTGCCCAGGGGCAAATCTTTGCAAATCAGGCCCCTTGTATGCGTGCCCCCTGTATCCGTGGCATGCTCTAGGTTTCCGCATATAGGGTGATTGTCTCCAGGAAAGCGGAAGCCATACTTCTTGATAAATGTTTAAGCAGCTTGTTTAAATAAATGCTATCAGAGAATAATCCCTTCTAAAAGGACCACGTGAGTGCAGTCACTTTGATCACTGCTATGTGTCTGTGATACAGAGGCAGGCATCGGTGTAGGTAGACATTATAACACATGAAACGGGCTCCTTACATGGTCTACGATCGTGAAAAGTACTTTCCCCACAAATGAATGAACCTCTGGTGCACGTTCGCTGTTTCTCTGGATTTGACATTCTCTGCAGTGTGCTAAATGATCAGACAAACACTGTGCGCTTAAAAACATTCAAATACTTTTCACTTGAAAATACATTCACATTTCAATACTTCAGTATTAATCACAGTTCACCAATAAGAACCCGCAGCAGTAACACTTAACGTTGTCATCATAACAGAGGCGCAAAGCGAGAAGACAGGCGGAAACATTAACGCGTTGTAAAATAGAAAACTGAAATGAGACGCACCTGCAAAACACTAGAACCCTGTGAAACGTTTTAAAAGAGGAGAGAAAACTACCCCACACGCGGTAGCAGGTTATTTCTCGCATAACTATGCTGTTATCAAATTTAAAAGATTGGTAAGTAACTGCCTGAATCTAATGGAGAAAAAGTCTGAGGAGGTGACTAAAGCGATGTGCCCCCCGCTAGTCTTGCTGTGTCCGATTTCTCCTATTTTTAGCAACAACACAACACAAGGAATCCCGCAGAGACACCTGGAATTTCCGTCTTCCTAGTCCCAAGCCATAGGGGCAGAGCACTGGGTAGATGGCATATGCAATCCTGCCCCCAGTAATGAGCACTGGGGCCAGTTGGTAGGCCTTGTTAAAGCTGACCACCAGCACAGTAAAGTGGGTGGACCAGCAGACCAGGTAGGTGGACACCAGGGCTAACATGAGCCAACCTGCCCTACAGTGAGACCTTGAAGTGGAGCGGGCTGTAGGACCCACCCAGTTGTTCACCTGTAGGGTTGGGTTTCCAGTTCGGGCAAGCACTTGAGTATGGCAAGGATTATCATAGCGCTGGCTGTCAGCATCATGGTGGTGGGCAGGATCTCGCACAGTATCACACAGCTGTAGAGGTAGATCTTCTCCTTCCAGCTGTGCCCCATGACAAGCACACAACCGTAATAGCGCCTGATGTTCCCAAGAGAGCTCGTCCCATTGACTTGGGAATAATTTCCATGGGACATCTGATCCCCTGCCCAAATATCCTTGTTAATGTACATTAAGGTTGGACTTAGCAAACCCCCCCAGGTGATCCAGACTGTGGCCAAGCAGGTCTTCATCGGTGTGGCTGACCCCAAAGCGCGCATCAGAAAAGAAGGAGTGCTGCGTAGTTTAAGGGTGTAATAAGCACTGAGGAGGACGGTGAGCCAAGCACTCATGGAGCCGGAGAGGACGGAGGAGAAACCAAGGACCTTGCAGAAGGCACCTCCAAGCGCACCACCACCACCACCAAAAGCCTGGTAGAGCAACACTGGTGCTCCTGGTGACGACGGAGCACAGGTTGGCCAAAGAGAGGCTGCTGATCAGAAGGTCCACTGGTGGGATCCGCCTGTCAGAGGTCCTCACAGTCAGCCTCAGCACCACCGTATTGCCCAGCACGCCAAGGAGCAGAAGGATGAGGTAAGTGCAGAAGACCCCCAGGTTCATGTCCACATCTGTTCCTGGTTTCATGGTGGCAGGAGAGGAGAGACCTTTTACACAAGACCCAGCAGTGGTGTTCCTCTGATGAGATGTGGAGTTTGGGTGCCTGGGCAGACAGAGGAAGAACTGACAGTAGAATAACCGGCCCTTGAAGAATTGAGCAGGGCTTGTAGCCAGCCGGCGAGCAGGGCTTGTAGCCAGCCGGCGAGCAGGGCTTGCAGCCTCTCTGCACAATCTCTCTTGGAGAAGAGCACTCCGAAGCGAGCGGCTCGCTGGATAATGTGAATGGAAGAGAGCCGAGGAGAAACTCCGCCTGACCTTGGGTGTCTGTGCGCCCCAGGAGCACGCTGCATTCATTGGGTGGATTTGTACACCTCCATTAAGTCCAGATCATAGAATAGCAATATTTACACTGATTATCGTGAATGACTTGCCTCGAGTATGTCTCTTAAGTGCTGATCACGAGCACGCACTTCTGGTATAAATCGTTCTCATCCACTCAAATTTAATTGCGGCATCAGAAGGGATTTTAATGATTCTTGCAGAGATAGCTGTCGAAATGCCCACTAGATACATACATTGAAAAGCAAAGGATGCTATATTAAATTCATTTTGCAGAAAGGAATAATAAAAACAGGAATAAACCGTGTAAAATCTGAAACAACATCCCCGTATCCACCAGGACCGCCGAACGCTGCCCCAGTTTAGGGAACAGTTGCAGAACATTACATCACGATGCGGTAACTTTTCACCCAGCTTCCTCTCCTGTTACTGGCAGTGTTGTCGTAAGTATTTTTGGGGCCCCAGGCAAGAAATATTTGGAGGCCCAAGTTCGTAACAACTTTGAATTTTATTACCTACTTTTGTGCTAATTGTAGCCTGGATGATGCCAAACAAACGTTTGAAAAGTGGTTTCGCACATATAAATTAAAATATCCCTTTCTGAGGCCCCCAAAAATCCTTAATGTGGCACTGGGCAAAGAGAGGCAGAGGCAGAGGTAGGCAGACAGAAGAAGAGAGGTTCAGATATAGAAAAAGACAATGGTGAGCTAAATAGAGAGAGATCATATTTCCATTCCCTGGGGGCCCCATAGAAGGTGGGGGCCCTGGGCAATTGCTCACTTTGCCCATTCCTTAAAACGTCTCTGGTTATTCGCCGATTTAAGCTTGCCTTTTACCATGTTCAGTGCTCCGCTTCCTTTTGTCTTAGGTTGGGCTATAGGAATACCATATACATATGTATTCTTGGAGACACCCTTCAAACAGCAGGTGCTGCTGCCATGAAGAGGGGGCAACAGGAGGAGTTGTGTTCAGGTACTGTACGAATGACTTTGGAAACACAGACTTTGCTAAGGGTGTGTGAAGTTGTAAAGTTTTTCTCTCACACATTTCCCATAATTCTTGCTGAGAAAATTCTCTGCAAGTCAGTTTTCATTAGGAATTTTACCAACCCTTTTAAGGCAGTCTTGAGAAAACAAAAGATTGCCAACATCCCTTTAATATATATTTTATGAAAAAAACCAATTACATAATTCACGTGGAAATGGTACTTTCATTTTTAAAGCAAACTACCACTCGCAGGGAAATGTTGACAGTCTGGGAGGGAAAACCCAGGCAAAGGAGGAAACTTCTTGAACCTAGGACAGACCAATAAGCAGGATCTACGTTGTATGTCACCCACCCCTAACAAAGCTGCCAAGCCTCCCACCTTCATGCATGATATCGAGCCCAGGTCTTTTCTTTGAATTTGAATCAGATTTCAAAGGAAAAACATGAACTAAGGCTGCACAACACTCTTAGTTGGCAAATATTAGGCATTTGATCTAAACTTGAATGATTGTGGTCTCATTTTTAAATCTCAGGTGCCTAAAGAAAGAGGCATATGGAGGAGCATCCATAACTTCATAAACTTCCCCAAATCGGCAGTATATAGATTGAAAAGAAGAGGTGCGAGAACGCACCACCGCTCCAAGCCGCAGGTGGTGTTTATTTTGGTTGTGATGATGCTGGCTCCTGTCACTTGTGCCTTTTTGTTGTATGGCATTTTGTTGTAACAGTGATGTGTTGTTTGGAGAACATCTGTCTTTAAGTAGAAAATTAGAACATATGGGGTTTGATTGAGATCTAGAAGGGCAGGATACTCGGTCACAAACATGATGGATATCCCATCCACCGTATTACAAGGTCCATAGGATATAAGACACGTGTTCTATGGCGCTTGGGATATCTGTTACAGTTGTGACAGAATATCCTATCTGCTGAAACCTAAGTCCTCCCATGGATACTTTGCTGGATCACACTGGAAATACCAAGGTCTGAACCATCTTTCTGAACTCTGAGTTTTAGTGGCTTTGATCTTTGCAGATAAGGAATTCCAAAGTTTTCCAAAATAATGCCACCAATGGTTTTTTTCCTACAAGCAGGAATTATTAAATGCGGTGCCAGTCTGGAATGTAAGCTCCTGGGTTGGGAATATTATGCAAATTTAGTTTGAATTAATTTTGATCCTTTGCCATTATTATCTCTGTGGGTGATGCACAGTAGTCTAAAAGAGGATCTTCTTTTTATTGGAAATCATTGTAGAGCGTTCAGGATCGGAGAAATGTGGGTTCCTATATTTACATTTAGAAGTAGTCTTGATGCTGAGTTATCGATTTTTTGTAGGCTTTTAATAGTTGAGAGTGGAGTGCTTTGGTTATCATAGTCACGTTTTGGGAGGATGAGGGATATTGTTATTTGTGCCTTTTGTGAAAAGCCAAGCTGTGGAAAGATGAGTCTAAATGTTTTCAATGTGTAGAAGGTAGACTGGCACAGCCTGTCCACTTGAGTGTTCATCGAATGTTTTGTAAAAAACAATCCACGATTTTTCACGTTTCTGCAGTTTTTCCCAGTTTATCAGGCCAGAAAGATATAGGGTCATAGGGCCAGATGTCGCAAGTGTTTTACTGTTTGCGAACGGTAAAAAGCCTTTTGGGATGTATCATCCAAAAAGGCATTTGCAAAATAGGGAATCACAATTTTTGTGATTACCTATTTTGCGAATGCATTTAGGGAATCGCAATTTGCGATTCCTTAAATGCAATGCTGGAAGCAAAGAAATATTGCGACCTGGCAACTTCAAGTTGGTGGTAGTTTGCTAATTCCTAGAAAAAAGCACTTTTTTGCATTTTTCTAGGTGCCATGTGGCGTACATACATGCCCTTAGGGCATGTATGTGCGCCACATGTGCACACATGCATATGTCAGGGGTGCAACAGGGTGTCCTTTTGGCCCCCTTGCACCTTTGAAATTGCATGCGCAATTTGCGAGTACCTGTTGGCTACTCGCAAATTGTGCATGCAATTCCCATTCATTCCTATGGGCCTCTAGGCCCATAGAAATGAATGGGAAGCCATTCCTTATTTGCGACTCGCAATTTGCAAGTCGCAAATAAGGAATGCGTAGGAATCGCAATTTTATTTGACGGAGCAGTGAGGACTGCAGGAATATTGATAAGGCTCTTATCAAGGAGACCTATCATTCTGGCACAGTATGAGATTGACGAACTAGGTCCACACACTGGAACCAGGCAGGGCCCGGACCGGGCCCCAGTTTCCACTCCCAAGTAGACACTATCATGGCCGCTATTCACCTGAAGACACATTTGCCCTGACGAAGTTCAACCATTGAACGAAACACGTTGGCTGATGCTTTGCTCAAATCTTATGGATTGTTGGAAATAAAGACGTAGAATTTTACCACGAAGACACTGATCATGCTTTTTTATTGATATAATATTAACTGGGAAGTGCACCGCTCCATCTCTCTTAAAGTACTATATATCTGCGTGGGCAGTTGGCACTCTTCAACGGCGGGTGCAGGAGCTGATAGTGCACATCAATTTGCAATATAACAGTTAACTCTACCAGGGGGAACACGACTAGGAGGTGCGGCTATTGGAGTCCGCCGTTGTTTCTCATTTTACATTGATATTTAAGAATTAATTGAAAATATGTCCTAATTGTGCTTCCTACAGCACTAACCAAAATATCTATGACTTAATGAACCCCGTCATTTTGTTTCTTTCAAAAGGAAATTATTTCGGTTTTATCAGTTTGATTCACTCAAGAAGGCTTCAGGACAGCCACATCTTTGTCATAAGTAAGACTGGTAGCTCTTTAGTTGTTCCTTAGAACACTCTGGGAGGTTGCAGTAGAACACAGGGTAATAAACCGACAAGCTGCTCCTGTTGGAAGTACATGTTTTACTCAGAATGTCAGGCTTTATTCTCCCATGGCTGAGAAAAATAGTATATTTTCTATAAATTCACACTCTCATTCTAGCTTCTGGAGCATCAATTTAAATAGGGCTTTCTGTTGAACATGGGACTTGCAAAGAACTTCTCAGGTAAGTTCTCTCCTTCCCATTTCATCTCCGCTAGGAGTAAAGAAGGCATGATGGTCTATGCACCTTCCACAGATGAGCCTAGAACCGTACCCTTTGTCACACCCAACCATATTTACTGACTGTAGGGTGAAGAAGCACTCTGCACATACCTCTGCCCCCACCCAGCCACATGTGCTATTTGGGCCAGAGGCCTAGGTACGTAACACCTGCCTAGGCTCAAGGCCTAGGTACTTAACCCCTGCTCGTCACCCATTCACATGGACCCAACCAAAACTTAAGAAGACCATAGCATTACATTTACATGAGCACCAGTTGCATTACAGACTAACATTCACTTTTAGGCACAGGGAGATTACGTGATTTGCCCAGAATCACAGGATGTTTGAGCCTTCCCCCGAGCCACGACCCTGGTTCCCCAGCTTTAAAGTCGGCCACTCTAACCGTTAAGCTTCATCCTCTAGCTTGACAATTATTTGGTGGGCTAAAAGGAAAGTGTCGCAGTGCCTACTTATACAACTAAACTTTGCAAACATCTAGGATGCAGATTTTGAGGGAAAAATCAGAGAATGTAGTTTCCTCATTATATGGGTTTAAGAAGATCCAAGTTCAAGCTGCTTTGAATCACCCACAAGGCGATACATGGAACAGGACCGCTCTTCATCAGGAATAAAATCACCAAACACTTTCAACAAAGGAACCTCCGCTCTAGAGTGGCACCTCGCCTCAAAATCCCAATGTACAAGAAAAAAACCAAGGGTGGCTCATCCTTCTCTGTTCAAGCAGCCAAACTATGGAACTCTTTACCCCCCCAACATAAGATCCACGGATAACCACCTTATCTTCAGAAAACTACTCAAGAATTGGCTCTTCCCCACATAACCACCATACGCAAACAGAAATATACAGCATATCCCTCTGTATATAAGCATTTATTTGTACTATAGATATGTACCTATATATGTGTATTTCTTTGTATAAACGTGTAGAATAATTATGTTTTAAAAAAATATAGATATTCACTAGTTCTGCTTAACAAATGCACATATTACTGGTAGTTACATTATTCTATGTTTTTAACATGTATATAACTGACTGCATAAATAAGTACATCTTTTATCATAACTATACCTACAATTGCTTCACTATTAAATTACAAAAAAATAAATAATTTAAGGTACAACAACACTTGAAAGCTGGAGTTTATTTAATGCATCTTTAATCTACATATACTACCTTCCTGTTTGCATCTATATACCTTCCATGCACTTATGCATCTATATATTTATTACTTTTCTTCTAATTCAGCATATCCAATGCACTACCCTGTTTCTCACCCTATACCGCTCTCAATATATCTTCTACCTCAACTCTGACTCATCTCAAGCCTCTTTCTACTACTCTTACCAATGCACTACCCCATTGCTCACCCTATAACTCTATCAATATATCCTGTATCTCCACTCTCTCATTCATCCCAAACCCCATACCACTACTATGATCCCCAAAATAACCCTTTCTAGTCTCTTCCCTACTCTACCCCTCCTTGCATCATCTGATACCTCTTTTAGTAGTCTGATCCCCCAAAACAAGCCATTCTAAACCCTTTCCTCTGACTCTTCCCCCTCCACCTCCCTTTTACACACCCCAAGCAACCTCCTACTGCTATGAGCTCCAAAACAAAGGGAAAAAAGTTCTAAATCCTTCCCTCTTCTACCCCTCCGCTATCCTTTTCAATCCAAATAACAGACTAACATGTCCACCACTCAAATTAATTTCATATTTCACTATACTAATTCACCACTAATCCTTGATGGGTTCCGGAGTAGTCTCCCACTGGCCGAAAAAGCGCTTCAACACCCCATCAGGGGTAGCAAGCACTATATGTATAAATGCAAACCTTTTTCCCTTTTCTATCCCTCCACTATCCTTCTCAATCTAAAAAACTGACTAACATATCCACCACTCAAATGACGTTCATATTTCACTATACTAATTCACCACTAATCCTTAATGAGTTCCGAAGTAGAGTGCTACTCACTGAAAAAAGTGCTTCAACGCCTCGTCAGGGGTAGTAATACAAAACAATACATACGAGGCCTCCCTTCACCATGCACTCAATCAGAAACTTCTCTCACACTGGCCTCATGATGCATACCTATATGCTGCTCTCTGGTTCATCTCTCACACAGTACTCACCCTGCGCACTATTCATCCTCACTTACCCACATTCGCAGCTCACCTCACACTCATACAGACATTTCCTTCACTCTGCGTACAGAAATGCACATCTTTCACCCTGCAGGCACACAGACACACCCTACACTGACAGAGAACACATTCCACTCTCACAGGCACACCTTTCACTGGCTCAAGTACAACTTATAGTGCACTCATACAGACTGATCTGTGCATCTACACTCCATACTGCACCCACCAGAAGTACTGAACACATAGGATGGGCTCTGCTACTACCCAGCAACATGCAGCCTCCCCATCCCTAGCACTCACAAGCGACAGGATATGGCCTTCGGCCCTACCCTTGCCCCTAGTAACACCAGTGTACACACAGTAGAGTGTTCAGATGTGTCCAATGGTACTGGGATAAGGGTGTGGCCTTTAGCCATTCATTGTACCCACTCCCAGAACATCTGTACTGAAATCTGAAGTCCTTATTATCTCACTATTAAATAAGAACTTCAAGTTCCAGAATTCATAGAAAAATCCTGCACTAAATGAACTACTTGCACCTGGACCTAGAAAAATTGATAGGATTATTTTGAGCAGTTAGTTCAAAGCCTGCCCGAGCAAGCCTGCGTCCCAGGGTGAATCTAAGTCACCCACATGCCATGCGTAATACCCACCTTGCTGGGCAAGCCTTCTGTATGCTTATTGGGTGTTTGTGGGGGAATGCACAATTCCTCACGTAGAAATGGTAATCCTGCCCACAGTGAGCATCTTGTTAGCTGAGAAGATTTGGAAATTCAGAGGAGGATAACAAAGCACATGTGCAGCAGATAACATAATTTCATTTTACAGTATTTGTATGAAAACCTAGACCAGCCGTTCTTATTCTGACGTTCAGTAACCCCTGTGGTCAGCAACAACTACTCAGAGGGTCCACGACTGCTTAGAAAAGTAAACAATATTTGGGGGGGCGTGGCCAAGTAGGCCGCAGGCTTTTGAAGCTCCGCTCGGCGCCGGAGATGAGAAGCAGCTACGGGTGGCTGTGCTGAAATTTGAAGATTATATCTGGATGAACTCGGTGCGCGAACGCGGGTTGGCAAGGTATGTTTCCTTGTTTTGGCTATTTCGAGCCATTTATCCTGTTTTTGCTTGCCCGCTTCGCGCACCTCAGTATTGGCGGTTGCGGCCGCCATTTTGTATGCTACGGAGCGCTCTGTTGATGGCTTCGTACTCCAGCTTTCACACAACAATATATATACATGCACGGCCCCCAAGCCTATAGAAAAGACAGGGACGCCTGGAGGTTACTATTGTGAATATGACTGCCGCTTAATAGCAGCTTCTCCACTGTGACCTGGCATATGAGGAGCCTAATACACTCATGGCATTGTAATCTGTTCCTGTTGAAAATATTGTGGAGATAGAAAGTTTAAACTGCAAACTTTTTAGAACCTACTTTTAAAATGCCTAGTTGCTTGTTCTAAACGCTGCAACTTTGGAGAAAACGTTCATGCCGATTAGATACCACGCAAGTGGGTTCACTGCTTGAACTATTTGTGGTATCCGCTCCTTCATAACAATTTACTCTGCTCAATATTTAATTATTAGGGGCCACACTTGAAATTTTTGAGTAACGTTACAATTTTGGTATTTTTCCATGGGTTGCATTAGGTCTTTTTCACGGCCGTTTCTACTCTTTTTTTGCACGCTTATGGAGTCCTCTCTGAAAGCTGTCACTGCATCTACTGTCATGCCTACGGTTCGCAAAGATTCAAATGCTCCTCCAAAGAGGCAAAAAAAGACCCTGGTTCCCCTACTAAGTCTCCCCTACCTCTGACTTTAGAAGACCTTATGGAGGAGATCAAACATTTGAAACCCTTTGTCATGGAGACTAACGTTACACTTCAGCGAATTGAGGAAAAGTGGTCTACACTGGAATCCAGGGTGTCAAGTGTCGAACAACGGATCAGTGATGTGCAGGATGCGGCTGTCAAAATTGATGCCATGTTGTTGCAAAGTCATCCTGTGCCCTGGGCACCCCCCAACTTTTTGCTGACTAGTACTGGTGGTAACTGACTCTGACTGACCCTGGGCTTTGCCTAACCAGGCCCAGGGCCAGTGCTATGCTGAACACATTTAGAATACAGTGAAAACACCTACATACACTAGGGTACACTATGGGTTGGGGTACCCCTGTGATTAGCATGACCTACCCTAGAAGACCCTAGTACATAATAGGGCATGGCAGTTTAGAGGCCAGCAGCCTTTTCTGCACTTGCATGTGTGCACTGCTGAAGCCTGAGGTCAGTTTAACAACAGCCTTGGGTTCCATGACTGCTTTTAAAAAGTAAATTGTGCCCAAACTCGACTTTGGTGTTTGGGGTACTTAAAAATGGATAACCTACAATGTTGTGGCATATTAGGAACCCCCAGGGTCTCCCCTAGGTGTCCCAGGGGTGGGGGGTCAGGTATTTATCCAGCGGACCCTTGTAAAATGAGTTTTATATGCCCTGGGTTAAGTGAAATTTCACATTTCACTCCCCACATTGTGATAAAGTGCTGCCCAAATTCGACTTTGATGCTAGGAGCACTGTGGAGGGAGAATCTGCAATATTTCTACAGATTCAGAACCCCTAAAATCTCCCCTAGGTGTTCCATGGGGTGGGGGTCCTGTAGATATAGGGGGAGTACTTATAAAATATGCTTTTGTAAGTCCTGGTGCTGGAAAAATGGCCCAAGTCATTTTTCCCATTGCAATTCTCATGCCACATAGGTTAACATGGCAAGTAGTTATTAACTAATAACTCATGATAGGAGAAGGATAGAACTTCCATTCAAAGACTTCCCAGAATGGTAGTGATAAATCCAACAATAAGATATTGTTGAATTTCTCCTAAAATGTACAGACAAGAAGTTATAAGACTTTCTTGTTTGCAGGTCCAGATTCAGCCTTCCAGTGGTCTGTCCTGATTGGTCAGAGTTAAGTGGATTAGCCAGGCTACTTTGAAGAGGTAATAAAGAGCCACTGGGCTTAACCAGCTCTGCTGGGAGGGCAGCGTGCTGCTACACAGGAATGCCAGAGCAGGGGGAGGAGTCGTAAACCATGGTCTTCAAAGGAAAGGGGAAGGCCTCAGTGTCAGTTACCACTCTACTCTTTTGACCCCAAGCCAGAGCTAGGATTAAGGAAGGAATAAGCAGATGCAAGGGGGAGAGTCTATGGAAATTAGCCATCCTAGAGGTGTGTTTAGCCAGCTCTTAACTCTCTGATGGAAAATCAGCCATTATAAATTTGGAAGATTTGATGCACTCTGGGACAAAATAATGCCACACTCTACAGGATGTGGTCATATCTTTGGGGAGTTACCCTGCCCCCACTGGTCAGGAGTGACCTCCTGCTTGACCCAGAGAACTTGGAATAAGTATCTGAGAGGGGCAGAGTCTCTCAGATCTGCTGCTTGAAATTTAAGAAAGCAAGACGTTGTTCCATGCTGAGAAGTTTGATGTGCAATTTCTAAGGCCTGCCCTCTGAGGACTGCACCATCTGGAACTACAGCCCTGTGGACTACCTTGCTGTAAAAGAACTAAAGAGTGGACTCCCTGCAAGCTACAGGTTAACATAGCTCACCTGGATCATCACCACCAAGAATCCTCAACCTGGAAAACTACCAGTGGATTTGTAAGGGTTTTGTCCAAGTGGATTGTGGGAACTGAAGTCCTCAACTTTTAAGGACCATCTTGGAGCTTCCAGACCCTTGGAGTGAGTTTGAGACACTTTGGGACCCTATGGGGAACTTCAGGAAGAAGTTACAGGAGTTTGGAGAACTTTGGAGCAACTTTGGAAAAAAGCTCCATAAGGGGACCGACTCAACCTGGTCAGCCAAGCCGCCTGCCTTCAACCGCGAGCCGGCCAAGCCATCCAGGTTTGTCCCGCTGAAAGCTCCATAGGTCCGACTTCCAGAGTTTGACCGGGAGTAGAAGAAATCCGAGGCCGGCGAACCCTCACCGAATATGGCCTGGTCAAGAGCATCGAGGGACCCCACGAGAAAAAGCTCCAGAAAAGTTTCTAAGTCCGAAGGTAAAAACTGTAACCGGGACCTACCGCGAGGGGTAGCCGCTCAGGAGTTTGGAGAACTTTGGAGCAACTTTGGAAAAAGGCTCCATAAGGGGACCGACTCAATCTGGTCAGCCAAGCCGCCTGCCTTCAATCACGAGCTGGCCAAGCCATCCAGGTTCATCCCGCTGAATGCTCCATAGATCCGACTTCCAGAGTTTGACCGGGAGTAGAAGAAATCCGAGGCCGGCAAACCCTCACTGAATCCGGCCTGGTGAAGAGCATCGAGGGGCCCCACGAGAAAAAGCTCCAGAAAAGTTTCTAAGTCCGAAGGTAAAAACTGTGACCGGGACCTACCGCGAGGGGTAGCCGCTCAGGGCTCCATCGCGGTCGGCCTGAAACTTTGACTTTGAGCCGGTCTATCGCGACCAGATGTCCCAATATGGTGCTATAGGTTTCCAAGTGCTATAAAGTGACAAATCTTTAAAAATTCATATCTCCGGTTCCCTACATTGGATTGTTGTCGTTTTGGTGTCATTTTAAAGATAAACATATTTTCTATTTTTATAAATTGGTGTTGGATTTGTAGTATGCATTGTGTCTTAATTATTGACTGAATTGGTGTTTTTAAATGTTTTACATACCTGCTTTTGAACTTAAGCCTGCCTGCTCACAGCCAAGATACCAAGGGTTGAGCATGGGGATAATTTTCTAAGACCTATGCTGAGTCCTATCAGGTGTTAGTGGCCTTATTGCCAGTGGCAGATATACATTTGCCCCTACTAATAATCCACTTTCCAACACATGTCTAAAGAGATAGCGCTCCTGAAGCAACAGACAGAAGAGTTAGAAAACCGCAACAGGCGTAACAACCTTCGTATTTATGGTATTCTGGAAGGAGCCGAGGGGCCAGACATGCTTGCCTTTCTTAGGGTATATATGCCCAAACTTGTGGGCCTTAAAGAAGGAGCTCATCTCAATTTACAACATGCCTATCGCATTGGCCCTAAATCTGCAAGTGATTCAAGTTCTGACCGTCCAAGAGGAATAATTGTTCTTTTTTAGAATATACTGAACTGCCTATGGTTTTAACGGCCACTAAGCAAAGGAAACATTCTATGGTCTGGTCAGAGGGTCTTTATTTCCCAGGATGTAGCAAGTGCAACTGCTGCCCGATGGAAGGAATTTTTATCTTTCCGGCCAACTCTACGAGCTATGAATGCAAGATATGGACTTGTGGACCCATGCTTCTTTAAAAGTCACATATAAAGACCAAACTTTTTCATTTGATTGTCCTGAAGATCTGAAGAAATTTATTCTCCAGCTTAAGGATCTCGGAAAAGTTTGAACTTTTGGTTTATATGTCGCCTCACTGGTCATAGACTTTGTTCTTTGACATTTGTCGCTGAGTTACATACATATCCTACTTTGTATGAATTATTATATTGACATTAGTGGTACCATGTTTAACTGTTATTTGTCAGTTCTGAGGTTGTCCTTATTCAAATGGTTTATTTGTTTAATCTTCTTATTTATTTGTTCTTCTTGCAGCTATTTGCTGTCTAACTTTGTACTCCTCCCACTGTGTCTTGTTTCCGAAATATCTCCCTCCTGTACCCACTGTTTCCATATTATCCTCGTGTTCGGTAAGTTGTTTTTATAGTACGTCTATAGTATATTAATGTATTATTTTCTTTTATAAGTTGACTTATCTGTTTTACTGTCTTATGGGTCATGGTTACGTGGATTGATGTAACGTCCTTTTTTCCCTCCTTCTGTCATTCTATTTCTTTATTATTCTCTGTCCCCTTTTCAAGATATTGACTGTCTCCACTGCTACTGTTCTGTAACTTAAATGATTTTTTGTCTGCTGTTTGTATTTGGTCTTGCGCTTTTCTACCCCTCCATCATATTCTTCTTGCACTGAAGTGTCTTTCATTTTTCATGACTAAAGCTTTTTGGATTTTTGTCATCTTTTTTGTCTCTATCAGAGTTATTATTCCTCTTCTTTTTTTCATCTCTTCTGTTTCCTTTCTCTTTCTTTCACTTTTTTCACAAGTTTTCCTATTGACCTTACTATATGTTATAGTTCTTCCTTGAATATGACGATTGGATCTTATTACCATCTGTTTATATTCGGATGGTTTGTTGTTATAGTTTCATTTTATGGATGCATTGGCTCAATATGTTTGTTAAAACATCACAATGGTAAACTCCCTTAAGGTCATCTCTTGGAATGTCAAGGCATTACGTAATCTTATCAAAAAACAGAGAGTTCTGACTCATTTAGCTCGACTTAAATGTAATATTGCTTTATTACAAGAAACGCACTTACTTGATAAGGATTTAAACTCGCTATGTAAAAATTGGGTCGGACAACTTTTTTGTTCTCCAGCTCTTGATCATAAAAATGGGGTTGTTATTCTTATACATAAATCCCTTCCCTTGGTAATAGAGAAGGAGGAAAGAGATGCGGAAGGTAGATGGATCCTAATTCATGCCACCATTCATCACATACCCATTTCTATAATAAATATCCACGGCCCCACTGGTATTGATGTTCAATTCTGTGATCGAATGTCAGTTGTTCTGCGCTCCGGTTCAAATGCAAATTTATTAGTTGGTGGGGACTTTAATCAGATTGTTGATCCATTTCTGGATAGACACTCACAAGTTAAGTATGTCCCTAACAAGATGCAGAAATCATTTACAAGATTTGTCCATTCTAGGTGATTAGTAGATGCCTTGAGGTTATTTTCTTCGGACATACTAGAATACACTTTTTATTCTCCTGTTCATAAATCCCGATCCAGAACTGACTACCTGTTTCTCTCATCCCCTTTAGTTACTTCACTCATTCAGGCTCAAATTGGGTCAATATTAATTTCAGATCATGCACCAGTTCTCATAGATTTGGATTTATTGCCTGAGACTACTACACATACTAGATGGTGCTTCAATAATAGCTTACTGAAGGATAAGGAATTTGTCCAGAATTTCGAATGCTTTATAAAACATTTTTTTTACATAATATCACACCCGATATTCCATTTCACACTTTTTGGGATGCTTTTAAAGCTTCTGCCCGGGGACATATAATTAATTTCGTTTCGGCTAAAAAGAAAAAAGAGAACAAAGAATCCTCATTATTACTTCAGTCCATCAAACAACTTGAATATGAGTTTTTTACCACCAATAATGACATAGTGCTGCAACGTTTAATGAGAACCAAATTCGAATTTAAGAAAAGGTCAACAGAGGGAGCTGCTGGTTCATTGTTAAAAATAAATTCTAAATTTTATGGTGGACGTAATAAGGCCGGAAAATTACTGGCCAACTACCTCAAGGTCAAATTTCAAAAATCTAAAATAGTATAGATTATGGATGATAATGGGTATCCTCATGTTAAGGATGAAGAAATGTTGAAGTGCTTTAACGATTTCTATACAGATCTCTATACACCAGACCACTTCCCCACTGAGGAAGCATTAGATTACTATTTTCATTCTCTTCCACCAAGACAGCAACAGGTACAAGATCTTTTTTTCCTGGAGGAGCCTATTTCAATCTCTGAACTAAAGTCCGCTCTTTGTATGCTACCCAAAGATAAAGCATCGGGTCCAGATGGGTTTTTTGTTGAATTTTACTCTTGTTTTTCACATCTTTTGCTTCCACACTTACTTACTTTATGTCAATGTTTTTTTTTCTGAGGAGGAAGCTAGGGGGACCTTTTTAGAGGCTATGATTTCTTTGATTCCTAAGAAAGACAAGGACCCCTCCTTATGTGCCAACTATAGGCTTATTGTAAGCTTTTCGCCAAGATTTTGTCAATTAGGATCTCTCTCTTAATTCCTGATATGGTTTGATTTGAGCAAACAGGTTTTGTTAAGGGCAGACATATGACCAATAATTCTAGGTTGTTTCTGGATATTTTATATATGGCCTCCTCTGATAGGACACCGCTGGCGGCTGTAACATTGGATGCCGAAAAGGCTTTTGACCATGTTAATTGGAAATTTATGATGCAGGCACTAAAATGACACGGATTTATTCCAGCTTTTCTCAAATATATAGCTATAATATATTCCTCCCCGATGACATCTGTTTTTCTAAATGGTTCTCAGTCTTCATATTTTCCCCTTCTACAGGGCACCAGGCAGGGATGTCCTTTGTCTCCTTTACTATTTATTTTATCCCTCGAACCCTTCTTGCACATGCTACGACATTCCTCTTCATTTCATGGCTTTAGACACAAAGATACAGAGATTAAGTTTTCAGCATATGCTGATGATGTGATTCTTTATGTATCTGATCCGGAAACCTCAATCCCGGCATTTACCAATTTACTATCAGCATACTCTGGGTTATCTGGATATAATTTGAACTTTTCAAAATCAGAGGCACTCCCTCTGAATAAGTATTGTATGAGGGTTATGTTCGATGGAACTGTACTTAAATGGTCTCCACAATCTATCAAGTGTTTGGGAATTAAATATTTTGCTTCCATAGCAAAGACTATTCAGATACATTTGGAAGATGTTCATCATAAGATCCTTTAAATGTCGAAGAAATGGTCTCCACTATATCTGTCTTGGTGGGGCAGGCTAGCTACTGTTAAGATGATGTTTTTACTGGTCATAAATGTCTACCTGTCCATGTTACCCATTAAATTACCTTTAACATTTTTTAAACTATTGAATAAATCGATTTCTTCATTTTTATGTAACAGTAAGAAGGTGCGTATCTCCTTAGCATCTTTATGTAAACCCAAAGAGTTGGGTGGTGTAAGTTCTCCAAATTTTCAGTAATATCATAATGCCTTCATCTTAAAAATAAGTTTTAGCATATATGCGAGACACTGTTTCTCCACCCAACAATATTTGGCGCAAACTGGAGGATTCACTTTTGTCGCCTTTACCTTTTTATTCCCTACCATACTTTTTGAAACATCCTCGAGTCTTCTCTGCTCCGCCTATTAAATATTCCAATATGATCTCTTCTCGTATTCTCATGAAGCCCTTATCCCCAACACAAGAATTTTTGGAATCCTCTATATGGCATAATAAATCTCTCAAAATCTCTAATCAAACTATTTTCTGGAAACAATGGGTTCAGAAAGGTATAATCCAAATAAAACAAATACTATGTGATATGACTCCTCTTCCTTTTTCAGTAATACAAGCCAAATTTGCTCTTCCTTCTACTTATGCCACTAAATATGAGTCTCTCAAGAGTGATCTTTTGCATGCTATCTCCACACTTACTCAATCGCAGTCTCATATAAGTTCCTCGCCTCCTGATCGAATTACACCTTCGTCATTGCTTAAAGCATCACATATATACAAATATTTGCATTACATTACTCCTTCCCATCCTAAGTCTAGAGTGGAAACATTGTGGGAATCCGATCTTCAGCATTCCTTATCTTTAAAGGTTTGGGGTTCAATTTGGAACAAAATACATCATACTTCACCCAATGCTAGCACCACACAAACCCTTTACTATTTTTTATAACAGTCTATATATTACCCCACTTTCTATGAAAAAATATAACCCAAGTCTTTCAAGTATGTGTTGGTCTTGTGAACCCCTCCCTGGCACATATCTACATATGTTTTTTCATTGTCCGCCAACCGCTGCTTTTTGGATACAGGTCTGTTGAACTATTTCTGTTATTTGCTCTATTAGTTTCCCAGTTGATATTACACATTTATTTCTGGGAAGCTCTTCACGATCTTGGCCAATACGTCCGAAATTAGGCAAATTTCTTGACCTGTCACTTGCTATTGCTTTTCAAGTCATTACATCAAATTGGAAGAATGCCAAAAACATCAATGTTACCAGTTGGTGGAATCTTCTCTGCTCTCATCATAGGCTTGATACAGCATCAGTCACATCTACTTTATAGCTGATAAACGAAGACATTTTTTGGCCCCCGCTTATTGGTTACTTGAACAAAAAGCCTAAACCTTCCAAAGATTCTACAATGGTCTTTCAACCTCCATGATTGATTTTCTCTTTTTGATCAATATTATACATTGTTATATTGCAACTGATTTTATATGAAATATGATGCTATGTGTAATGAACATATTATACGGAATAAGTTATAATATGACATACGGTTTACTATGTAAAATACATATAGATATGCGGTACATATAGTATTGTTATTTCTTTTCTCTTTTTTTTTTCTTTCTCTCTTTCTTCTCTTTGGTCTTTCTGTTTTCTTTCCTCTTCTTCATTCTTCTTCTTTCTTTCTTCTAATTACAAAATACAAAAAATTGCGATATCATAAGTACAGATATATGATATTATCACAATAAGTCTATTGTACAACTTCTTCCAACATGTTTAGATAGTGTTTATTGTTGCCTTTTTCGCTACGTATTTTAATTCATAACTTGAGTTTACAATTTAAAGTAATGGATTATTCTGTACATTTGTATTTCATCCTAATAAAGCTTTTAATAAACTAAAAAAAGAAGAAAAGTAAACAATATTAACAGAGTATTAAAGAAGCAACATGTAAAACTGAAAAATGTTAAACGTTCTGTAAATCTGACGGAATTTGAAAATGGAAGCTAAAAATTAAGCTGGTATCTCAGATTGATTTGAGGGAGCAGTACAAGTGCATCAAACAGATTATACTATGGATGATGGGTGACCTTGATTGAATTTCGGAAAAGCTCCACATTTTTTTTCTTATTTGTTTGGGAATTAAACAAAATATTTCATCATTTTTGTATTTGTTTGATGAATGCTTGTTTCCGTAATTTTGTGTATTGTTTTGCAGTTCAAATGATCGAAATTGCATAGGCCTGAATCCCCATATTTCAATAATGACTTAGTGTGGGTCCCCATATTCCAGTATTGATGAAGCAGGGGTCCTCGGATTCCAGTAACGATTATGTGGGGGCCCAAAGATGTTAAAAGGTTAAGAACTACTGACCTAGACAATTTCAAGATGGGTTATGTGAAATGGGCCAGTGTTTGTAAAGGCAGCTTATAAGACTTAACAAAGAAAGATTGAAAGCGAACATTAGATGAAGACACTGATTAACTTTTCAAGTTCTTTTGATAATATTCCAAAATTAGCATTTTAGAGAAAAGACAAAGAACTTACAGAGTGAAACTATGCGCTTGATATTTCACTATGCTGTAACTGTATTTCCACACATAATAGGAGCAATTAGAATTCGAATAGAGATTGATTGATTACGCGCTATTAACAAGAAAAGGCAAGGCTTCAGGTTAGTGAAACTTTGCTGATAATTAACAGTGTTCAGTCAGAAATTTAACAGTGGACAACAAAAAGCATATTAACATGAATACACTTTTTACAGGATTTCTAAGGCAACATGACTACACAGTGCAAGATCAAAATCTTGAATATTTTTTTGTAAGTAAAGCAATGCTGATGCTGTTTGCATGCATAAACTTATCATGATATTGCTCTAACTTTTTTTTAGATACATTCCTGCTATTGTTTGCTCCAGTAGTACCCTCTCCAAACCCTTCCTCTCATTTGCCCACACTGAGCCTCTGGAAAGACTGACTTGCAGAGTTGGTGCTGTCAGTGGGTGGACTTAGGACGCACTGTTCCCGAGTTAATCAACGACTGCCACAACTGAGGACCAAATCCGGAGCTCTAAAGTTTTGCAGGTCCATACTTGAGTAGCTCATCAAGTCCACATTTTTTTTGCGCTGTGGGATTTATAGTCCTGCTTTGTAATAGGATAAGCAAGAGTACAAGTACCAGAAAATGTTATCTGAAGGAATGACTCACTCATGGGCATTGAAAATTTGAGAACTCTGTCCCAAAGCATATTAATGACAATTTGTGGTGAAGTGCACCGGAGCTACAAGTTCCAGAAATAAAACAATTAAAAACTTAAACCTGATGAGCTACTCATGGTGGGCCCTGAGAAGATTGAGAGGTAAAGGGACATGGACTATTAGGAGAATAGCTGCTGGAGCTTACCATCTCACTGGGAAAAGTGGGAGGGTGTGAGGCACTTGCCAAAACAACTTCACAGGGGTGCCAGGGGATGCCAGTGTTATACGGTTCCTACTAAAAAAGGTAGGACTGTGTGGTAGGACGACAGAACTTCAGAACGTAGGGACTGAGTCCATCTACACCATCAGAGACTTTCAGCCCAATTCCTGGCTAGCTCACAGTGCCTCACCCGAACCCCTAACCTTCCTGGGGTGGCAGGTGATTTTGGCAACCTCGAACTCTGATCCCCAAGGAATGGTGGAAACAGATCTTACTCCTTTTGTTGGTTACTTATGCATGCCCATGGTAAACATTATACAAATAAAGTTTTCAATACATTTTTTGAAAAAATCGTAATCATGTATAGAAAGAGTGAGCTGCGATTATTAGGTAAATTAAGCAAAGTCAGTAGCATTATGAACATGGTGAAAAGAATAAACAGTCCAACCATAGGAGTCTTATTTCTATATATGTCTACCTATCACTACCCCTACTCTGAGGACATGGTGGGTGTACCCTTTGCTGATCTCTTAGGTTAGCCTGAGCCCCCATACCTGGATGATTTGGCCAGGGAGTTGGCCTGAAGAGGCATTGGCAATTCTTCTCAGCAAGATGGAAGATCAGCATCAGCTGAGCTGCATATCAAACACATGATTCGTTCCCGGACAGGCGTGATCGGAGAGCTCCTTGGACCCGTAAAAGGACAGTGTCCTGTTTATATAATAAAACCACTGTGTGGGACATACAGCTCTGATGCAATGATGTGTCTAGATGTTTGAAGCTGTCTTCAAATGACCAACACAAGCACTAAGATATCTTGTTCTGTGCTCCTAGCCTTGAACAAAGTGTACAGATTATGTAGCAAGAAAGGCTTTCTAAAATCAAGCAGCATGTACAGTGTCTTCTCAGAATTATATTGTGCAAGCAAAATATGTAAAAATAATATAGCTAAAACGATGTTTGCTAAAACGTGTAAAACTAAAATGGAGAACCAAAATGGGCCCAAGAAGGTCTCACGACACTCTCCTCTCGGCCGTCAAAAGACTAAAGGGTAACATGCATCAAGCCTTTTTCTGTTTGCAAAAAGGCCTTTTCCAATGCAAGTACCTTTTCTCATTCGCAATTTAGGTAATCGCAATTTGCGAATTCATTACATTCATTCCTACTTGCCTATAGGCCTGTAGGAATGAATGGAGTCACATTAGCTAATAGCGATTCGCAATTTCCGAATCGCTATTAGCTAATGTTATGTAATCGCAAATTGTTTTGCGATTTCTACAAGCATTGCATTTTGCGATTCCAAAATAGCGATTCAGTAAAAATCGCTATTTTAGAAGCGCAAAATGTATGCTTGATGCATGTGCCCTTAAGCTTCTATATAAAACTGTACTAAAAAAGCCAAACCATACTACGTTCACAATCTAAGCAAACAGAAGCCATATAAAATATACCAATTAAAATGTATTATAAAAAGAATAAACAATATAAAAACAATTCATAAGAACAAGGGCAAATTACATTTCAAACGAGGCTCGCAAGATGTTTTTCAAGTTTTCAGCACCAAAGGAATCCAAGATGGACTCTGCATCCGCAGAGGATATTTCCACAATTGCCTCGTTGATTAGTTCCAAAGAACAAATGTGATCAGCACTCTCAGCTGATGCCAAAGATGTGTCCTCCTGTGGTGCGCCCCCATATGAAGACCCGGTATCGAAGAAGTCATGAGCCGAAGCATCCATATCCAAGGAAAAAAACACACTGGTCTAAAGTACAGGAACCAGTCAGTATTTAGTTCTTAAAGCAATGATACTCCAAAAAACTGTATCATATGGGACACCTGCTCTCATCCCACAGCAACCCTGATCATTCAACATTAAATAACGCCTATTTGAAAGTCATCTAATGACTGGACAAATCAAGGATACTGGAACTCTCTTCAAATAACACACCAGATTGGCCAAGGAAGCATTACAGGCCCTGGGAAGTGTCACCTCTTTTCAAACTAGTGTGTGGCTGACCGACGCCTCACATTAATTTCCACTAAAGAATACCTTTCTTTTCCCACTTACACATTTGTAATCGAAGAGCAATGGCCGCAATTTGTGGAAAAAACTCTCTCCTAAAAACTCATACTCATATCTGCCTATTGGAAAATGTTTCAAGCAAGATGTGAAATGAAAAGTTGCAATTGGTAATGAAATCACCCCGTGCATTAACCATACTGCTGACGGTGTCTCGGCTACTGTGAAAGGCAACTGTTCAAATTTCTTATAGTGTCCAGCTTTACTGCATAATCGACTTAAGCTGACTCTGCCCATGGTTAAAAGCAGACATGCCAATTTATATAATACCAATTGCAGAGGATACAATGTTATTGAAACTGTAAATATGAGTTGACAATGTATTCATGCCATTAACAACAACAGCAAGTACTTTTTCTAAATTAGCTTGATCTGTTTGCCTTAAATGTACAGCAGCTTCCATTTATGACAATTTCCAGATTTCATTAAAGGTAGCATAAATAAATCTTTTAGAACGTGGGGACCTAGGACATAACCAAAAGTCTTGCCAATCCATGTAATCTAAAGGTAGAGAAACATGTTATCTTACTGCAGACAAAGTGGAATGTTGCAACAATTGCTGGCACAACTTTCCCAAGGAATAGGTAGTAATAACCCCTGAGTGTTGGGACTGAATGTAATGAGAGTGTGGTTTGCTTGCTTTAACACCCTATGTATAGTTCAGAAAATGTGCATGACAACCATTTGTGTCCACTGGCCACAATACGCACCCGTTAGGACCTGAAAGTGTACAATTGTATGTACCACTTTGCTATTCCTTCTTATAATTTACTAAGTGATGCCAATTATCAAAATCGGCAATTGAGGGAATGCCGGGCAAATTCATTTCCTTAATTTTGGCCAGATTCGAGCAGGTGGTCTGCTGTACTGTCGCATTTAGGAAAATCCTCTGTTGGAATAAAGTAGGCTCTAAATAAAGTGTCTGCTTCCCTGCACTTGACAGTGTTTTGTTCCTCAAACTGATTTTTAATCAATAGTGTCTTTCCAATAGTCATTGCGTTTTAAGGCCAGCTGGGAAATGAATGAATCAGAATAAATCTATTTTGTTTGGGTCAGCATATTTTTATTTGCTTGTGAAGGAGTAAGTTTAAAATAAAAGGAAACTGGGTCTAAATAATTATTAACAGAGAATTGTGCAAACGTCCCCATATATGTTTTGGAGCCACCCACTGGGGGAGCCGGGCAATGTTCTCATTGTGTAAAATTGAACACTGTACGTGAAACACTAGCTCTATGTAAATAATGATGTGCATAGTGATGATAACAAAGCATTTCTTCATAATTAGTAGAGTTAAGGTACAGATCTTCACTTTTCAAATACAGTATAATATTCAAGCTCTGAGACCATTGAGGTAACTGTTTACATGTTGCATAGTATTTGAGGTGCTGTGACGCTTTCAATATTGGCCACATTATATATTTTTTTAACTTTAAGATATGTTGCTTTGCAGCTCAATTGTGCAACATGTAAAACAGTTGGCATAAAATTCCCTTCAAAATTCCACGCAAAAAAACATGATGCAATCTCTATCCGTAAGATATGCATAGTTTCCGTGAATTCAGTTATTAGCCTTTTTGCTTTCTGCTTGCGGGTATTAACTTCTGATTAAGGCCCCATCAGTCACTTAAGAGATGTAAGTCAGCAGGCAGGGGCATCTTTAAGCAGTCATGTTATGGCACTGTCTGTCCACCAGAGCATGAAGTAGCTTTAGGAGGGGCCCAGGAATGTTGCTTTCGGATTCAATAATTATTTGATCTCACTCACAGTTCCTTTTTTTGAGAAGATAATAAGCTTAAAGGGGTATTAAGCAGGTAAGTAGCTATTAGTAATGAAGCAGGGGCACGTGGTCACCCGGGTGTGAGCGGCCTTCTGCACCTAATTATGGTTGAATTTTACTATGCAGCTGGTAGAGTGGTGGCCCACGCTACTTGCTTAACGCGCCACAGCACACTTGCTATGCACAAAGGCAAAGCGACACTGTGGGCCTGATTTAGATCTTGGCGGAGGGGAATACTCCGTTACAAATGTGACGGATATCCCTTCCGCCGTATTACGATCCCATTATATCCTATGGAGATCGCAAAGTGGGGGACGGGATATCCATCCACCAAGATCTAAATCAGGCCCCAAGTGTGAGAAAGTGCCCTCTTTCTGCATGGTTGCCCCACTTTTTGCTGAATTGCTGATGTACTTTGACTGAGTGTGCCCTGGGCTCCTGCTAATCAGGTACCCAGGGCCTATGTTCTTTCCCTAAAACTGCATTGAAGCCTAAACCCAATTGGCATCTCTGGCCACAAGTCAGTCCCTGGTAAATGGTACCACAGGTACCCAGAGCACTGTGACCAGAGAAGGCCTCTAAGGGCTGCAGCACTTATTGTGCCACCCTTAGAGGTCCTGTACCACTACACTCACACACTGCCTTTGCAGGCTGCGTGTTTTGGTGCAGAACAAGGTGAAGAGTCGAAATGGCACACATCTCTGTGTGCCATGCCTACAACCCACTGCCCTGGCATAGGTCAGTCACCCCTCTAGCTGGGTGCACTATACCAGTGGTGAGGGTACAGGTGCATGAGCCCTGCACCCCTACAGTGTTTAAGTCCATTCTTAGACACTGTAAGTGCAGTGCTGCCATTAAGAGTATATGGTGCTGGGAGTTTGTCATTACGAACTCCACAGCACCATAATGGCTACACTGAAAACTGAGAAGTTTGGTATCAAACTTCTCAGCACATTAAACCCACACTGATGCCAGTGTGGGATTTAATGAAAAATGCACACAGAGGGCATCTTAGAGATGCCCCCTGAAAACGAACCCACCTCTAGTGTCCAGGCTGAGTGGCTGCTTTCAGCTGCCACCACCAGACATGTTTCTGGACCCCTGGGTCGAGAGACTGCTGCTCTCTGGGGCCTGAAACAATGCACATCCTGGGACGAGGAGCCAAGCCTCCTCCCCCAGGATGGGCAGGGTTCACGAAGGGGAAGCTTCAAAGGCTTGCCGCCTTTGTAAGCTTCCCCAGGCCACTTGCTGCTTTCAGCAACTGGCCCCCACTGGTTCTGACCCCCACTTTGGGCGGGAGAACTGGCGGGAAAACCAAGTGAGGAAGAGAGGTGTGCCCACCTCTGCAAACTCCACCCCTCAGGTGGGGGAGGCGAGGTGAAGCACAACTCTCAGTCCACACCATCTTGAAGATGGGGGACTCAGCCAACCAGGGACAGGCACATGCCTCCCTCCTACTGGAGGGTGGCATAATAGGGGGTGTACCCACCCCAGGGAAGGGACCCATTGGTCCATGCCTTTTACCTACCTGTAACGCCACAAAATCTAGTATTTAGGGGCACCCCTGAATCTTGCTTCCTCAAATCCAGACAAGAAACAAGAAGAAAAGAAGAAGAAGGACCGAACAGCCGTGCAGCAGCTAACTAGAGGAAGACGCCACTGACTTGGCCCCAGCCCTACCGGCCTGCCTCCCCCTCGAACCTTCTACTGCAAAATCCCGGTGTGTCCTGCAGCCAGCAACCTCAAAAACCCCGGAGGACCTGCCTGCCTTCACTTCCAAAGACTGCTTCTCCCGTGAACACCGGATTTGTTCAACTGCAACCTCTGGCGGCAGCTGGAGACCGCGGATCTGCCCCACTCTGCACCCGCTATCCACGGCCCGAGCTCGAGTGGGCAAACACCACGAGGAGGTCACCCCTGGTGACCCCTTACCTGCCTCAAGCTTCCAGCCGACGCCTGCAGTCTAAATCCAGAAGGCCCCCCTAACCGACCAGGAGCTGGTAAGAAGATCCGATCCCGAAAGGCACCCCTGCACCCGATGCCCCACGGCCTTGTATGCCCAAACCAACGGTGCCTAACCAACCCCTAACTTCCCAACTTACCTCTCGAAGTGGTGGTCGCACCCAGAAGTCCTTCGTCTCCCTGTCTGCAGTGCTTTTGCAAATCGGAGGCTTTCCTTTGGAAACAACAGGGCATCCGACGTCAAAACAGCACCCTGCACCGGGCCGCCCTAGTGCCGCTGAGGGTGCACCTTTGGTGCTAATTTGTTTCCCCATTTGCCCTGAGCTAAAGTCCAGGAGCTTTGTTCCCACAACCCAGTGGCCTGCTTGCCAGCAGCCACCAACTGGAGGCCCCGTATCCCCCATTGGATAACATTGGGCCTCAACACTCTGCACCCTGGTGCCCTAGTGCCGCTGAGGGTGTAACAAGAGTGCATCACTGACCCTGGGGGACCCCTGAGTCTACCCCCAGAACCTCAACTCCCACTACCGAATACTTACCTAAAAACCGATAACCATATTTTCCTCCATAGGATAACATTGACCTTTTTCTGAAAAAGTTTGTGTGTGGAGTTTTGAAACCGAAAGAAATTCTTTAAAATTGTATGATTTAACAAAAACGCTTTTACTCACCTGTTTACAGGAAATGTCCCAGTGCTGCAGCTAGGCATACAGCACTGAGTAAGAAAAAGTAATCCAAAAGTAACTTACCTGCTATTTTACTGAAAATTCCATTCAAGTCTATGTACTGTATTTGCAAGTGATTCCATTTCTCTGAAACAATACTGTAAGTCAAACCATAGTACATTTACAATTGCAATTGAACTGTTTTACAATCAGCATTTACTACTGTAAAGTATTTATTGCTTACCTGTGCCAGGCTTGCTTGGTTCTAGAAATAAAATAACTAAAAGAATATTTTTATACAAAAACAATTGGTCTGAAGTTCAGTCTTTGAGTGTGTGAATTCATTTGCTGACTGAGTGTGTACAACAAATGCTTAACACTGTCCTCTGATACTGCCTTACTGCTCGACCACACTACCACAAATAGAGAGTAAGGTTCTATCTAACTTTGCCTCTGCCTACCTTTGGGGTTCCACTGGACTCTGTGCACACTATACCTCACTTTGGTATAGTATATAAAGAGCCAGCTTCCTACACCAAGTACTGATTTGTTAAAAGTTGTTCTTGAAAGTACTGCTCCAACATCTGTTGCAAAGATACAAATTTCATAGTACCTAAAGTAACAGGGCTGGAGGCATGAGTGCATACCGAAAAGTAAACATGCACCTACGCAATCTTTGAGGTCTGCGTTTTTTGTCTGAGCCTGCACATTCATTGTCGGATCAGTGCGAGGCAGTGCTTTCCCTACGAACACTGTTTGTAAACCTTTAAACTAGTTTTTTTGGGGGGGTGGGAGATGGGCTGTGAAAAACTCCTGGGCATTAAAATGGTGATACAGTTCATGTACATGTACACACACATAGACTGCTTTATTCGTGGGTAGTTTGCGCTGGAGCAGAAGGCTAAAAGGCTTCACTGTAGGAGCAAAATTAGAAACACTGCACAGTAAGAATGATGCAGAGGCTACTTTCTATACCTGCATTAGCATCCTTAGCAACTGACAATCGTGAAGTAATCTTTTAATCAGTTCTCCAGATCCGAGGGCATGTAGGCAATGCCCCGGATGCACATTGGGGTCGGAAGATAAACGATAGTGCAGAGTGAAGAAGAGGGATTTTTTTTTTTATTCCACCTATACAAGTCTGTGGCCAGTGTAAGGACACTGGCCACTGGACGAAGTACTTGGTCCAGGATTCACAGCACGATGACGGAGGCAAGGAGGATGAGCTGACCAGCAAGGAGCCATGTGGGAATCAGCCAATGGTAAGTAGAGTGACATGGAGTCACAAGGGAGCCAGCCAATAGTAAGTAATGTGACGTAGGAGCCAAGTGAGAGCTAGACAATGGTAAGTCAGGGAAGGTAATGGGCAGGCTTTAAGCCCTTTTAGAGATTAGTTTATTTTTTTTAAATACAAGAGATTTTAAAAGCACAGCACAAGTGCTGTGCAGGTGAAACCAAAAAAGTACTATGACTAGGCCAGCTGGCCGCATCATAGCACTTTATTCTTTTTTTCTGGTGGGGGCAGGTGGCAAAGGAGCAAGCAACAATATGGGGAGAGAGTCAGATGGATGAGGCAGGCAACAATGTGGAGGGTGGCGGGGGGACAGGGCAAGCAGCGACAGGGAAGGGGTGTGGGTGGAGGAGAGAAGCAATGCTATGATAGGGGGTGGTGAGAAATCAGCTTATGCAAAACGAGGGAGGGGGCAAGAACAAAGAACGATGACAGGGCCACAACATGGGAGACTGTAGGGAGACCGGGCAAGCAATGATGTGGATAAGAGGGATGGGGAGCGGGGAACAGGTCAAGCAACAGAACAGGGGGGATGGGGCAAGCAATGATGACAGGGCAACAATGCAGGAGGAGGATGGGCAAGCAGTGACGCAAAGCAGGACAAGGGTAGGAGGAGGGGAGATGGCCTGCAAATACATGCACTCTCATAGAGCGCTACAACTTGAATTAAAAAAACTACCTCAGGAAGCACGTGAGACCAGAGTTAGAATACTGGCTGCAGAAGGAAGCAGTACTTGGTCCATGCTCCATGGACGGGACAAATACACAAAGAGAAAATGAAATCGGCATGCGCTGACCAATGAGAAGCAAGGTAAAGACCGTGACAATGAAGCCAACCAATGGTGTAATGACCGGGCTCTAAGCCCCTTTAATGTAAATAAAATGTCCTGCAAGCGACCGCACATGCACTGTCATGGCGAAACCTAATAGGGATACTCAACCAGGCAGCCATGGGTTAAATGCCATAGTCCCTTGAAGGTGAATCTAGAATTCACTTTATGAGGAAGTAAGCGGATGACCAGTCATCCTGCACCCTAGTGTCTACTTGCTCCCACAGAGCATTTGGACAAAAAAGAAGGCTTTGGAATGAAGCATTACTCCCCAACCGCAGAAAGGTCATTCTTTCTTCTGAAGCCTAGATACCTCCTCCATGCCCATGAAGCTTGCATATGTGGTTGCAACTTTTGGAGGTATTTTGTAATCGTTATATGGTGGAATGCATGCACAGTAGTAGTTAGCTTACCTGTCTTTTGTTGCCAGAGAGCTTCCTTTAAACCCATAACTGCACAATCACCCCATTCCATATAGAAATAACACTGTCAGCCAGGTACTTTTTTGTAATAGTACTTTATATGCTGGAACATTGAGCTTAACCTTACAACTTTAAAGGCAAAGCTACAAGTCCCAGAATGCAAATATTGTTGGCTAAAGCAATGGGGCTTGCAGAAGGTGTTACATGTGGCCACTTTGCTATGCAATCCACGTACATTTTGCATGTTGCTTTATGTATATTACATGTCTGCACCAAGTTGGTTTTTTCGAGTCTCGAAACTGGCACTGATGACAGGCTTTGGGACAATGGAGGAAGGGGAAAGAAGACTGGGAAGAGAGTTATTAATGGGAGGAGGTTCTGAGGAGTAGGGGAGAAGAGAGTCATACTGAGGAAGTAGAAAGGAGGATGGGGGAAGGAAAATTAGTTCATAAATGTCTTTAGTCAATTGGTGCTTTGTGGGGCCATGGGATGCAGTGCAAACCCTAGACTATGTACCGGTCGTAAATTTAAAGTATTCATATCACTATACATGTGCTGGGGCAGCTGCAGCCTTATGCTTTGCCCATGCAGGATAAAGGTGTATGGCAGAACTGCTTTTAAGGGTGCTATAATAATATGGCAGTGGGTAGGGCTTCAGATCACATTTGGAGTGCACTGGATGTGGAGCAATGAAATGATGGCGCTACAAGTCAAGGTCGCAGTGCACTGGTAGAGTTACTTATTAGTGCGATGGTTCTGAAACAGAGGGGTGATAGCGATGCAAGGGTGATAGTAATGCAAGCTAAGATTGCTGCACACTCACAGAATTTCTGGTGAGAGTCCCACTATACCAGCAGCAAGGGGAATCCTTGGGGTTATCCAGGACCACATAATTCAAACCTGTGTCTTTTATATAACAACTTAATTCATTGTGGAACCTGTGGCCTTGATTAACTTTAACACATTTTATGAAAACTAAGATCTTAACTAGCATAGGTTGTACCCAGGACCATTGTTAGAAATGGGATTTCTGGTTGGCTATGACATGTGCCTAAGCCAGGCAGAAACCACCACTGAAGTCAGGGCAAGGGAGTTACACACCGAAGATAACCCCTGCTAACCCCCTTGGTAGCTTGACAGAGCAGACAGGTGTATCCCTGAGGCAATGTGTAAATCGTTTGCGCAACACACTCACACAGCAGCGACACACTAGGCACACAACAAAAGAAACTCCACACAAGGTTATATCAAAAATAGCCTTTGTACTACTCATAAAACACATTAGAACGTAATCACATTGTTAGAAATGGGGGCCTCTAGTTGGCAGAGGTAGGTTACTTTGTCCAAATAGGGATCCTTGCTTCTAGTCAGGGTAAGGGGGATACACTCCTAAAATAACCCCTGCTCACCCCTTGGTAGCTTGGCATGAGCAGACAGGCTTATCTCAGTGGCAGTGTGTAAAGCATTTGTGAACACAAACAATAATACAGTGAAAACACTACAAATGGTCACCACACCAGTTTAGAAAAATAGGTAATCTTTATCTAAACCAAAACAAGACCAAACAGCAAAATACAGTATCAGAAATAATCTTAAAAATAGGTTATTAACTTAAATCGAGCTTCTAGCAACAAATAACTCCACCTGGAGTTATTACGACGCCGTGACAGATGAAAATCACAAAGAACGGCGCCGACCGCGAGGTGTGCGGCGTCGGGCCCGTAGTCAAGCAGACCCACAAAGAACAATATCTTGGAATTGATGAAAGCAAAGACGGTGCACGGCGTCGGGGAGGTGATGCTTCGTTGGCGCCTGCAGCGTCGGTTCCTTACGACCCCAGGGGAGGTGATGCCTCTGTTCCTTACTGCAGCGCCGGGGAGGTGAGACATCGGTTCCTTACTGTGTCGGGGAGGTAACGCCCCGGATGGCGGCGAGGCATCGGTTCCTTACGACGGTGCGACGTTGATGAATTCAGGAGTCACCCACATCGAGGATCGGCTCTGCGTTGATGAAGCAACGGCGTCGGTGCTACGGTGCGAGTCAGGACGTTGCGTCGTGGACATCACGAGTGGTGTCCTCTGCTCCGGTGCAGGCAGCGGCCTCGCTGCTGGCTTCGGAGTCGATGCCGCACGGCATCAGCAGGCGTCGAGCCTACGGTGCAAGTCTGGGCGGTGAATCGTGCTCTTCACGAGCGGTGCCCACTGCTTCGGTGCAGGTTACGGCGTCGCTCGCCCGCGTCGGTGTTGCAATTTCCTTCTGTGGCAGCTGAAACAGCAGTTCCAGATGCAGAGAGACAGAAAGGATGAAGTCTTTTTGTCCCTGAGACTTCAGAACAGGAGGCAAGCTCAGTTTCAAGCCCTTGGAGATCTTTTCCTCAAGCAGGTGACAAAGCAAACAGCAAAGTCCTTCTTCTCCTTTCCTTGGCAGCCACTGCAGGCCAACCCCAGACAGCAAACCGCACAGGGGCAGTATTCCTCCTCTTCTCCTTGGCATAGGTTCCTCTTGATTTCCCAGAAGTGATCTAAAGTTCTGGGGTCTGGGCCCCAATATTTATACCACAAAATCTTTTGTTCTCTGAAGTCAGAGAGTGTCTGTACCCAGCCAAAACCAGTTCTGTCTTCACTGGTACAGCTTCCTGGCAGGAGGTGTAGACAGCATTGTTGAAGGCAGACCAGGCCCATGCAGGTGAGAGGAAATCTCCTGCCCCCAACTCTAAATGCAGCCCAGGTCTATTCAGCCCATCCCTGACTCATCAGACTTCTGGAGCCACTGCCCCTCACCAGCCCCTCTCATCCAAAAGCCAGACATGCAATACACAAACCTAGCAAAGGCACACTGGATGGTAAGGCAAGAAAATACCTACTTTCTAAAAGTGGTATTTTCAAACACAGAATGTAAAAATCACCCTCACTAAAATATGCATTTTAACATTCTGAGTTCAGGCATACTAAACTTTATTTTTCCTCCTTGTTCCCAGGGTCAGTTATGTTTATAAGATGTTATAAACAAACTCCCCATTCTGTCCTATGGGAACAGATAGCCTTGCAATAGTGAAAAACGAAATTGGCAGTATTTCACTATCAGGACATACCTTTCACATACAATGCACCCTGCCCACAGGGGTACCTTGGGCCTACCTTAGGGGTGACTAATATGTAGAAAAGGGAAGGTTTGGGGACTGGCAAGTGTGTGCATTTGCCAAGTCGACATGGCAGTCCCAGACTGCACACAGGCTCTGCAATGACAGGCCAGAGTTACATTTTACAGGCTGCTTCTGTGGGTGGCACAATCAGTGCTGCAGCCCACTAGCACCATTTGATTTACAGGCCCTGGGCACACACAGTGTACTATACTAGGGTCTGAAAAGTAAATCTAATAGCCAATCATGGAAACGCTAATCCATAACACAATTTACAAAAGGGAGCACTTGCACTTTGGCACTGAACAGCAGTGGCAAAGTGCCCAAAGCATCTAGACCAGCAAAAATGGAGTCCAATACACAGCAAAACACAGGAGGTAAAGGCAAAAAATGGAAGGGAGACCCACGCCAATGGTGCCATGTCTAACACACATATATACACTGTGCCATCTGGCACTAGGTGTGACTCTAGCAGGATTATATACATCACAGGACCAATCGGGCCACTGTCATCACCATAAAAACTCACAGTTAGAGGAAACAACCAGTAACTACTGCATCATTACCACACCTCATGCCCTCTCAGGCGTAAATATACTACACAATATGCCACCATGTCCCCGAGAGCCCACTGGCCCCAAAATGGCAGTCCCAGCGCCTCTGCGCTCTCCACCTGGACTGCATAGTAGTTCGGTGGAGTCTCCTTCCTCCACCCCAGCTCGCGGGCCTCCGTCGAGGTTCACCCTAAGCTTCCAAGCTCACAACAAGGCCTTTGCCCCCAAAAGTAGGGCAGTGGGGCCAAGGGTTACTCTGGCAGCTGCCAACTGCCATTCGGGGCAGCTGCTACCCTGGCCACATGTGGTGACGCCGACTTGGCTCCTCACCTTACTTTTTTCCTTGCTTATGGTTGCGGGGGGAACGCTGCTTCCCCTGGTGCGGAGCGACAACAAGACTCCTGTCGCAATGTTGCGGCACGTCCGGGATCCTTCAGGATCTCCCAGACCTCCGTTGCCAGACTCCCAGATTAAAGACACTGGTGCCTCTTCAGCTGCGCGGGCCGCGCGCTGAACACTTCGCCCACAAGGCAACGGCCTGACTTCCGGTGACGGGCACGTCCTGCCCTCAGCGTCTACTTTTGCTGCATGGGCCCCGCCCACAGTCAGGCTGAGCCTCCGCCTGACGTCTGGCCCATTGGCAATTATGGAGCGAGGTCTCCGTCTGCTGTTGGGCAACGGCGCGACTTCTCGATCTGCGCCTGCCGGCAATCATGCCCCACGAGTCCCCGTCAGGGCTCCAAACCTCCAAGGGCTCAGTAATCCTGGGGCACTCTCCACGCCGCTTCTTCTCCGCCCCAGGAGAAAGGGACTGTTCTCACAAGTGCTCCCAACTACCCCACGGAGAGCGCTTCAGGCCCAGGGCAATGAGTAAAACATGCATCGTGCCACCTGTCTCCCACTTCCAGACAGCATCAGGGAGCAGGCAGCGCTTTTCTCCAGAAATGGCAAAGGCAGAGCTGGCACAGGCAGGCCAGCACCTTGGGTCTCCTAGACAGAAGGGCAGACCCTTCAGCTGCCAAGCAGGGCAGCAGGTCAGTCCCCAGCGGTGGTTCCTCCTGGCAGACCAGCAGCCAGCCGGCCACAAGTCCCAAGTAAGCACACAGCAGCTTTACATGGGGTCACAGCCCCAATATTTATACCACCTATGTTCTTTGTTCTGCCCACTGGCACAGGCCTAAGCCCAGTCCAAATCAGTTCTGGGGCACTTAAACACATCTTTACAGTGCACAACATCCTCCTTTGTCAGTGTAGGCTCTGGCCCCAGACACACAACAGGGGGGCGGAGCCAGCATTGTGTAAGGCAGGCACAGTCCTATTCAGGTCCAGGTGCTACTCCTCCCACTACTCTAAATGCAGATCGGCCTATTCAGCCTAGCGCTGACTCACCCAGCCCCTCTGGAGCCACTGCACCTCCCCAGCCCCTGTCATCCAGAGCCAGACATACAATAAGCAACAGGCAGGCACAAAGACACATAGCACACAGAAATGCCCACTTCTAAAAGTGGCATTTCTTAAATAGTGATAATAAATCTGCGAACACCACTACGCAGCATTTGTTACCACTAATCCAAGCATACCAAACTTGACCACGCTACTCCTCTCATGTCAGAAATTACCACTTAAACACATATCAGGGAATCCCCAGTGCATTTCTATGAGAGGGCAGCCTCACAGTAGTGAGAAACCAAAATAGCTGTTTGTCACTACCAGGACATGCCACACAGTTCTTACCTTTTACCTACAGCACTCCCTGCCATTAGGGCTAACTAGGGCCTACTTTAGGGGTGACTGATATGTAGTAAAAGGGGAGTCATAGACGTGGCACCCACTTTATGTGCCACGTAACAGCGGCAGTAAACTGTGCGCGCAGGCCCTGCAATGGCTGAGCCCTGAGACGGGTTTGAAAGGCTACTTTGGTGGGTGGCGCAAGCATCGCTGCAAGCCCACCAGTAGCATTTAATTTACTGGCCCCGGGTATCTGAGATACCACTTTACAAGGGACTGGTAGGTAAATTAAATACGCCAAACAGGTGTAGACCAATCTTACCACGTTTACCATAGAGAGCACATGCACTTTACAATGGACAGCAGTGATAAAGTGCCCAGAGTCCTAAAACCACCAACACCAGGTCAGAAAAATACCAGGAGAAAGGCAAAATGTTCAGGGATGACCCTGCAAAAAGGGCCAAGTCTAACAACCATGGATCATCATGTAAAGCTACCTATGATTAACACAGAGGTGGAGAGCTTTTTCTGAGGGCCAGAGATTATGATTAATTTGGAGGTAAACCCATGGATTGGATAGGATCAGAGGCAGGTGTGTGAGCACTGATTACACGTTTACAGGATGGGTTTGTGCAAATCTGTGCAGAAATGAATGATACAAGCCTCTGCATCCTCCTGCACGGACCAGAATTTCAGGTGGTGTAACACCCACCTGAATGACATGTGACTTAATTTCCTATGATAACATCATATGTGCAAAGGTCACATGACGTAATTCCTAGTGGCATCATGTTGTGCGGTGGGTTATTAGTAGTGGTGGGTATGCACCTACCACTGGCAATAAGGCCACCAACCCAGTATAAGGTCCTGTGAAGGTCTCAAATTAGTACCTTGCTCAACCCTTGGTAGCTGTCACCGAGTAGTCAGGCCTAATTTAGGAGACAGGTATGTAAATCATTTAGAAACACCAATACATCAAATAAGTAAGACACAACACACAATAAAAATCCCACACCAATTTATAAACATAGGAATTTTTTTATCTTTGAAATGACACCAAAACGAAACACATTCAATGTAGGGAACCGGAGGTATACTTTTTTAAGAATAAACACTTTCCAATGCTTAGAAACCAATAGCACCAACCTGGTCACGCTTGACCAGGACAAAGTTAAAGTTTGAAGCCGCCCGCGATGGAGCGCAGGCCGACTACAGGAACCACGTAGATCCCACTGAACAAGTACCTTACATCCGACGGGCCCTTGCTTTGTGGAGCTTCATGTCTTCAGGTGTTGGATCTGAGAAGTTGTGAGCTGGGCGGCGAGGCTTTGTTAGGCGTTGCATGGCTTTGCGTGGCCTCGTTCTGTTTTCTATAAAGCTTGCTCCAAAAACTTCCTCAAACTCCTCCAAGCATCTCCAAACTTCAGCATCTTCCTCCTGACAGTTTCCTTGTAGGTTCCAAGTGTCCAAAACACCATTCCAAAGGTCTGGAATCTCCTACATGGTCTCTGCGATGTCTGGACTACAGTTCCCATAATGCACCTGACCAAATGCTTAAAAGTCCACTGGATGCACTCTAGGATGGGGACTCTTGGTGGAGTTGATGCAGGTGAGCTCTGTTAACCTGTATCTTCAAGAGTCCACTCCTTAATCTTTCTTGAAGCAAGGTACAGTCCCCAGGTCTGTAGTATCAGATTGTGCAGCAGGTGCAGGGCTTCAGAACGCAGGCCTTTGGGTGCTGATCCAGATTCCAGCAGGCAAGTCCTTCTTCTCCTTGTAGTTTCAGGCAGCAGATCTGAGAGGCTATGCACCTCTCACATATTTATTCTCAGCGTCTGGGCATTAAGAGGGGGTCACTTCTGACCAATGGGATGCAGGGTGCCACCCAGGCGCATGACCACTTCCTCCAAAGTGTGGCATCTTCTGGTCCCTGAAAGTACTGCTCCTCCAAGTCGATCATGACTGAAATCTCAGCAGAGAGGTAAAAGCTAGCTAAACTAATTTACAGTTCCATAAGCTCCCCCTCCTTACATCTGCAAATTCCTCTCCAAAGCCTTCCATCTGGCAAGAAGAGAGGGTGGGCTTGGCTGGCATTCTAGTCTGTCCTGGTCTTCTTTGAAGCTCATGCTTTATGGCCCATCCCTCTGCTCAGGCATTCCTTTGCAGCTGCAGGACTCCCTCCATCAGATAACCTCTGCTCAGCCAAGCCACTTATCACCTAATCAAGGCAGCCTGGCTAATCCTGTTAGACTGGATTTTGGCTCACAGAATAGAAAGTCTTATAACTTATTTTCTGTACCAGTTATGATAAATTCAACAATGACAATCTGTTGGATTTATCAATACCATTCTGTTAAGTCCTTAAATTATATTTTCATTCCCTTTCTATCAATGATTTGGCGTGCATAAAATATTGCAATGTTAGCCATGGGCCTAGTGTCTACAATGGGGAAAAAATAAAATGGGCAGATTTCCCTCACCAAGGTTTATAAAACATCTTATATAAGGTCCCTGCTTATAGTTACATGACCCCCCCCAGCCCCTGGTATGCCTATGGGAGAACTTGGGGGTACTTGATATGTAAAAATACTGTAGATTATCACTTTTTAACGTGCCCATAGCACCAAAGTCGAGTTTCCAGTGAATTTGCTTTTAAAAGCAGTGCTGCAGGGCTCCTTTTAAGATGACCTCAGGCACTCAGCAGTGCACACATCCAAGTGCAAAAAAGGCTGCTGGCCTTTAAACTTCCATGCCGTATTATATACTAGGGTCTTATAGGTAGTTTCAATCTCCCTTCCCTATTATCTACTAGGGACATATAGGGTAAATCATGCCATTTGTAAGAATTTAGGGGCATATTATCAAGGGCTCTATCGCCGCTTTAGCGGGACTTTTTGCCGCTAAAGCGGCGATATTTTTAACGCCCTATTAGCAAGCTGTCGCTAACAGGCGTTAGCGACAGCTTTCAGGCGATAGCGGCCGGGTTTTACATCGCCTTGCATGTCAGCGATAATTATCGCTAATGACATGCAAGGTAGGCGTTCCCAACTAAAAGCGACAGAAAACAGTCGCTTACATACCTATCGCCTATTAGCAATACCGCGAAGCGATAAAAAAACGCGCGCTAACCCCGATTAGCGCTTGTTTTTTAGAACTGATAAAAACATGACTTAGCAATGAAAGTCAATGGGAGGTGGATTGTAAGGTTAAGTCCCCAGATTTAGCGATAGGATTTTATCGCTGGATTTCTCGCGTTAAAGCTGGGTTTCGCCGCTATCGCTGGATATTTTATCGCAATGGAGATAAACCTTGCTAATAGCATGTTATTTCCGCGGTAATATCCAGCGATAGCCGGCGATAAAAAAAGGCGCGCTAAGCAAGGTTTGCGATATTTATCGCATGTTCTTGCTAATATGCCCCTGACTTTTAAAGGCAGTCTGCAAGGCAAGTCTGCATTTAAAATGACAGAGAGCCGCTCAGCAATGCACACATGGAAAGTGCATAAAACCTTCATGCCCTATTATCTACAAGGGGCTTATATCTAGATGAATTCCCCTTGCCCTATTACCTACTAGGGACTTATTGGGTCTGTCAAGTCAATAGTAAGTGTACTCTCATACATAGTGTACACTATACGTGTTGTGTTTTAATCGTATCACTGGTCTGCAGAGGTGAACAGGGCAAAAACACTTTCTAACACATCATTGTGATTTTCAAAGCTGAAAAAACCTGCCTCCTTTTGATGACAGCTTCCTGGCACGCATGTCCTCTTGTCCCTGGTACTTGAACTCTCCATATCACATCGCCCCCTCTACATGTATAGCAGTTTATGGTTGTTTCACGTGGAAAGGGAAGTCCCTGTCCCTCTGAGTCAGTGCTCATAGAGCTTGTGCGGTGTACCATATCTTTGCAGTCAGGATTTGAGAAGAGTGCCGTGCTATTTAAAATATTTGGATTTAGAAGGCTTCAGGGTGCTGTCAAAAAGCACAGTTTAATAGATGTTTTGCTGGCAGAGAAAAGTAACAAAACGTGAAATGCGGGTAGAACAGTAAATGTTCTGCATACCTGTCTGTCAATACAGACCACTGATTAGCAGATGTTTGGCAGAGCGGTTCAGACCAGCTAAAATGCTCACTGGGCTTCACTACAAGCAAATGGAATTTCCTTTTCGGAGCCCTCATAAATTCTGAATTTGCTTTGATTTTTACCCAGGTCTACATTTTGTATTTCGTTCGCTTATGCGAGGTATTCCAGCAGAGCAGAAAACGCGTTCAAGTAAAAGATTAGGGGGCATATTAGCAAGACCGGCGATAAAATTATCGCCGTTTTAGCGGCAGGAAACTGCCGCTAAAACGGCGATAATGGGCTTGCTAATATGCGTTATAGAATTCCAATAGAAGCCCAGGTTAGATGTCCTGCACATCTAACCTGGGCTTCTATTGGAATTCTATAACGCATATTAGCAAGCCCATTATCGCCGTTTTAGCGGCAGTTTCCTGCCGCTAAAACGGCGATAATTTTATCGCCGGTCTTGCTAATATGCCCCCAGAGGTTTTTTAAGCTGGGCTCTGTGGACCCCTGGGGATCGGCGACATCTATTCAGGGAATCCGCGATTTTTTGGAAAAATCAATAATATTAGCAGGTTAATAAAGTCAATGTAACTCAGAAAGCAAAATGTTAAATTTAGGGGCATATTAGCAAGGGCACTATCGCCGCTTTAGCGGCACTTTTGCCGCTAAAGCGGCGATATTCATATCGCCCTATCAGCAAACTGTCTCTAACAGCAGTTAGCGACAGTTTGCGGGCATTAGCGCCCGTTTTTTTACCGCTTTGCATGTCAGCGATATTTATCGCTAATGACATGCAAAGTGGGCGTTCCCGACGAACAAACCTGGGAAACACTCGCTAACAGGCCTATCGCCTATTAGCAAGGTGGCCATGGCCCCAGTTAGCGACGTGAAAAGTCGCGCTAACCGGGGTCATCGCCATTTATTTAACACCTGCAATTAGCAGGTGTTAGCCATACCTAACATGGGGGGTGGATTATGCTGATACGACCACAGGGTCGTATCAGCAAGGTGTTCTCCCTTCTCCATGCAACAACGCTGGTTTTTCAGCGATGTTGGCCCATTTCCCCGCTATCGCTGGAATATTCATCGCCATAGCGCTAATCGTTGCTAATACAGCGTTAGCATGGCGATATATTCCAGCGATAGCCGGCGATAAAAAAAATCACGCTAAGCAGGGTTAGCGATGATTATCGCCTCTTCTTGCTAATATGCCCCTTAATTTTTTTAAACGCACTGTAAATGTGAAGGAATTTGAAACTGAAGGGTAAAAATTGCATTGGTATTCTGAACTTGATTGTGGGAGCAGCGCAAACACAGCAAATAGAAAATAGTGTGAAAGATAAGTGGCCCCTAACCAAGGGCCAATTAACAGTATAGGGTAACAACCTGACACCCACGCTCTCGGCTCGGGTAGGGCAATACTCCACACTGCCTGGCGGTGCACACATTGTGAAGCAGGGAGGGCTGGGGGTGTGCGCGCTGGCGTCCCATGAAGAGAAACTTCACACCTTCGCTGGGCGTGCCAAGCAAGAGGCCCGAATTCAGTCAAAGGAACTACTTGTCCCATGAAACAACAAGATTCACAAGCGAATATTGCCATTTTGAAATCACAGAGAGTATGTTCCTCATGGCACACAGCGACCTTGTTAGGCAGTTGCTGCTGCATGCTTGCAGCACCCAGAATGTTTTTGCTGGAGTTAAGAAAAAAACTGAAGACTGTGATACTTGTGGATTCAACAAAAGACTCAACTGTATGCAGAGAAGTTTACTAGGAAACTATTTGTGTGAAGGATTTGAACAACGTTTCTAAGTACTGTTTCAGGTGTTACCCCTTAACTTAACCCTTTTGGTGCTTGCGTCAGCCAATGGCCGACGCAAGCACTACCTCCCTGGTGTGGCGCATGTCCATTGGCCGTCACCAGGGAGGGCCCCCTTTAAACCTCCGATGCAAAGCACCGGAGATTGTTTTTTTTTTTCATTTGCCCTGGGGGAGATGCGGAAAGCTTTCTGCATCTCCCCCCGTCCCCCCTCCCGCCCATCTGTGACATCAGCGCGCCGCGAGGTGCTCTGATGTCACTGATTTCCCCACCGGAGCCGAGAACAGCTGCAGGTAAGGCCGCGCGGGACTCCGACGGGGAAATCAGGCCAAAAACGGCCTCCCCAGCTTTCAGGGAGGCCTCGTTTGAAAGGGGAGAGTCTCCCCTTTCAAACGAGGCCTTCCTGAAAGGGTTTCCTGGCCATGGATCGCGGCAGCGCTGCGATCCACGGGCAGGAAACCCCACCAGACACCAGGGATGTCTTTGGGGGGGTCAGCCCGTGTGGGAATGGGCAACCCCCCCCCCCCGGGGGCATATTTGTATAGTTAAAAACTTTGGCTATCCCTGGGGGGGCGCCCCCAAAATAAAATTAAAAAATAAATAATAAAAATCCAATATGGCGGCGAAATTGGCAGGGGTTCCGTGGGGGCCACAATAGGCTCCAGGGAAGCCATAACTATTAAAAAAAATAGAGAAAGAGATCTCTATTTCTTTATATATATATATATAGAGAGAGAGAGAGAGTCTCTTTCTCTCTGTAGATGATATATGTATATACATGTATCTATATACATATATATGTGTATATAGATATATATATACTTAAGTCGTCTACAGAGAGAAAGATATATAAATGTATCTATACATGTATATATGTATATATATATATATATGTATATAAATACACATATATAAATATATGTAGAGAAAAAATGTTATATATATATATCTTGTGAGTTGCAGCCTACCTGTGCCCAGATTGCAGTGAGCAGAGTCCAGGAAGTGGTAAGGAGGCAGACTAGTGCTGTCTCTTTCCTAAAAAAGTTTAAAAAATGATTTTCCCCACCTGTGATTGCATCATCTTATTTTTTCTTTTTAAATTTCTTTACCTGTCTTTGCCTGTGGTTGTTACAGTTTAAAATTGTAGTTTTAACCTGCCAGTGATTCCATAATTTATCCCATGTTTTTGTGTTTAAACTTGTGGTTTTTCCTGCCCGTGACTGCTTCCATTTAACCTGTTGAATTGTGGGATTTGCAGTCCAAACTCTGTAGTTTTTCCCTCTTGTTCCCTGTGACTATCAGTTTTTCCCTCCAAATGTCTCCTTTGCTCTGTGCTAAGACCTGTATGTTAAGCAGTGCACCCCAGCGACCATTTTGTGTTAACAAGTCAGTGAAACCAGCCCACCCCTTCCCCCCGAGACAGCAGTAATCTGCTGTAAGCTGTTTAAACTGTGTTTAGTAGGGACTGTGCACTTTGTTTTTTGGCCAGGAGAGGGAGTAAAGCTTTATACAAATAGTGGTGCTAGAGGACAAGTTTGTTAGGGCCTTACCTGCAGAAGTCCAAAGCGTGGATTGAGCCTGTCTGTCTCCTAGGAGATTTCTGAATAGGGGAGCAGCTTCCAACTCCCTGGCCAGCAAACCTTGTCTGAGGTAGCTGGGACCTTATATAGTCTGATATTGTTTGGTACATGTATACACTGATTGGTGGTTGTATCTGATGTTTCTATTGGATTAGGGTTAGTGTCCTCATTGGTTGGGTATTTGAGGGTTCTGATTGGTTTCTGGGTCTGTGATTCAATCAATGTAGGGTTGGGACTAGGGCTAGAGTTAGGATTTCTAATGGAAGTAGGGACTAGGGCTTCCTGTGTTATTGGTTGTTGGGACTAGGGCTAGGCTTAGGATTTCTATTGGAAGTAGGGACTAGGGCTTCCTGTATTATTGGTTGTTGGGACTAGGGTGGGACTAGGGCTAGGGTTAGGCCTTTAATTGGAAGTAGCGATTAGGGCTGCTGGTGTTATTGGTTGCTGGACTAGGTGTGGGACTAAGAGTAGGGTTAGGCTTTCTATTGGAAGTAGGGACTAGGGCTTCCTGTGCCATTAGTTGCTTGGACTAGGGTGGGGCTAGGGTTAGGCTTTGTATTGGAAGTAGGGACTAGGGCTTCCTGTGCCATTGGTTGCTTGGACTAGGGTTGGGACTACTGGTAGGGCTAGGGCCTCTATTGGACGTAGAGATCAGGGTTTTTGAAACTGATTGGGGGATTGGACTAGGGCTAAGATTGGCTGTAAGGTCCTGGTCTTCTATTGGTTCTAGATTTTAGGGCTAGTGTTGTGATTGGATAGTGTTAGGGCTAGGTTTCCCATTGGCTGAAGGGGTCACCTGACTACTAGGGCTATGAACAGCCAAGGCTTAGGGCGTCTCAGCCCAGGCGTCGAGGCTAAGGGTGGAGAGGACAAGGTTGAGTGCCTGTTTGAGCCTGTTCGAGACTGGTCAGGACCTGGGCCAGAAATGCTGCCCATTTTCCCATTCATTAATACCCACCCTATGTATGTGTCCCTCTAAATATAAGCATTTATTTTCACTATAGATATGCACCTATCTTTGTGTATCGCTTTGTATAAACATGTAGAATAATTATGTTATTAAAAAAAAAAATCATCTTTGGTCTACATGTACTTGCTTCCATTGTGCATCTATGTACCTCCATGTACTTGGATCTGTGTGTCTGTTACTTTTCTCCTGAAAAAGCATATCCAATGCACTACCCTATTTCTCATCCTGTACCTCTATCAATATCTTTAATCTGCGTATACTTACCTCCTTTATGCATCTATATACTTTCAATGTACTTATGGATCTATATATTTATCACTTTCTTCTAATTTAGCATTTCCAACGCACTACCCTATTTCTCAGCCTATACTTCTCTCAATATATCTTCTAGCCCAACATTCTGACTCATCTCAAACTTCTTTCTACTACTCTTTCCAATGCACTACCCTATCTCTCACCCTATACATCTATCATTATATCCTCTACACCCACTCTCTCATTTATCCCAAACACCATACCACTACTATGTTCCCCAAAATAACCCTTTCTTGACTCTCTCCTACTCTACCCCTCCTTGCATCATCTGACACCTCTTTTACTATACCGATCCCCCAAAACAAACCTTTCTAAACTCTTCCCTCTGACTCTTCCCCTCCAAAAACCCTTTCTTACTCATCCAAAAGCCTCCTCCTACTGCTATGTCCTAAAAAAATAAATCCTTCACTCTTCTATCCCTCCACTATCCCTTTCAATCAAAATAACAGACTAACATGTTCACTTCTCTAATTCCATATTCCACTATACTAATTCACCACTAATCCTTTATGGGTTCCAGAGTAGCGTGCTACTCGCCAACAAAGCGTTTCAACACCTCATCAGGGTTACAAACGCTATATAAATGCAAACCTTTTTCCCTTTTTTACCCCTCCCCAACCCTTCACAGTGCAAATAACTGACTAACATATCCACCACTCAAATTACTTCATATTTCACTATACTAATTTTCTACACTAATCCTTTATGGGTTCCGGAGTAGCCTGCTACTCGCCAGAAAAGTGCTTCAACACCCCATCAGGGGTAACAGGCGCTATATGAATGCAAACCTTTCTTTCCCTTCTATCCCTCCGCTATCCTTCTCACTCCAAATAACTGACTAATATCCACCACTCAAATTACTTTCATACTTCACCATACTAATTCACCACTAATCCTTTATGGGTTTCCGGAGTAGCGTGCTACTCACCAAAAAAAAAAAAAAAGCGCTTCAAACCCCATCAGGGGTAAGAAGCGCTATATAAATACAAACCTTTTTTCCTCTTCTATCCTTCTGCTATCCTTCCGAATCCAAATAACTGACTAACATATCCACCACTTAAAATTTACTTGCATGTTTCACTATACTAATTCAACACTAATCCTCTATGGGTCCCGGAGTAGCGTGCTACTCGCCGAAAAGCGCTTTGACGCCTCGTCAGGGGTAGTAAGCACTATACAAATGCAATTACAATACAATACAATATGTGTGTGTGTGTGTGTATATATATATATATATAGATATAATTATACATATATATATATATATATTCAGAAACACAAAGGATGCCACACTCCAGAGATAGGTTTCAGAGTTGCTTTATTTTAACCACAACTGGTGGTAGGGGTGGTAAAAATAAAGCAACTCTGAAACCTATCTCTGGAGTGCGGCATCCTTTGTGTTTCTGAATTTAAATATCGGGTAAGGATTCTACCCGTTGCTGCCTGCACCAGGTATTGAGCGCGCTGACATTGGGAATCAATTGGTTGATATATATATATATATATATATTTATATATTTATATTTATATATATATATATTTACAGAGAGATTTCTCAGTGCTGAAAATATGAGACTGTGAAAGAACTATAATGAGTCTCTTTGAAGTTACCAGAAAGGCAGTAAAGTGTGGTACTGCTGCAGAGTACAAAAAAAATTCCTGCTAGATAGAGATATCTGACTTTTGTCTAGTGGCAGTTTTGACGCCATAAAGTAATGCAGAGGGCATGCTGGAAAGAACAGATCTGTATTATGTGGATAGCTAAGTTGATTGGTAAAGCCACACATTAGAAACACTTTGAAACAGACGAAATGTATGTGAGATAGAGGGGCTATGGAGAGATGAGGGGCACGTTTGCAAGGATGGTAGTGAGGGAATCAAAGGAGGTCATAGTGTGCAATTGTAAAGCACACGTTCACCCGTAGGCATCTTGGCGCTGAATAACAGATATTTATTGAAAGTCATGGGAGGGTGCCAAAATGATTGTCGCACTGGCTTCCACCAGCGCTAAAGGCTGTGATGATGGGAATGTGGCAAGGTAAAATAATACTGTGTCTTTTTTCTGTCTTTCTTAGTCTTTTTGGAGAGCGTACGTAAGGTGACTTCGTCATTACTGACTGTTAAACACTTCACTCATGCACTCACCCACCTACACTTTGAAACCAACAACCTATCTGCCTTCTACGTAGGATAGTGTTTTAAAAGGATAGTTTTAGGCACTAGCAGAGATGGCGTATCGTTGGAGGAATGCTGCCCAGGCCCTAAGTCTGGTACTGGAGTCCAGCTCTGAGGCAGGATCAGAGACTGATACAGCAGATACTGAGACAGCATCTGAGGGAGAGGACAATGTAGCAGAATCTGGGAGTGATTTTTCAGTCGGCGCAGTTCCATCCGACGACTCATCTTCCAGCGATTCTGAAGGAGACAATGTCAGTCATGCTGTCCTTTTGCCAGCACAGTCTGTGCAGCGGGACACCAGTAGCAGGTTAGAGCAACCCAGAGAGCAGGCACATGCGGCCGCAAGCACAGACGGAGCGCTGTCTTGGCAGCCTCCCAATTTAGTTCAGCCCCAAATTCCGCCTTTCACTGGTGACGCTGGATGTAAAGTCGATACGGCACATTTTTTGCCAATTGACTACGTCCATCTCTTTTTGGATGATGACTTCCTTGACGAAATTGTGCAGCAAACAAATTTACGTACCAAACAATTTCTGAGGGAGCATGGAGGCACTTTTGGGCCTCATTCTAGGGCACACAAGTGGACTCCCACTTCTTTAGGGGAGTTGAAGATATTTTTGGGCCTCACGCTTAAAATGGGGGTAGTGCATAAACCAACCTTGCTATCCTACTGGTCTACTCGCACAGTTTGGTTAACCCCCATCTTCGCACCATACATGAGCAGAGATTGTTTTTTGCTATTGCAACGCATGCTGCATTTCAATGACAATTCTGCTGCATCGCCCCGGGACCATCCAGACCATGACAGTTTGTTCAAAATTCGGCCTGTCGTGGAACATTTGTCTGCCAGGTTTCCAGAGGTTTATACCCGTGGGAAGAATATAGCCATTGATGAGTCCTTGATCTTGTATAAAGGGCGGTTGCTGTTTAGGCAGTACATTCAGAGCAAACGCGCTCGCTATGGCATCAAGCTGTACATGCTGTGTGAGAGCTTGACTGGCTATGTGTACAACTTGAGAGTATATACAGGGAAGGACACAACTCTTAACCCTGTAGGTTGCCCTCCCACGCTATGGGTCACAGGAAAGATTGTATGGGAGCTTGTCCAGCCACTTTTTCACAAAGGTTATAACCTTATGTGAACAATTTCTATACAGGAGTAGAGCTGTTCAGTGAGCTCTACAAAGCTGGCACTGTGGCTTGCGGTACAATTCATTGTCGCCGCAAAGGATTCCCGCAGGAGCTTGTTTGCAAGAACTCCAGAAATCCCAGAGCACTACGTTGCGATCCAACGAACTGCTTGCAGTCAAGTTCTCAGATAGGCATGATGTGTACGTGCTCACTACAATTCATGCTGAGAGCACTTCCCCTGTCACGGTTTGGGGTCAGATGTCCGAAGTCCACAAGCCCACCTGTATACTTGATTACAACAAGTACATGGGCGGAGTGGACAAGAACGACCAGGTTCTTCAGCCATACAATGCGAGTCGTAAAATTCGCACTTGGTATAAGAAACTGTTTACTCACCTGATCCAGATGGCAACATACAATGCGTATGTTGTTTATTGTCAGACCACCACAGGAAGACTCATGTCTTTCCTTGACTTTCAGTTGTCGGTAATTGAAAGTCTCACTGCTACAGAAGCAGTAGCCTCCACTTCATGTGTTCTGGAGGACGTGGCAAGGCTGCAGGAGCGATACTTTGCTGATAAAATTCCTGCAACACCCAAAAAGGAGCGACCATGTCGTCGTTGTAAAGTGTGCTCGATGCAGGAAAAGAGGCAGGAGACTCGTGTTTACTGTCCCCAGTGCCCAAGTAAGCCTGCCTTCATTTTTCCTACTTGCTTTATGTTGTATCATACTAAAGCAAAATACTGGGAAATTGACTGAGGTGGAGCTGCCAATAGGTAAACCTTTCAATTGGTGTGAATGGATACCTACTGTCTGTGGGCCACTCCTTCACTACGCTAGCAGCTGCAGAATATTTGTTCCTCTACTTCAGAAAATCTTGGACTTCTCAACACCATTATCTCCTTTCAGAACGTGGTAGTTGGTCTGTTCGCCAATTGACAAGTGCATTATAGTCCCCATGCTGCACATACTAGTGGACAGAACATACGCCACATTGTCACGGAGTACCTGTGTTTCACATTTAACCGTTCTTCATAGTTTATGATGTTCTCTTTAGAAAGCTTTTGAAAATTTCCAGCATGTTTGCCTTATTTTCAAAGGTAGATATGCTCACTCAGTTCGAGATATGGCCTACTGGGATACTCGGACACCCCCCAACTTGCATCCACAAACTGGAAGGAGTTGGATTTAGCACAGTGAGAGCATTGATAGCACGTGACAGAAATGTTTTCTCAAGCTTCAAGTAGCTAGAGATGGAAGGCATTAGTATAGGGTCTCTTGACAATTAGACAGGATTAGTCAGGACTCTGATGAGGACAGACACACGAACGGGTTAGAACAGCTTACGGTAGGTGCGCTTTCCGAGGAATATTGCAAAGGTAGAAGGCAGATAGTAAAGGTAGTATAGATACACGTCATGACTTCATCTTCACCCATGGATTCAAATCCATTGTTGCCACACTCGCACTGAATTTACTATAGTACTTATGGGTCAATGCTGCTTGCCATGTTCATCCTCCGTTAGAACTTAGTAGATGGTCAGTTTGCTGTATGATAAGTGCATTACAGTCACTGCACATAACAGTGGATTGGACATATGCTACGTTGTCACGGACTACCCATGTTTCACATTCAACCGTTCTTCATAGTTTATGATGTTATCTTTAGAAAGCTTTTGAAAATTTCCAGCATGTTTGCCTTAGTTTCAAAGGTAGATATGCTTGCTCAGCTCGAGGAATGGCTTTGCGGCATACTCGGGCACCCCCCAACTTGCATCCACAAACTGGAAGGAGTTGGATTTAGCACAGTGAGTGCGCTAAAGGCGCATGAAAGACATGTCTTCCTGAACCTCATGTGGCTGTCATGGGAGCCATTAGTAAAGGTTAACTCGGCATGCGTTCGGTAACGTTCAGGAAGAAGGAGGGGGAGACTTGACAGGTGGTAAAATGTAGTCAAAATCATTATGTCATGTGGCATATGAATGTGATGGGCCCTTGCATGGCGGCGGTATGTTTATGTGAGTGCAAGTGATCTGGTTGATTGGGCCCGTGGCTGGCGGTATGGAAGTCTTGTGTGTGGTGCGTGAATGGCGTGTGAATGGACCATAAAGTGGTTGGTGCCGTGAAGTGGCTTTATGGCTCCCCTTCAGAAGGCTTGGCTTCAATATTTATATACTTTGAAAAGTATTTGTGCTTTGAAGCCAGCGTGTCTGGAGGTGCTAAAACCAACCAGTGTCAGTGGTGGATTAACTTTATCAAATTAGTGTTAGATTTATATTTGTGGCTTTAATGGCCTTTTGTAAGACTTTTTTTTTGTCAATATGGGTAGCAGGGGACTGTGTGCCCTAGATCAGTCGTCACCTAGGCAAACCTTCACATTTTTGAATAGTAGACAAGGAGGGAAAAAACGAAAAAACTGGCTAGGTATACAAGGCGCACTCTGCCCCTTTGTTTTGAAAGTGTGAAATTAAGTTGTCCAATTAAGAAAATAGTCCATCTGGTGCTTCAGGAGGAGAGGAAGCCAGCCATTCCCTCTCAATGAGGACAGAGTCCAGAACTTATGAAGCAATTTCTCCAAGCACACAGAAATGCAGGCTGAGGTCACGGTTTCAGAAGTCTTTTATTCCAAAACATTTCCCCATTGGGTATAGCTTGTAGTTGGTGTCTGGGGTGAGCACTACTGGCATGTAGTAAAGCATTGCAAGACGTTTCTTTTCTGAACATTCTGCTCATGATTCTAGATTCATGACTATACAATTCCACATCCAAGAATTGAATTTTGTGAGGGTCAGAGTTCATTGTGAAAGACATATTATAAGGGTTATCATTCAGATATCATTAAAGTCCTGAAGTTGTGTCAAGGAGCCAGTCCACAGCATAAGTATGTCGTCTATGAATCTGCCCCAGTAGTGTAAGTACTGTGACCACCGGGAATTTAATCGGCCCCAGAACCTCTCCTCCTCAAACCAACCCATAAACAGATTGGCGTAAGAAGGAGCGAATCTGGAGCTCATCGCAGTCCGCTAATTTGATGGTACCAGTTTCCTTCAAAGAGAAAAGTATTATTGTCCAAGATTAACCTTGTCATGTGAAGCAACATTTCAGTATGTGACAACAGTTGTGGTGATCTTTTGTTTATAAAGTGTGTCATTGCTATCATTCCAAACTCAGTTTGTATATTCGTATACAACAAAACCACATCCAGTGTGACCATAGTCATCCCCTCCTCCCACACAACATCATTCATCAGGATATGAACATGTTTGGTATCTTTGATCTGAGATGGCAGGTTCACCACTAAGGGTTGTAAGAAGACATCAATGAATTGCGAAAATTGTTCAGTCAGGCCACCAATGCCCGAAACAATTGGTCTGCCTGGTGGAAAAGTGGCTTTCTGATGTATCTTGATACCAAAGGGGATGATGGACGGAGCGTTAGAGCAAATCAAACACTCACCCCCAGTCAACTGATCTGGGTTTAATCCATCATCATTCTTTAGCTCACTCCACCACCCCAGTTCAGACATAGCCATATTGTTGGAAACGGGGTTACCGAGACCGTTATGGTAGCATGGCGCAAAGCGGGGAAAGGCACGCGAAGGCAATGTGTAAGGCAGTTGTGCAGCACACTCTCACATTAACTCAGAAATGCGACGCAATAACCGGACACCACACCAGGCTTAGATAAGTGAAAATCAGGTTCCTTTATCTTAATCAAGATGGCATTCAACTATTCAAATTATACATTCGGGTAACTAGTGCGCGTTCATTTAAAAAGACCCTTCACAATTCTGGCCACTAAAAGGCCGCATTAACATCACAGCACCACTGCTCATTCGGGTGCTCTTTACCAACTAGGGCCTAGAACAGGCGCAACACGGTTTATACATCAACATATATACAGTAGGCCTAGGTACTCTATACAGCCTATGATACACTAGGCGGGAGGGAATCCTACAGGGAACCCCTCAACATGTCCAGCAGCTGGGGGCTACCAAAAAGGGGGAACTTCTTTATCTCCCCGGGAGGCTAGGGTCATAGGATGTGCCTGGCCTGTAATCCCAAAGTCATTAAAGGCCCCCTCCCTCCGTGATCCCTCCTCAAGGGTGGCCCCCGGCCCCCAGGGGCTTAACCTAGAGCCCTAGGGGCCTCCTGGGCTCACCTGCGGTGTTGTGGCTGGCTGCGGGGCCTTACGGCGGACTCCTCTCTGGCCCGGCCCTCTGTGGTGGGGGCGGGGCCCGGCGCGAGTCTTGCGGCCCTCCGGCCGGTGCTGGTTGGCTTTCTCGAGGCTATGGAGCCTCTCGCGTTGTTTCCCCCTTCGTTGGGGGGCCGGTATGCCCCTCCTCCGGCCCCCGTGGAGTCCAGGGAGAGAGTGAGGACTCGGTGCGGGAGCCGGCGGTCCTGCCAGTCGGCTCCGGCGTCCCGAGAGGTGAGGAGGTCCTTCCTTACCTCCCGGCGTGCTGGGCGGAGGCGGGCTCTTCACGGCGCCCAATCCGGGCGCGGCGGCGATTCTTCGCGGGGCTCCCGTTGGCAGTGGAGCCCCGGGGACGTCCTCCCGATTGGCTCCGGCTGAGCCAATCGCGTCGCGACCTTCTCTTCCTCCGGGGGCTCCCGATGACAGTGGAGCCCCTCTGACGTCGATGTTCGGCTCTGCTGGGCCAATCACGTCGCGGCTTCTGGTGGTTGCCAGGCGACGCCCTCTTCTCCGGCGATTGGCTTTGGCGGGCCAATCCCGTCGCGGCCTTTTCGGGGCGCGACCTGTGACGCGGTCAGCGTCCCCGGCCCCTCGGCGACAGCGTCCACGGGCCGGGAGGCCGCAGCAGGCCTCAGTTCACTTCACGCGGCCCACGGGGCTGCGGCGGCGGTATTCTTGGCCGCGCTGGCAGCGGCAGGGGTCTCGGGCCCGGCGGTGACTTGTGGTGATTTCGGTGAGGGCGCGGACGGCGCCCTCACCACTACTATGAATAGGGGAGAGATCCCCCGGCCTCAGTTCCCTTCGTCAAGCGGCGGCGGCCGCGGCGGTGATCCGGTCATCAGGTCAGTGACCAAGGGGGGGTCAAGTTCTCTCCACACTTGGGGGTTGCAGCGCAGGCGCGCTGACAGCCTTATGCTCAGGCTGTGAAGGGATGGTTCTAGGGGGACAGTCCAGCTGTCTGTATAGGTAGATAGGGGGTGGAGGCCTAGCGCTTAGGACGCAGCGCTTCGCCTCCTGATCCCCTCTCAATGGTTTTCACTTGTAGTCCTGAAATTCTTGGATGCAGTAAAGTCTCTTTATGAACAGGGGGGGTTGTGAGTTGGTGATTCTTGGAGGAGTTGATGTGCCTCCTGGCACGCTGGAGATGGTTCCCTGGGTCCCCTCACACTGGGCAAGATCAGTGGGTGGTGGGCGTTCCTCATCTATCTTACGGCAGCAGGGCCTTGACCCTGTCAGCGGCAGTAGTGTAGGTCTCCCCCTAGGCCCTAAAGTCTGTACTCCAGCGCAGGTTCTCCCAGGTTCAGCGGTGCCTCAACCTAACTAACTCCAGGTTTTCCCTCCAAGCCTCTTATACCCCTAGGTCAGGTGACCCTCCCAAAGGCGGCAAAGTGTAACTCCTCCCACAGCCCGGAAGGTTCTGGAACCTTCCACCTACCTAGCTATGGGGCCCAGAGGCGGGGACGGGATGGCTACTGTATCCCTTGTCCCAGCCTGACTCTGGCGACTAGCGTGTATGTGTGGAAGGCTCTCTGCAGTAGCAGGGGCCTGTGGCAGCCATCTTTGGTGAGAGAGCACCTGCACCTCAGCACTGACCAGCAGTGGCAAGGCGCCCGGAGACCTAGGTCCAGTAAAAATATGGTGCCAAAAATGAAGCGCAGAAAGGGAAAAAAACAGGGTAAGACCACCCTAGGGCTGACAGGTCTAACACACGTCCCCCCAGCCGAAAGAGGGGAGAGCTTCCCAACCTCTAGGGAGTTCTCTTCACTAAGGCGGAAAAACCGGGAGAGACCGTCAGCGTTGGCGTGGTCTACACCGGGTCGATGTTCCACCCGAAAGTCCATCCCCTGGAGGGAAATGGACCATCTCAACAATTTGGGATTTTCGCCTCTCATCTGCATGAGCCAGCGAAGGGGTCTGTGGTCGGTCTGGACCAAGAAGTGACAACCAAAAAGGTATGGCCTCAACTTCTTCACCGCCCAAACCACAGCAAAGGCTTCCCGCTCGATGGTACTCCACCGCTGTTCCCGGGGGAGTAGTCGTCGGGAGATAAAGGCCACTGGCTGGTCTTGGCCATCGTCATTCAGCTGCGAGAGCACAGCTCCTATGCCATGCTCAGAAGCGTCTGTCTGCACGATAAATTCCCGGCCGAAGTCGGGGTCCGGAGCACCGGTGCGGTGCACATGGCACGTTTAAGAGTCTCAAAGGCATCTTGGCAGGCAGCCGTCCAGATTACTCTGCGTGGCTGTTTCTTGGAAGTCAATTCCGTCAATGGGCCCACGATGGTTCCATATCCCTTGACGAACCGGCGGTAGTATCCCGTGAGGCCGAGAAAAGCTCGGACCTCTGTTTGGGTCTTGGGGGGCTCCCAGGCCATGATGGTCTCAATCTTGGCTTGGAGGGGTTGCACCTTACCTCCGCCCACCAGATGTCCCAGGTACACGACAGATCCCTGTCCAATCTGGCACTTGCTGGCCTTGATGGTTAGACCAGCCCTTTGCAAAGCCTGCAGCACCTCCTGGAGATGCTGCAGATGGTCCTCCCAGCTGCTACTGAAGACAGCTATGTCATCCAGGTAGGCAGCAGAGAAGGCCTCTAGGCCAGACAGCACCTGGTTCACCAACCGCTGGAAAGTGGCGGGAGCATTTTTCAACCCGAAGGGCATCACCTGGAATTGAAAGTGGCCCTCGGGGGTGGAGAACGCAGTCTTCTCCCTTGCTCCTTCCGCCATGGCGATCTGCCAATATCCTGATGTTAAATCAATGGTACTCAAATACCGGGCTGCTCCCAGCCGGTCAATGAGCTCATCCGCCCGAGGGATCGGGTGAGCGTCGGTCTTGGTGACCGAATTGAGTCCACGATAATCCACACAGAACCGAAGTTCTGGTGTGGTGCCCGGGGGGCCGCTTTCGGCACCAACACTACCGGACTAGCCCAAGGGCTACTGGAAGGCTCAATCACCCCCAGTTCTAGCATCTTTACCACCTCACTCTGGATACTAGCCTTGACCTTATCGGACAGCCGGTAAGACTTGTTCTTCACTGGCGGACTGTCCCCTGTGTCCACATCATGGGTACACAGGTGCGTGATTCCAGGCGTGAGGGAAAACAACGAGGCGTACTGCCCCAAAACCTGGCGGCAGTCCCTCTGTTGCTCTGGGGTCAAGGATGGGGCGAGGACTACTCCCTCTACCGAACCATCCTTCTCGTGGACCGCCAGAAGGTCTGGCAGAGGCTCACTCTCTTCCTCCTCACTCCCATCCGTTATCATCAAGAGAGTGAGCTCGGAACGCTCCTGGTGTGGCTTCAGGCGGTTGACGTGGAGCACTCGGTGGGGTTGACGGGGGGTCTTCATGTCGACGACATACGTGGTCTGGCCTTTTCGTTCTAAGATCTCAAACGGCCCAGTCCATCGGTCCTGGAGGGCACTAAGCTCTCCTGGCTCCATGACCCACACCTTCTGTCCAGCGTCTAACTCTACCGTCCGCGCGTTCCGGTCATACCATTGCTTCATGACGGCCTGACTTGCCTCTAAGTTGTCCGAGGCCTCCTTCCACAGCTTGGCCACTTGGCTGCGGAACGCCAGCATATAGCTGACCACATCACGGGGAAGCTTCGAAGAAGACTTCTCCCACCCCTCTTTGACAAGACTGAGGGGCCCCCGAACGGGGTGGCCATAGAGCAGCTCAAAGGGGCTGAAACCGACCCCCTTCTGCGGCACCTCTCGGTAGGAGAAGAGCAGACAGGGTAAGAGGACGTCCCACTTTCTTCTCAAGTCCTCGGGTAGGCTCCTGATCATCCCCTTCAAGGTTTTGTTGAAGCGCTCCACGAGCCCGTTCGTCTGGGGGTGGTAAGGAGTGGAGAACCGGTAGGTCACTCCACACTCCTTCCACATGGCCTGCATGTAGGCCGACATGAAATTCGTGCCCCTATCTGACACCACGACCTTGGGGAATCCCACTCGGGTAAAAATCCCCATGAGGGCCCGCGCCACCACCGGTGCTGTGATGGTCCTCAGAGGGATTGCCTCTGGGTACCGGGTGGCGTGGTCTACTAGCACCAAAATGAACCTATGCCCAGCTGAAGTCGGCGGATCCAACGGCCCGACAATGTCAATCCCCACTCGCTCAAAAGGGGTATCGACCACTGGGAGAGGTTCTAGAGGGACCTTCACCTTAGTCCCTGTCTTGCCGCTTGCTTGGCAAGTGGTGCAGGTCTTGCAATAAGTGTCAGAAGTGACGCGCATCCTGGGCCAGTAAAAATGTGGGACCAAGCGCGCAAACGTCTTGTCCTGGCCCAGGTGTCCTGCTAGTGGTATCTCATGCGCCAACTCTAGCAGAAAGGCTCGGTGGCATTGGGGGACCACCACGGCCCTTGAGGACCCATGCACCGGAGCCTTAGGCTCACTGTAGAGGAGACCATCCTCCCAGTAGACATGGTAATTACCAGTCTCTGTTCCAGCTGCTTGGGCGTCGGCCTGTTGCCGTATGCCAACAAGCGTAGGGCACTCCCTCTGTGCCCGGCAAAATTCTTCCCGGGTAGGCCCTCCTTCCACCTGCCACTCTGCAGGGGTCGGCAGGTCCCCCACGGGAAAACCAACCACCTCAGCGGACTCCGGGGCCACCTCCGCGGGCTCCCCATCCATCTCACCGGGTGTTTCCTCCCGGACATCTCCTCGTCCAGCAGTGGGCTGGGCCCTTCTTTCAGGCTCCAACCCGGGCTGAGTTCCTTGTCGGGCAGCCATGGACCGCGTGATAACGCAAGTCCATCCTGGTAACCCCAACATCTCAGCATGGGCATTGAACTCTACCTCTCTCCAGGCAGTATGTTCTAAATCGTTGCCCAGCAGACAGTCAACTGGCATGGCAGGGCTCACCGCAACCTTCATCCGACCTGACACTCCTCCCCACTCAAAGGGAACTTGGGCCACGGGGTAATGACCCAGGCTATTATCAGCCATCACTACTGGGTGGAACTCCTCAGGAATCACCTGCTCTGGGGACACCAGCTGACGTCTCACCATCGTCATGCTGGCACCTGTGTCCCTCAGAGCCTCCACCTCCTCCCCGTTCACCAGGACCCTCTGCCGATACTTGGCAGTGTTCTCGGGTACCTGCACCCTTGGGATGATCTCCCTATCCCCCAGGGAAACTAAGGTCAAGCCTGTCCACTCACCTCCCCTACCTAGGGACAACTCCTCCCCAAGCGCTACACTGGCCACCCCGGGGGTCTTACCTCCTGTGGGGGCTGGGGCTCTCTTGCGACACTGGGCATCCCCCTTGTAGTGTCCAACCTCCCCGCACTCGTAGCACCGGACAGTTCTGGGCTGCTGACTCCTGTCAGGGTAAGTGGGTTTCTGGTATCCAGATTGGGATGGGAAACCTACCCCTCTCCCAGGCGGTCTATTTTGGGGACCTTTAAAGAACTCCCTCTTTTTATCTCCCCCTCTTTCTTCTGGGGGAACACCTGTCCACCTTTCGGGGGATCCGCCCCGGCTCCCTTGTGGGACACCCGAGTGCTGACCCACGTGTCTGCCTCCTCTGCAAGCTCCCTTGGGTTGGTCAGCTTGCGGTCCACCAAGTACTGGCGCAGCTCCGGAAAACATTTCTCGAGGAGGTGCTCTCTCAAAAACAGGTCGTACAGCCCAGTGTAATTGTCAACCTCGCTGCCACGCACCCAACCCTCTAATGCCTTCCGGGCATAATCATAAAAATCTACCCAGTTTTGTGTGGTGAGCTTGTGGCTGTTGCGAAACTTTTGGCGGTACTTCTCAGGGGTGAGGCCAAACTTCCTGAGCAGGGCCTCCCTCATGATAGGGTAGTTGGTTCGATCCCCCTTTTCTAAGGTTAGCAGTGTGTCCCTGACTAGTGGAGGTATGTATCTATAAAGTCCTCCTCCCCAGTAGCTCTCAGGAACTCTATGGGCCACCAAAGCTACCTCGTACGCCGTCAACCACTTGTCTATGTCATCACCCACACTAAAGCTGGCCATCACCTCCCTGGGTAGGTAAAATTTGGGCTCCTGTGGAACCCCAGTAGGTACGCTGCCACCATTTCCTTTGCCTTCCATTTCCATTTGCAAGGCTCGGAGCTCCAGTTCTTTCAGGCTAAGCTCATGTACAAGCCTTCTTTCCTCCATGGCTAGCCTTCCCTGTTCTCGCTCCCTTTCCATCTTAGCCAATTCTAATGTCAATTGCCTTTGCTGCCTTCTGTCCTCGAATTCCTCTGGTGACACACTCCCCCTGACGCACTACTGCCTGCCCTGGAACGTCTTCCTGGCAACACATTCTCGCTGACGTCAATGTTCAGTAGGCTCAGTTCTCCTGGGTCGTCTGTCTCCCTCTGCTCCTCCTCCTCCCCTCTTCCCTCCGGGTGGGCCATGACCCATGCCCTCAAAGCCTTCTGAAGTACCTCCTTCCTGGCACCTCGCTTGACGGCCACCCCCTCTCTAGGCAGAACTCCTTGAGCTGGTTCACCGTGTACCTCTCTAGGTCGGCTAGCTCAAACTCCATCCTCCTAGGTGGGGTCCCAGACAACTTAAGGAAGGGGTCCTAAATGGAAGGCAGCAGGTCTTAACACAGGACTAATACAACTGGCAATTTACAATAGAATTCCTCCTACTTATTATTTTCCTAGGTGTCCAATTGCGGCGCACACTGAGTCACTGTAGGGTGCTGCACAAATACCAGTCCTTATCCCACCGCTGCACACCAATGTTGGAAACGGGGTTACCGAGACCGTTATGGTAGCATGGCGCAAAGCGGGGAAAGGCACGCGAAGGCAATGTGTAAGGCAGTTGTGCAGCACACTCTCACATTAACTCAGAAATGCGACGCAATAACCGGACACCACACCAGGCTTAGATAAGTGAAAATCAGGTTCCTTTATCTTAATCAAGATGGCATTCAACTATTCAAATTATACATTCGGGTAACTAGTGCGCGTTCATTTAAAAAGACCCTTCACAATTCTGGCCACTAAAAGGCCGCATTAACATCACAGCACCACTGCTCATTCGGGTGCTCTTTACCAACTAGGGCCTAGAACAGGCGCAACACGGTTTATACATCAACATATATACAGTAGGCCTAGGTACTCTATACAGCCTATGATACACTAGGCGGGAGGGAATCCTACAGGGAACCCCTCAACATGTCCAGCAGCTGGGGGCTACCAAAAGGGGGGAACTTCTTTATCTCCCCGGGGAGGCTAGGGTCATAGGATGTGCCTGGCCTGTAATCCCAAAGTCATTAAAGGCCCCCTCCCTCCGTGATCCCTCCTCAAGGGTGGCCCCCGGCCCCCAGGGGCTTAACCTAGAGCCCTAGGGGCCTCCTGGGCTCACCTGCGGTGTTGTGGCTGGCTGCGGGGCCTTACGGCGGACTCCTCTCTGGCCCGGCCCTCTGTGGTGGGGGCGGGGCCCGGCGCGAGTCTTGCGGCCCTCCGGCCGGTGCTGGTTGGCTTTCTCGAGGCTATGGAGCCTCTCGCGTTGTTTCCCCTTCGTTGGGGGGCCGGTATGCCCCTCCTCCGGCCCCCGTGGAGTCCAGGGAGAGAGTGAGGACTCGGTGCGGGAGCCGGCGGTCCTGCCAGTCGGCTCCGGCGTCCCGAGAGGTGAGGAGGTCCTTCCTTACCTCCCGGCGTGCTGGGCGGAGGCGGGCTCTTCACGGCGCCCAATCCGGGCGCGGCGGCGATTCTTCGCGGGGCTCCCGTTGGCAGTGGAGCCCCGGGGACGTCCTCCCGATTGGCTCCGGCTGAGCCAATCGCGTCGCGACCTTCTCTTCCTCCGGGGGCTCCCGATGACAGTGGAGCCCCTCTGACGTCGATGTTCGGCTCTGCTGGGCCAATCACGTCGCGGCTTCTGGTGGTTGCCAGGCGACGCCCTCTTCTCCGGCGATTGGCTTTGGCGGGCCAATCCCGTCGCGGCCTTTTCGGGGCGCGACCTGTGACGCGGTCAGCGTCCCCGGCCCCTCGGCGACAGCGTCCACGGGCCGGGAGGCCGCAGCAGGCCTCAGTTCACTTCACGCGGCCCACGGGGCTGCGGCGGCGGTATTCTTGGCCGCGCTGGCAGCGGCAGGGGTCTCGGGCCCGGCGGTGACTTGTGGTGATTTCGGTGAGGGCGCGGACGGCGCCCCTCACCACTACTATGAATAGGGAGAGATCCCCCGGCCTCAGTTCCCTTCGTCCAGCGGCGGCGGCCGCGGCGGTGATCCGGTCATCAGGTCAGTGACCAAGGGGGGGGTCAAGTTCTCTCCACACTTGGGGGTTGCAGCGCAGGCGCGCTGACAGCCTTATGCTCAGGCTGTGAAGGGATGGTTCTAGGGGGACAGTCCAGCTGTCTGTATAGGTAGATAGGGGTGGAGGCCTAGCGCTTAGGACGCAGCGCTTCGCCTCCTGATCCCCTCTCAATGGTTTTCACTTGTAGTCCTGAAATTCTTGGATGCAGTAAAGTCTCTTTATGAACAGGGGGGGTTGTGAGTTGGTGATTCTTGGAGGAGTTGATGTGCCTCCTGGCACGCTGGAGATGGTTCCCTGGGTCCCCTCACACTGGGCAAGATCAGTGGGTGGTGGGCGTTCCTCATCTATCTTACGGCAGCAGGGCCTTGACCCTGTCAGCGGCAGTAGTGTAGGTCTCCCCCTAGGCCCTAAAGTCTGTACTCCAGCGCAGGTTCTCCCAGGTTCAGCGGTGCCTCAACCTAACTAACTCCAGGTTTTCCCTCCAAGCCTCTTATACCCCTAGGTCAGGTGACCCTCCCAAAGGCGGCAAAGTGTAACTCCTCCCACAGCCCGGAAGGTTCTGGAACCTTCCACCTACCTAGCTATGGGGCCCAGAGGCGGGGACGGGATGGCTACTGTATCCCTTGTCCCAGCCTGACTCTGGCGACTAGCGTGTATGTGTGGAAGGCTCTCTGCAGTAGCAGGGGCCTGTGGCAGCCATCTTTGGTGAGAGAGCACCTGCACCTCAGCACTGACCAGCAGTGGCAAGGCGCCCGGAGACCTAGGTCCAGTAAAAATATGGTGGCAAAAATGAAGCGCAGAAAGGGAAAAAAACAGGGTAAGACCACCCTAGGGCTGACAGGTCTAACACATATGCAAATCAGTCTGACCCTGTGCCTCATGGGAACAGTCCAGCCCGAACTGCCAAGCCATGTCTTCCCTGGACCGGAAACAAGCATCCTGGGACCGGTTTCGGGTTCAAAACCCTCATCAGCCAGGCTATCTTGAATCCAGTGGCAAAGTGAGCAAGGGACCCACGTCTGGGCATACCCTGCCAACTTAGGGTGAACAAAGCGATACCAAAGGGGATGATGGATGGAGCGTTAGAGCAAATCAAACACTCACCCCCAGTCAACTGATCTGGGTTTAATCCATCATCATTCTTTAGCTCACTCCACCACCCCAGTTCAGACATAGCCATATGCAAATCAGTCTGACCATGTGCCTCATGGGAACAGTCCAGCCCGAACTGCCAAGCCATGTCTTCCCTGGACCGGAAACAAGCATCCTGGGACCGGTTTCGGGTTCAAAACCCTCATCAGCCAGGCTATCTTGAATCCAGTGGCAAAGTGAGCAAGGGACCCACGTCTGGGCATACCCTGCCAACTTAGGGTGAACAAAGCGATTCCAAAAGGGATGATGGACGGAGCGTTAGAGCAAATCAAACACTCACCCCCAGTCAACTGACCTGGGTTTAATCCATCATCATTCTTTAGCTCACTCCACCACCCCAGTTCAGACATAGCCATATGCAAATCAGTCTGACCCTGTGCCTCATGGGAACAGTCCAGCCCGAACTGCCAAGCCATGTCTTCCCTGGACCGGAAACAAGCATCCTGGGACCGGTCTCGGGTTCAAAACCCTCATCAGCCAGGCTATCTTGAATCCAGTGGCAAAGTGAGCAAGGGACCCACGTCTGGGCATACCCTGCCAACTTAGGGTGAACAAGCGATACCAAAGGGGATGATGGACGGAGCGTTAGAGCAAATCAAACACTCACCCCCAGTCAACTGATCTGGGTTTAATCCATCATCATTCTTTAGCTCACTCCACCACCCCAGTTCAGACATAGCCATATGCAAATCAGTCTGACCCTGTGCCTCATGGGAACAGTCCAGCCCGAACTGCCAAGCCATGTCTTCCCTGGACCGGAAACAAGCATCCTGGGACCGGTTTCGGGTTCAAAACCCTCATCAGCCAGGCTATCTTGAATCCAGTGGCAAAGTGAGCAAGGGACCCACGTCTGGGCATACCCTGCCAACTTAGGGTGAACAAAGCGATACCAAAGGGGATGATGGACGGAGCGTTAGAGCAAATCAAACACTCACCCCCAGTCAACTGATCTGGGTTTAATCCATCATCATTCTTTAGCTCACTCCACCACCCCAGTTCAGACATAGCCATATGCAAATCAGTCTGACCCTGTGCCTCATGGGAACAGTCCAGCCCGAACTGCCAAGCCATGTCTTCCTGGACCGGAAACAAGCATCCTGGGACCGGTTTCGGGTTCAAAACCCTCATCAGCCAGGCTATCTTGAATCCAGTGGCAAAGTGAGCAAGGGACCCACGTCTGGGCATACCCTGCCAACTTAGGGTGAACAAGTCGATACCAAAGGGGATGATGGACGGAGCGTTAGAGCAAATCAAACACTCACCCCCAGTCAACTGATCTGGGTTTAATCCATCATCATTCTTTAGCTCACTCCACCACCCCAGTTCAGACATAGCCCCTTTGGTATCGCTTTGTTCGCCCTAAGTTGGCAGGGTATGCCCAGACGTGGGTCCCTTGCTCACTTTGCCACTGGATTCAAGATAGCCTGGCTGATGAGGGTTTTGAACCCGAAACCGGTCCCAGGATGCTTGTTTCCGGTCCAGGGAAGACATGGCTTGGCAGTTCGGGCTGGACTGTTCCCATGAGGCACAGGGTCAGACTGATTTGCATATGGCCATGTCTGAACTGGGGTGGTGGAGTGAGCTAAAGAATGATGATGGATTAAACCCAGATCAGTTGACTGGGGGTGAGTGTTTGATTTGCTCTAACGCTCCGTCCATCATCCCCTTTGGTATCGCTTTGTTCGCCCTAAGTTGGCAGGGTATGCCCAGACGTGGGTCCCTTGCTCACTTTGCCACTGGATTCAAGATAGCCTGGCTGATGAGGGTTTTGAACCCGAAACCGGTCCCAGGATGCTTGTTTCCGGTCCAGGGAAGACATGGCTTGGCAGTTCGGGCTGGACTGTTCCCATGAGGCACAGGGTCAGACTGATTTGCATATGGCCATGTCTGAACTGGGGTGGTGGAGTGAGCTAAAGAATGATGATGGATTAAACCCAGATCAGTTGACTGGGGGTGAGTGTTTGATTTGCTCTAACGCTCCGTCCATCATCCCCTTTGGTATCGCTTTGTTCGCCCTAAGTTGGCAGGGTATGCCCAGACGTGGGTCCCTTGCTCACTTTGCCACTGGATTCAAGATAGCCTGGTTGATGAGGGTTTTGAACCCGAAACCGGTCCCAGGATGCTTGTTTCCGGTCCAGGGAAGACATGGCTTGGCAGTTCGGGCTGGACTGTTCCCATGAGGCACAGGGTCAGACTGATTTGCATATGGCCATGTCTGAACTGGGGTGGTGGAGTGAGCTAAAGAATGATGATGGATTAAACCCAGATCAGTTGACTGGGGTGAGTGTTTGATTTGCTCTAACGCTCCGTCCATCATCCCCTTTGGTATCGCTTTGTTCGCCCTAAGTTGGCAGGGTATGCCCAGACGTGGGTCCCTTGCTCATTTTGCCACTGGATTCAAGATAGCCTGGCTGATGAGGGTTTTGAACCCGAAACCGGTCCCAGGATGCTTGTTTCCGGTCCAGGGAAGACATGGCTTGGCAGTTCGGGCTGGACTGTTCCCATGAGGCACAGGGTCAGACTGATTTGCATATGGCCATGTCTGAACTGGGGTGGTTGAGTGAGCTAAAGAATGATGATGGATTAAACCCAGATCAGTTGACTGGGGGTGAGTGTTTGATTTGCTCTAACGCTCCGTCCATCATCCCCTTTGGTATCGCTTTGTTTGCCCTAAGTTGGCAGGGTATGCCCAGACATGGGTCCCTTGCTCACTTTGCCACTGGATTCAAGATAGCCTGGCTGATGAGGGTTTTGAACCCGAAACCGGTCCCAGGATGCTTGTTTCCGGTCCAGGGAAGACATGGCTTGGCAGTTCGGGCTGGACTGTTCCCATGAGGCACAGGGTCAGACTGATTTGCATATGACCATGTCTGAACTGGGGTGGTGAAGTGAGCTAAAGAATGATGATGGATTAAACCCAGATCAGTTGACTGGGGGTGAGTGTTTGATTTGCTCTAACGCTCCGTCCATCATCCCCTTTTGTATCACTTTGTTCGCCCTAAGTTGGCAGGGTATGCCCAGACGTGGGTCCCTTGCTCACTTTGCCACTGGATTCAAGATAGCCTGGCTGATGAGGGTTTTGAACCCGAAACCGGTCCCAGGATGCTTGTTTCCGGTCCAGGGAAGACATGGCTTGGCAGTTCGGGCTGGACTGTTCCCATGAGGCACAGGGTCAGACTGATTTGCATATGGCCATGTCTGAACTGGGGTGGTGGAGTGAGCTAAAGAATGATGATGGATTAAACCCAGATCAGTTGACTGGGGGTGAGTGTTTGATTTGCTCTAACGCTCCGTCCATCATCCCCTTTGGTATCGCTTCTTATGTATCTTTGGCAAGGTGTATAGGCAGGAGTACCTTGGGTTCTCTATTTTCAAAAACAGGTATTCTTCAAAAGAGATAAGTCCCTGATCATACCAAATCTTAATGTTTTGATTTATCTCGTTTGTGATACGTGGGATGGGATTAGTGTCCAGGGGGCAATAACAGTCCCTGTTCTCAAGTTGTGAATAAATTTCCTTATTATAGTCGACTTTATTCATAACTACCACACACACCCCTTTGTCTGCTTCTCTGATGATCAATGAATCATCATCACGTAATTCTTTAAGTGCCCTTCTTTCCCCAGAGGTCAAATTGTCAGTAGCTGCCCATCTATTCTTCATCTTCCTATAAGGGATGTTGTCCAAATCCCTACAAACTTTTTTGAAAAATAAATCACAACAGTTATCCGCAGGCAAACTGGGGGTCCATTTTGATCTGGGTTAACAAGCATTCAAGAAAGAGGATTAGAGTTATCCTTAGCTGTTTTGAGTGTGTGGATGGAGGCGAGTTGCGGCGGAGGTCTAGGCGAGTTGAGAGTTGAAGGGATTCGATTGACGCCCACTATTACTGGGATGTTGGAGTAAGGGAGATGATCAGTCACCTGGGACTTAGGGAGATAAGATTTGCTAAGGGCGTTAAGGTCAGCAGTAGAGAGAGAGCAAACAGAACGGTAAGGCCTGTGAGCCCATCTGCAAATGGGGATGGTCGGCCACCGGGCACGTTGAGAGAAGTTGGGAGAAATCGTGGGAGAAGTATCAGAGATGCTGGGGGTGGTGTCCGGGAGTTCAGGTTAGAGAGATCCCCTATAAGAAGGGTTAGTTCTGTGGCCAGAGAATTGAGTTTGAGTTCAATTTTATTCAGTATCTGTACAATAAAGTTAGGGGTGAATTCTGCAGTGAAGGTGGCGGGGGATGAAGTTGGTTCTGAGTTGACTGGAGAGGGCGGTCCTATGAGGAGAGGGTGATCAGAGACGAGGGAGGGAACCAAAACATTAGGCAGGTGGACAATGACATTTGGACAGGTATTTAGTGGGCTCTGCTTCGTAGGTGGATGGGGTTGGCATGGGAGGGATGCTTTTTTCCGATTCGCAATAACAGTCTCATTATTGTGAACTTCACCGGTTGTCAGGGGAGGTTTGGAGGGAGGGGAGTTGGTTCTGGGGATGGGGCTGGGAGCACGGTAAAGACTAGACGAGGGTCGTGGGTTGAGTTCTAAGGGAGGTGAGTTGTTGTTGCTTCTTTCGAGGGTTCTAGATACTAGTGTTGGTCGCTGTGACTCTAGGCAGGAATGAGGACCAGGTCATGGACCAGGAACAAATAGCAATAAGTGTAGACGCAAGGGCGGATGGAAGATTGGATGTGAGAATTGTTAATCTGAGTGACAAAATACTTGATGATGACATGAATAAAGTGCTTAAGAAAGGTTTGAGCTTTTGTCCATTGCTAATTTGGATATTGATCTTGTCAAGATTGATCTATATAAGTTTGTTCGCAAGCTCAAACTCAAAAAACACTTTCACCTACAGAAGAGGACTGGTGTTACTGTTGGAACAACTACGATACAAGGGGATTATTCGATACAGGATGCCATCAATACCACTATGTTACTGTCACTAACAGCTGATAACGATGAAGAAACTAATGTTAGGGAGTTATTAGCACACTTGAACATAGACACGGAACACACCACTGATAGTGGATTGAAACCCATATTAAAATGGACCCCCAATTTGCCTGCGGATAACTGTTGTGATTTATTTTTCAAAAAAGTTTGTAGGGATGTGGACAACATCCCTTACAGAAGTTGAAGAATAGATGGGCAGCTACTGACAATCTGACCTCTGGGGAAAGAAGGGCACTTAAAGAATTACATGATGATGATTCATTGATCATCAGAGAAGCAGAAAAAGGGGTGTGTGTGGTAGTTATGAATAAAGTCGACTATAATAAGGAAATTTATTCAACACTTGAGAACAGGGACTGTTATTGCCCCCTGCACACTAATCCCATCCCACGTATCACAAATGAGATAAATCAAAACATTAAGATTGGTATGATAAGGGACTTATCTCTTTTGTAGAATACCTGTTTTTGAAAATAGAGAACCCAAGGTAGCCCTGCCTATACACCTTGCCAAAGATACATAAGAAAGCCACTTTTCCACCAGGCAGACCAATTGTTTCGGGCATTGGTGGCCCGACTGAATGACTTTCGCAATTCATTGATGTCTTCTTACAACCCTTAGTGGTGAACCTGCCATCTCACATCAAAGATACCAAACATGTTCTTAACCTGATGAATGATGTTGTGTGGGAGGAGGGGATGACTATGGTCACACTGGATGTGGTTTCGTTGTATACGAATATACAAACTGAGTTTGGAATGATAGCAATGACACACTTTCTAAACAAAAGATCAGCACAACTGTTGTGACATACTGAAATGTTGCTTCACATGACAAGGTTAATCTTGGACAAAAATACTTTTGTCTTTGAAGGAAACTGGTACCATCAAATTAGCGGGACTGCGATGGGCTCCAGATTCGCTCCTTCTTACGCCAATCTGTTTATGGGTTGGTTTAAGGAGGAGAGGGTCTGGTGCCGATTAAATTCCCGGTGGTCACAGTACATACACTACTGGGGCAGATTCATAGACGACATACTTATGCTGTGGACTGGCTCCTTGACACAACTTCAGGACTTTGAATGATATCTGAATGATAACCCTTATAATATGTCTTTCACAATGAACTCTGACCCTCACAAAATTCAATTCTTGGATGTGGAATTGTATATTCATGAATCTAGAATCATGAGCAGAATGTTCAGAAAAGAAACGTCTTGCAATGCTTTACTACATGCCAGTAGTACTGACCCCAAACACCAACTACAAGCTATACCTTATGGGGAAATGGTTTGGAATAAAAGACTTCTGAAACCGCGACCTCAGCCTGCATTTCTGTGTGCTTGGAGAAATTGCTTCATTAGACAAGGAGGGAAGTACAGGGGTGAACGTCTTGCGTGGCTCTCACTGTCTTCTTTTTACCCAACATCCCCTGCAAACCTCAAATTTAGCTGAATAAAACACTTTTTTCTCAAATTTCTGTGTGGGAAAGTTGTGGGATCACCTGGCTGACACAAATTTCCTACCACCCAGCATTCCCCTAGGTCTCCCGATAAAAATGGTACCTCACTCGTGTGGGTGGCCCAAGTACCCGTGACAGGCAAGGGCCGAAAATGGATTGAGGAGACATCACAATTGCCTATCACAAAACGACCTGGTTTTGAAAGGGGGGTCACCTGGGTTTTTGGCCCCGTGCTCGGCGGCCATCTATGGAAACCTACCAAACCCACACCTGTCTGAAAACTAGACACCCGGGGGATTACAGGGAGGTATGGCTTGTATGGATCCCCCAACGTTTTCTTACCCAGAATCCCCTGCAAACCTCAAATTTAGCTGAAAAAATCATTTTTTCCACACATTTTTGTGTGGGGTCACCATGCCGGCACAAATGTCCTACTGCCCAGCGTTCCCCTTTGTCTCCCGAGTAAAATGATACCTCACTTGTGTGGCTGTCCAATGCAGAATCGGCTAGAAATGTATTTTTAAAAAAATGTAGCGCTTAGAATTCGCTGTGCTATACCCTTAATCCCTATGTTTTTGGCTCTTCCCGGTTACAGGCCCTTGGCCCACCCACACAAGTGAGGTATCATTTTATTCTGGAGACACAGATGTTGAAAATGAAGGGAAGTACAAGGAGGTCAAGCTGCCGGTCATGGCTCTTAGGAGAGACCCCTGAAGAAGAGCCGATAGGCTCGAAATGCATTGAGCAATTTAAAAAGAGTCTGTTTTGAAACATGATTGACCTCACGTGTTGCTGTTTAAAGCTTGGATGGGCGACAGTAAACATTTGAAACTGTGGAATAAAGGATTTTGGCGCAATCATGCTGTCTCCGGATTGATTAATGCAAACGGAAAATGGATGAGATAAGGATTGGACAAATACATTGGTACATTGTGAGAACAATTGGGCAATTTAGGAGAAAGTGGTTTACATTGAAGGGTTCTTTTCCCTATTTCGCAGTGCGACAGCATGGGGTGCGGGTGAAGCACCCCTTTGGTTGTATCTTTTGATGAGCTGTGACATGGGACGGTTCACAGCGCTGTTCGCACGCATCACATGAACATAGTTTTTCAAGTAAAAGATGGTTTAAAATTAAGGGAAGGAGTGCATTCGCATATTTCTGTCAGTATTATTGGAATTTTGTGGATCCACGCAGATTCCAGAACTTTCCACCACAGAAATGTGAGGAAAATGTGGTTTTTTTGACAAATTCTGAGGTTTGGAAGGGATTCTGGGTAACAGAACCTGGTGAGAGCCAGACAAGTCACCCCATCCTGGATTCCCCTGGGTGTCTAGTTTTTAAAAATGTATAGGTTTGCTAGGTTTCCTTAGGTGCCGGCAGAGCTAGGGTTCAAAATCTACAGCTAGGCACTTTGTAAAAAAAGGGGCCGTTTTCACTGTGAAAATGTGGTGTGGAGGTGCGTGGCCAACCAACATGGCCAATCGTACGTGAACCCGATCGGCTCCGTCCCAGGCTCCGTGATTTAAGGAGAATAAGGCGCACATTGAGGCACCCTGTCCACCCCATGATGTAGCCCAAGCTGGGGTATCACCGAGGGATTGCCCGGCACCCCGGAATTCCTCCTGTGCCGCAGAGAAGGAGCCCTGGAGTCCTGAGCCGCTCGGAGCCATGAAAACGGAGAAAATGGCGGCTATCTCGGCGGCAGATCCCGGCGACTACAGACGTTGAGACCCGAGATCCCCCCGCGATAGGATCGTTCACCGAGAGCGGCGGCCACCTCAAGTAAGGGATTGTCACCCCCGGGGGGGAGAGCAGAGGCAGCGGTCGGTGGTTTAAGCCCCGGAGCCCGGATTATCACAGACTACACAAAATGGCGTATTCCCCCGCCTGATCCCTGGCGCTACTCGGACGAGGGCAGCGGTGGGCACGCTGACCCCCTGTAGGCTGTCCTGCGGGCCCCCCATCAGGAAGAAACGCCGGGGGAGCTCCGACGGCCCGTGGGGACGGGCCGCGGTTTGGGGAGCTCGCTGGGCATCGTGTGGTCGACCTGCTAGCCGATGGATCCCGCGGCGGCCTGAGGGGCCCCAGCAACCCGACGGGTGAGCACTGCAAGTGGGGGCCCCCAAAGTAATTCAGTGACAGTGGGCACATACGGTGGCAGGAGCACAGGGACTTGTTGCGAGGCACCATATTGACTACTGGTACACCCGGGATTGTAACCACTACTGGGCATCACCGCCGGCAGGAGGGGCAGGAAAGCAGGGTGAGCCCCATGTCACCTGCGGATCGGGGGTTATAAAACAACAAGGGCTACGAGGGAGATCAAGCAGCCCCCATTATGCACTGTGAGCTGCCTGAAGCCTGACTTCAAGATGGCCGCCATGGCAGGATAAAGAGCACGTCCTCGGAGCTTTGGCGAAGTTGGACTGTTAGCGCATGCATAGCGGTGCACTGTGGGAGAGCTGGGTTCCAGGCAGCAACTAGTCTGGGGCACACTCTGGCCCACTGCCTTGCGCGCCACGTCGAAGGGACATTCCCTGTGCATCGACCGGGATGACCAACGAATAGCCCTCCTACTCGCTGAATTAGAAGTATAGGAAGCCCCCCTGAATGAGAGGAGCCACGACAGAAGGAATCCACATTTCGGCGGAGAGGGCGCCTTGCTTTCGCATGCACGGAGGGACAGTCAGCAGCTGACCTCCGTCTGAGTCCCCCTATGCCACCCAAAAAGACTCCCAACAACAAGGTCTCGAACTATTTTGCCACTGCAGGCGCAGGGGCGGCTGGAGAGGAGGTGTTGCCACCGACAGGACCAATGGCGCTAACCAGAGAGGACCTCATGGCTTCCCTGCGGGAGTTCAAACAGGAGCTCCGTGCGGACATTAAAGCCGATATGGACGCTTCTTTTGAATCATTCCGTGCGGAGGTTCGGGAGAAGTTGGTGACTCTTCAGGCAGATGTCGACTCGGTGGGTACCCAGACACTGGACCTTGAAGTGAAATATCAGGAGCTGGCTGACCGTATCAAACCCCTGGAGGAAGGCTCTGTGGACCTGAGTAGCCAACTGCGTGCTACCCTGCTTAAGTGTGAAGACCTAGAAAATCGCTCCCGCCGGGACAACATACGCGTCCGAGGATTGGAAGAAGATTGTGAAGGTCCAGATCTGGAGGCATTCATGGTGGGCCTCTTCTCCTCGACCCTGGGGGAGGACGGCCCTGAGGTCCGGCTGGAGAGGGTCCACAGAGTGGGACCGCGGCCTCCCAGAGAGAATCGGCGACCTCACGACGTGCTGGCAAAATTCAGCTCATTCAAGGTTAAGGAACTGGTCCTACAAAAGGCGAGGGTCACTGATAAGATCACCTTCCAAAACGCCACCTGCACACTCTATCAGGATGTAGCCCAGGCCACGCTCCTGCGACGACAGCAATTCCGCCCGATCACCGAATTTCTAAGGGAAAAGAAAATTAGATATCGCTGGACATATCCCTTTGGTATTGCCTTTCAATGGAACAACCAGCACTGCCACTGCGCGGAGTTGTCGGAGGCGGCGGACACACTGGGAATAGCGATCCCCTTGGCTGCTGGAGCGCCATATTCACGAGACACCAAGGGGGCAAGACAACACGAGTGGCAAGGAGGAGGCCAAAGGAGAAGAATGGAGAAGGGGAACATGAAAACTCCAGTTTGAGCCCTACGTTGACGAGCCACGAAAGTATAGACGATGGTTCCAGGCGGAGCAAAATTCCCCAGAGAATGAGAGTATGCAGGAGAGACTGAATAGAGCAGAGGTCCTGCTCTTCTCTTGTTTCTGGGAGCACTGTAGATGGAGGGACTCCTTGGGGGTGGCCTAACGACGTTATGGAGAGATGGATGGAGTGGAGGACTTGCAATTCACGTCCATGTGGGGTGCTCAGGTGACAGGGCGTCTCACAAAACAATGAACTCAGACCCTGGCGTCAAGGTCGCATGGGCGAACTATATCTGCTGTGAGAGGTGTGAGGTCTGTATCATCTCCATTGTGGTAAGGAGATTCCAATTGGAGGGTGGCTGGAGCGGAGGACTTGCATTTTCCTGGACACCTGCGGGGTCACCAGGACTCTTAGATATGAATAGCTCCGGCAGGGTTCTTGGGACAAATGGGAACTGCTAATCAGCTGTCTAATCTCACAAAGCATTTGCCTTGATTTCTGCTAATTTAGGGGCTGGGGGAACGGAAATGGTGATGTTCCTCGAGTGCATCCTGGTTCAGGGATTCCCCTCCGGGAGGGGGATTCTCCCCACTTGTTTCTTTTGTTTGTTCTGGTTGGTTATTTTAGTTAGATGTCATGGTGCCTTTTTTATATTGTTTATGGGTAGGGGGGAGGACGGCGGGGAGGTCAGGAGCTCCACTTATGCAGAGACCCTCGAGAGGGGAGCGCGGTTCCATCCAGATCATCATGGCCGTCAGGACTATAACCTGGAATGCACAGGGTTTGAACTCCCCTAACAAGCGCCATCACTTTTGGAAATACCTGCTTGATCATAATGTCAAAGTGGCGGCTCTCCAAGAGACATACCTCAAAAAATCTGAGGACCATCGCCTGAGCCATAAAGCTTATCCTCTTGTGTTCTGATCCTCACACTCCTCAAAACAAAACGGGGTGGCATTACTGTTTCATGCAGGGGTCCCGTTTCAGGCACAGGACACCAAAACAGACAAAGCAGGGAGGTTCCTTATGGTTCGAGGGGACCTCAGGGGCCGACAATGCACATTTGCAGTCATCTATGGACCGAACACGGGCCAGCAGGATTTCATTCTCTCCTTCCTTATGACTTTGGAGAATTTTGCACAGAGGGACATTCTGCTTTTGGGAGACTTCAATCTCGTCTGGGACCAGGGGCTGGACACAACACACACACAGAGGGCGTCGGGAGGGGCATTTGGTAAGGCACTCAAGTCACAACTCCAACTCATGGGGCTGGTGGACGTTTGGAGAGATTCTAACCCCACTGTACGTGACTACTCTTTCTTCTCCCACTCCCACAGAACTTACTCCCGCATTGATCACATCTTCATAAGCCAGTCCCTGCTCCTCTTGATGCTGCAAACGCACTTTCACCCGATCTGCCTGTCAGATCATGCCCCCCTAGAGTTGACGCTCACTTGGCCAAACCCGCGTCCAAAACACGCGCGCTGGCATTTCCCCAACTTCCTCTGCAGGGATAGTCTTCTACGTGATGACCTCAGGAAAACTATTAAAGAATTCCTCGAGCAGAATGACCCTGAGACCACTTCTCATGCCATTACATGGGATGCTCTCAAGGCGGTGGTCCGAGGCAAATGCATCGAGCTGGCTACTACCTTGAGATCGCAACAACGCGAGGAACGCCTCATGTTAGAATGGGACTTAGTGTCAGCAGAGACGGCCCATAAGGCCAGCCCCTCGGTCCAGGCACTGAGGAAAGTTACGGCCCTCAAGGGGAAACTACAGGCCATTTATACTAATAGAGTGGAAAAAACCATTCTGCGCTTACAGACCAGGGGGTATGAGGGAGGGAATAAAGTGGGGTCCTTACTAGCACGCCAACTACGGGCCAAACAGGAAAGGGAGTACATCAAACTTATTGTAGATGAGGAGGGCTGTGCCCATAAGTCAGAGGAGGGGAAGGCGCGGGCATTTGAGGAATTCTACAAGGCTCTTTACACTTCAGAACTCCCATGGGCGCAAAACCAAACGGGGTATTTAGATCCCTTGGTTCTCCCTCAAGTCCCGGCCAGTTAGAATGAGGACTTGGCGCAACCCATAACCTCTGAGGAAGTGCAGAAGGCGATTGACTCACTTAAACTCCAAAAAGCGCCAGGGCCGGACGGCTTCTCGGCACATTTCTATCGCACCTTCGCACCGGAGCTGGTTCCCTTTTTAACTATTCTATTTAACGTCATTGCCTCTACACAACAAGTCACCCCCTCCATGGGAGAGGCGATTGTGGCAGTGATTCCCAAACCCGGTAAGGACCCCACTGCCTGCTCTTCTTATCGCCCGATAGCTCTCCTGAACCTAGATGCTAAGATTTACTCCAAAATCCTGGCCACTCATCTCGAATCAGTACTTCCCGGCCTCATATATCCGGATCAATCTAGATTTATTAAGGGACGGCAGACTCACGATAATTTGCGGCGCATCATCCATTTAATTGAAAAGGCCTGAAAGAAAAACATTCCAGCAGCGCTCCTCTCGCTAGATGCGGAGAAAGCATTTGATCGAGTGGAATGGACCTTTTTATTTAGAGTGCTCCAGCGCTTTGGCTTTAATGAGACTTTTATAGGGATGGTCCGCGCCAATTATCACTCCCCTAGATCCCGGGTCCTGGTCAATGGCGTTTCTTCTCCTCCTTTTAGCCTGGCGCGCAGAACGAGGCAGGAATGCCCATTGTCTCCCCTCCTTTTCGCCTTGAGCATAGAGCCCATAGCCCACAGGATTAGAGGAAACCCGGACATACAGGGGATACGTTTCGGCACAGACGATCATAAGATTTCGCTCTTTGCCGACGATGTGCTTCTCCCAGTTACAAAACCATTGATCTCTCTCCCGGCTATTCAAGAAGAACTTGTGATGTTTGAGCAGGCGGCGGGATTTAAGATTAATCTGGCTAAGTCCTTCTTAATGAATTTGTCTCTCTCCAGAGAAGAGTGGCGGCAAGTAGAAGGAGCGTCACCTTTTAGTTGCACGACTAAGGAGATCACTTACTTAGGAGTCAAGCTCACCCCCCGTACATCAGATCTCTACAAGGCTAACTTCCCTCCCGTTCTACGCCAACTGAAAATTGATTTGGGTAAATGGAGCGTGGCATACATCACGTGGCTGGGCAGGATTAATGCCATCAAGATGAATGTACTCCCTTGCTTGCTTTACCTCTTTCAAGGGTTGCCCATTCCGGTGGAGGGAGGACTCTTTCGGGAATTGCGACACATGCTTACTAAGTTCATCTGGCTGGGGAAGAGGGCGCGCTTGCCATACCGCCTGCTCACGTGACCACGCAAGGAGGGGGGTCTGGCTTTACCGGACTTTCAGGCATACTATCGAGCAGCTCAACTGCGGGAAATCACGGAATGGTCGCTGCGGGCCTCGGAGAAACACTGGCTTCACATTGACAGACAGATAACCGATCGCACCATCTGGGATCTTTTATGGAAACCAAAACAGGATAGACCACTCAACGCTTACATTAGCACACCCACGTCCACTACTTTAAAGGTATGGGATGTCCTTACTAGGAGGTTACAAATTACTACCTTTCCTTCCCCCTACACGCCTATACATTATAATGCTGCCTTCCCCCCGGCACTTCAAGAGGGTCCCTTTGAGGCTTGGAGGGAGGGAGGGTGTCACATGATTTCTCATCTATTTGATAATGGCGAGTTCCTCACCTTCCAAGAATGCAAGAAACAGTTCGCACTAACTGCCAAGGAAGAATACCATTACTTGCATCTTAAGCACTGGGTACAGCAACCCCTGGTGCGGCTGGCCGCCACCAGGGATCTGCTCCCCATAGAGAAGTTTGCCCAATCTGGGTCCACCTCCAAGGGTTTCATCTCCTTCTTATATGCGCTCATACAAGCTCTGGGCCCCAGATCGTCCCCGCGTTTTAAACGCTTCTGGGACGCACTTTTGGTTACCCCTTTAGAGGACAGTCAATGGGGACATCTAAGTAGGGATATAGTGAAATTCAACCGCTCAATGTACCTAAGGGAGGCGCACTACAAGATTATGCATGATTGGTATCTATACCCTCAGAAACTCTGCAAGATTTTCCCCAACACATCGGACAGGTGCTGGCGGGGATGTGGTATGTTAGGCGACTTCCGACACATCTGGTGGGATTGTCCCTCCATTCAGCCTTTTTGGAAGGAAATTCTGTCCCAGATTAAACTTATCCTTGGCTATCCAATTCCCAACTCTCTGGATCACACCTTGCTGGGGGTGCGCGACCCATCCTTAAAACGCCAAACACAGAGTGATAGGTCTGTTATGTGGCTCTGTCTGGGGGCAGCCAAAATGGCAGTTGCTGCTGCGTGGAAAAAACAAGAGGCTCCATCTTTAACCCAATGGCATGCAAGTTTGTGGAGGGCGTTGGCACTGGAGCGCATGGCCGACATAGTGGATGACACCAGAAAAGGCTTTGATTATATTTGGTCTCCGCTGGTGAGCTACTTGTTGGAGGGGCTTCCATTGACGGCTTGCGCCCCACGGCTTAGGGCCCTCAACTTGTTCCATATCTAACCACACTGCAGCAGTGTTAACTCTGAGAAGTACAAAGGCCACCTGAGTAGGGACCCCAATAACCCAACCCTCACGTCCACCTTATTATTATTTGCACCATGACACCACGGTTTTGTTCGTTTTTTAGGTATGTTAAGTTTCCTTTTCATGTTACTCTCTTCGAAGGGTAAATTGTCGCTCAGATACAGTAGATTGCATGCAACAAGTTCTGATTGTAATGTTCTATAAAGTTCATATGCCACAGACCTCGTGAAGAAGCTGTAACCTACATGTGAGATCTGTAACTCTTTGCTGATTTTCGACCAATGTTGCATGTGTAATGCTTTTTTTGTCTCAAATGCAAAGAAAATTCTAATAAACAGAATTTGATAAAATGTGGTGTGTCCACGTTGAGTTTTGGGCCGTTTCCTGTCGCGGGCACTAGGCCTACCCACACAAGTGAGGTACCATTTTTGTCGGAAGACGTTGGGGAATGCGGGGTGGGTGGATTTTTGTGGATCCACGAACATTCCAGAACTTTCCACCACAGACATTTGAGGAAAATGTGTTTTTTTTTTACAAATTTTGAGGTTTGCAAGGGATTCTGGGTAACAGAACCTGGTGAGAGCCAGACAAGTCACCCCATCCTGGATTCCCCTGGGTGTCTAGTTTTTAAAAATGTATAGGTTTGCTAGGTTTCCCTAGGTGCCGGCAGAGCTAGGGTTCAAAATCTACAGCTAGGCACTTTGCAAAAAAAGGGTCCGTTTTCACTGTGAAAATGTGGTGTGTCCACGTTGCATTTTGGGCCGCTTCCTGTCGCGGGCACCAGGCCTACCCACACAAGTGAGGTACCATTTTTCTCGGAAGACTTTGGGGAATGCGGGGTGGGTGGAATTTTGTGTATCCACGCAGATTCCAAAACTTTCCAGCACAGAAATGTGAGGAAAATGTGTTTTTTTTTTACAAAGTTTGAGGTTCGCAAAGGATTCTGTTTAACAGAACCTGGTGAGAGCCAGACAAGTCACCCCATCCTGGATTCGCCTGGGTGTCATTTACAAAAATGTATAGGTTTGCTAGGTTTCCCTAGGTGCCGGTAGAGCTAGGGTTCAAAATCTACAGCTAGGCACTTTGCAAATAAAGGGTCCGTTTTCACTGTGGAAATGCGGTGTGTCCACGTTGCGTTTTGGGCCATTTCCTGTCACAGGCACTAGGCCTACCCACACAAGTCAGGTACCATTTTTCTTGGAAGACTTTGGGGAATGCGGGGTGGGTGGAATTTTGTGGATCCACGCAAGTTCCAGAACTTTCCTACACAGAAATGTGTGGAAAATGTGTTCTTTTTTTATAAAGTTTGTGGTTCGCAAGGGATTCTGGGTAACAGAACCTGGTGAGAGCCAGACAAGTCACCCCATTCTGGATTTAACTGGGTGTCTAGTTTTCAAAAATGTATAGGTTTGCTAGGTTTCCCTACGTGCTGGCAGAGCTAGGGTTCAAAATCTACAGCTAGGCACTTTGTAAAAAAAAGGCTCCGTTTTCACTGTGAAAATGTGGTGTGTCCACGTTGAGTTTTGGGCCATTTCCTGTTGCGGGCAATAGGCCTACCCACACAAGTGAGGTACTATTTTTCTCGGAAGACTTTGGGAAATGCGGGGTGGGTGGAATTTTGTGGATCCATGGAGATTCCAGAACTTTCCACCACAGAAATGTGAGGAAAATGCTGTTTTTCTGACAAATTGTGAGGTTTGTAAGGGATTCTGGGTAACAGAACCTGGTGAAAGCCAGACAAGTCACCCCCTCCTAGATTCCCCTGGGTGTCTAGTTTTCAAAAATGTATAGGTTTGCTAGGTTTCTCTAGGTGCCGGCAGAGCTAGGGTTCAAAATCTACAGCTAGGCACTTTGCATAAAAAGGGTCTGTTTTCACTGAGTAAATGTGGTGTGTCCACGTTGCATTTTGGGCCGTTTCCTGCCGCGGGTGCTAGGCCTACCCACACAAGTGAGGTACCATTTTTCTTGGAAGACTTTTGGAAATGCGGGGTGGGTGGAATTTTGTGGATCCACGCAGATTCCAGAATTTTGCACCACAGAAATGTGAGGAAAATGTGTTTTTTTTGACAAAGTTTGAGGTTTGCAAGGGATTCTGGGTAACAGAACCTGGTGAATGCCAGACAAGTCACCCCATCCTGGATTCCCCTGGGTGTCTAGTTTTCAAAAATGTATAGGTTTGCTAGGTTTCCCTTGGTGCCAGCAGAGCTAGGGTTCAAAATCTACAGCTAGGCACTTTGCATAAAAATGGTCCGTTTTCACTGAGGAAATGTGGTGTGTCCACTTTGCGTTTTGGGCCGTTTCCTGTTGTGGGTGATCCAGCGCGGCTAAGATATATTCCTCTCCTTCGGATATGACATCCAGGTGAAATCATTCACATCTACTATTCCATATGACGGTGGGGCCCATAACACCGCATATCATACACCCAGTCGTTCCCTGGATCACACCCACATTCACTAAGGAGATAAAGATGCGTTGCTGGAGGAACGGAATACCTTATTAAATTTGACAGATCATTACCTTAATCATTGTATACATTCAGTTTTAATCCTGTCGGTTCTAAAACATCAAGGTACTCCGCTCTTTGGTCGATGGACCAACTAGTAGAATAAGTTGATGGTGATCGAGACCAACTCAATGATTTAAAACAATTTAAATGTCTAATTTTATAAATGAATTAAAGAACCACAGACTCGAAATTAATTAGAAATTAATTTTATCTAAGTTCAAATTTTGCACGAGTGAGATTCTTAGTATATTAATCACCTTAATACATTCTCTTACATTTAAATGAGAAATTATATAAAGAAGTTCGAAATTATGCATTTACCTATTTAGATATAGACAAAAATGGTTCATCAAAAGAAGATAATCTGTAAATCACTGAATGGACTCCCAAACTGACTGACTGTCCCTCTAGATGGCCTCCTCGATGGGACCTCCCATACAGATTTCCCGCAACGGTCTCGTTCCTTCCCCAGTCAGGTTCGAAGTCAGCATCAGCATTGACATCAGCATTAGCATTTGCAATAATAACAGCATCGACCAAACGACTGAACGAACCCCTCCCATTCTAGAGCAGTCCTTCTTATACCCTACTTCTAGCTTACTACACAAAAAGTTGCAATGTTTGGGGGCAGGAATCACGCTAATTGGTCCATTCGAGGGGTGGCGAAGATTGTCTCATCACTTTCCTTGTTTAATCTGGTTTTGGGGACATTCAAATACACAATGAATCTCATATGTCCTGGGTTAAAGGCAGTTCACTTGTCCATTTATTTTGTTGCAATCTTTGATGGTCAAATTCTAGTTAGTCCATTGTTGCTCAGTACTTTCCCATCCATTCTCACGGATACGCGCTGAGTCTTCCTTGGCACTCTCCTTATGGCAGGTCAACGTGACCCTGACATCTCTCACTCCGTGCACAGTTCGTACCCACGTGACTCAGTGTTCTCAATTTTTCTCGCTCAGAGGCCATCTTTTGGCTTTTCACGTGACCTCATCTATGTCGGCAGCCATTTTCGCAGCCTGGCCTGACAGGCGCAAATGGACTATTATAAAAACAAACACAATCGTAATTAAAACAAAGAAAATAAGCCTCTCTGTTTACCACCCGTCATTCTAAGAACCCGTGTTAGGTGTTACCTAGCAGAAGCGACATTTAAAGCCATCTTACTTACCATCCGTGTTCTTTGCCACAATACAATTTTTCACTACACAGCACAAATCATGCGATTTTACTCTAATTAGTACGCAAATCACAGTTTTAATATTATAATACTTCACAATGTTAAATAAATTAGATTTTGCACAAGAAGAGCAGTTACCATTTTATGTAAATGTTTACTAAGGGTGCATCTTGTTGGTTATTTTCATCAAACAATTAGTACTGTTAATTTATTATTCTTATTTTAGGGGTTTCAAAATTATTTCATTTACCTTGCTCCATCAACTCCCCCTTTGGTAATTTTTAATATCACCACAAAAACCATGTAACACAAATTTTCAAATAAATGTTTGTTGTCCATTTGTTTTGGTTAGTTCACACAACAGTGTCTTCTTCATCTTGTCTTTTTGATCTTTTATATATGTTCTCTTTCAGTTTTTCTAATTCTATTTCTCCCATTTCTCGTTCTCTTTCTTTATTTTCTCATTTTCTCTTTTTATTCTATTTTGTGTTTTTCTCTTTTTAATACACACATATGCTAATTTTGCTAACAACACTACCATTATTACCACTGTCACTGATATTAGTACCTTCCCAATAAGGGAACCACCTATTTCGGTGAACCATTTCTGTATTGATGAAAAACTCTTACCAAGTTTCTCCCAGGCATTTTCAACCTCCAGTGGAGCAATTTCTTTGTGCAAATCAGTAATATTCTTTATATACTTCTGTATATTCTCACTTTTATCAGGAATGTAAGTGCAACAATGTTGGACTTTCAGCATTCCACAGACTCCACCCTCTTTTGCCAAAAGAATGTCAAGGGCAAGTCGATTTTGCATCACAGTAGCTCTCATGGCAACCATTTCGGCATTTACCATCAAGAACCCTCCAGCAGTATTCGTTGATAACCGATCTACCACTGTGGACAGTTTCCGAATCTTAAATGCATTCAAAGATATACCCACTGCTGGTATCAATGCTCCAAAAATGTCACCTATTATCTCTGAAAAACTTTCCCTCCTTCTACGTGTTAATGTTTTACCTATCTCATGCATTCCTTTCTCTCCTCTCTCCACATGGAAAATCTTTGGAAAGACCAGACCTAAATAACATGATCCGTACCAGTGGTCCGGCAACCTATAATAAGCTCTATTTCCACATATATAATAGATCCCAGGAAATATTGGATCTTTTCCTCCTTTAAATCCCCATCCTCCTAAAATTGTATATGTATCTCGGCATTCACTGAAACCTACGAAATAATTATCATACATGGTCTTATTTCTACTAATACACAACTTTCCCTGTTGGGGCCAATCCAAAGTCATAGCTGCATTTGTCTCTCCTCTGTCATGATTTTTCTCTTCAAACGCCCAAAGTGGTGTTTTTGTCTTTTCTTCTACTACCTTTCTTTGAAACTTAACTCTTCTGTTTTCTACCATCTCCAAGAAGACCTTCTCTTCTTTCTTTAATTCACAGGTAAGATTGTGTCTAACTACATACTCTAATGTTAAATCTTTATTTTCTAGGAAAAATTCACCAAACATTTTTTCTTCTTTCACTTTGTTTAGTGCAGGAATTATAGGAACCTTCGCGAAAATAGTGTTTATGTCAGTGTAATAATATTCTAATCTACCTGTTTTATAAAATAAACTAGCTAAAACGCTACATGTTATCCCATACGTCAAAGGAAGGTGATGATAGGTTACACCTTCTGTGACAGACGCAGGTAATTGCATACAAACATAACAATCTCTTACGTCCATTGTCTCCACATATTCATACAGCAACATCGTGAAGACATTCTTGGAAAAATCAATTAAAGACTTATCCTTATGTAAAACAATACTATCTACTAATGCTGCAGTGTTCTGTGTGTTAGCTTCTTTATCCTTTTTCGTGTTATTCCCAATTACAGATGTCTCTTCTACTATCAACCTTAATGGAACTGTTATTGCTAAAATAAGCCAAATAATCATTAGCAAACCTGTACAAAAGAAACACATTCTACACCATCTACGTAAAAACTCACATCTAGGTTTCCAATTCTCAATGTCTTCCATTTTGTTCTATTACCTAGCTATTTATATATTTGTACAGAAAATGTGTCACCACACCTCAGAATGACTTCTCAGCCACTCTACCCTTTTTCTTGTGTCACGTTTTGGGTCCTTCTTCAGCTCCTTTCAGACCTCTTTTCTTGTCTTGTTCAGGTTTTTGTGTCCAATCTAGTTTCTTTCTTTATCTCTTCAGGTTTGTTGCACTTCACTTTCACCCACTTGTTCACAGTTTTCGTCTGGGCTCTCGTGAGTGTTATCTTCTTCTTTAATGTCAGTCAAAGCGATGTATAGCCACTCAGGTGACTTATATTTCAAATTAGGTCTCTTCACTCTTTTTGTTTTCTGCAATTGTTTTCCACTTTGTTCTCCTTGTCCTCTTTGACTTGTTATCTCATTTACTTGTTCTGCATCCTCTCTGTTCAAATTTATTATCTTGTATCTCAGCCTTTTGATTTCGTGGGGCCAATTGTCTCCTTTTCTTGGCCTTTTTGGTTCACTTTCCTTTTCCTCTCGTTCAGTTCTCCAAGTCCTCTTTCTTGGTCCTAATCTCTGTTTTCTTTCTTCTTCGTTTTCTTCGGACTCTGTTTCAGACCTTATTTCACTTCCTCTAACCTTGAACTTTATGATCTCAGTTTCTTTGTCGGAATCTGAACCTTCTTGTGATTCTCCAGTTTGGACTTTTGATTCTATCCCTCCTCGAGTTTTTTCCGCAATTATTCTTATCTTCCTATTTGAATCTAAATTTCCCTGTGTTTCTTTTATTTGTTGATCTGTCCCTATTTCTCCTCGTGCTTCTTCCGCTTCCCCTATCTCTCTATCTGTGTCTAAACCTCCCTCAGTTAGTTCAACTATTTCTGGAGGAATTCTTCCATAGCTTGTACTTGGTTGTTCGTTATCACTGTCTCTTGGTTCAGTTTCTTCGCTTATAATGTCTTTTCTTATCTTTCTCTTTTGTCTTTCATTAAAATCAGATTGGTCTGTTTCAGATGCTGAACTGGTATCTGATATTTCCAGATGTTGACTTACAGGTCGAGCTTCAAAATCTGGATCTTCAATTTGTTCGGGTTCTTCTTCAGTTGTAAAACTTGTACCTTGTTCTCCCAGATGTCGACTTTCAGGTCGAGCTTCAAGATCTGGAATTCTGTTTATTTCAGGTTCTGCTTCGGATGCTGAGCTGGTATCAGATATCTCCAGATGTCGACTTACAGGTCGAGCTTCAGGATCTGGAACTCTGATGGTGTGACTGGCATGCACCCAGTTTTTCACTCCTGCATATTTGACAGCTGTTGTTGTCACCAGGATCACTTGACGTGGCTTATCCCAGCGAGGAACCAAACAGTTTCTTCTTCTGTGGACTTTTATGCGGACCCAGTCTCCTGGATTCAAATCATGAGCTGGTTTTCTTTCAAGAGTGGTCGCATCCGGTCCAACCTGATGAAACACAGAATGTACCACATCAGCCAATCCTTTGCAATAGTCCAATACGAGATCATCAGTTATAGTCAGCAGTTTGTTGACAGGTACATGTGCTTGTCTCATTGCTCGTCCCATGATTATTTCATGAGGACTCAGACCCGTTTTTCTGTCAGGTATGCTTCTGATAGTCATTAGCACCAATGGTAGGGCACCAGGCATTTGAGTCCTGTGGCTTGACACATTTTCCCCAACCTATTCTTTATTGTTCCATTTACTTGTTCTACCACTCCAGAAGCTTCTGGTCTGTAAGCACAGTGTAATTTCTGTTGTATGTCAAGAGCTTCACATATCAATTGGATCAGTTCATTTTGGAAATGTGTTCCTCTGTCTGTTTCAATCGTTACTGGAAAGCCATATCTCGGAATGAATTCTCTCAGTAGGAGTTTAGCTACAGTAACTCCATCATTCCTTCTTGTCGGATAGGCTTCCACCTAACGAGAAAACAAACAAACGACCACAAGAACATATCTTAATCTATTACTCGGGGGCATTTCAATAAAATCTAGTTGCATTCTAGTAAAAGGACCTCCTTCACGTCCTATTGTTCCTAGACTCACTACTGTTTTCCTTCCTGGATTTATCTGTTGGCATGTAAGACATCTTGACAGAGACTCTCAGCTATAGCTCTGAATTTTGGGTTGTACCAAGTTTGTCTGAAAAGTCTAATCATGGCATCCCTACCAATATGAGCTTGTCCATGGTACATCCGTGCCATGTTAGAAATCATGCTATCAGGCATAACTGGTCTTTCATCTCTATAAACCCAAACGTCATCTTCCTCTCTTATCCTGCAACCTGCTTTTATCCAGCCATCTTTCTCCTCTTCGTTTGCTTCTTCCTGTAATTGTCTTACCTCATCCCATGTTTCGACAATGTTAGTAAATAACAATGGACATGAAACATTTTCTTTTTCTCTCCCCCTGTTCAACGAGACCATATTTCTGGCACAGTATTGGGCTATTTCGTCCGCATACTTGTTCCCCATAGCAATATAGTATGTCCCATTTTTATGTGCAGCACACTTCACCACTGCAAGTTGTTTAGGCAGCTGTATCGCCTCAAGCAATTTCTTCACAAACTCTCCGTTCCTAATTGGATTTCCTGCAGACGTCAAGAAACCTCTCTGAGACCAGATCTGTCCAAAATCGTGGACCACTCCAAAGCCATACTGGCTATCCGTGATCACCGTAATTCGGACATTCTTTCCCAGTTTGCATGCCTGAATTAGAGCAATCAGCTCAGCTACTTGGGCTGAACGTATCCCTCTCAAACAAGATGCTTCCATTATGGCAGCTACTGTACATACAGCATATGCCGCACTCAACACTCCTCCACTCGTCCTCAGACATGATCCATCTACAAACATCACATAATCTGATTCTTTCAAAGGCTCATCCTTAATATCTGGTCTAGGCTTTGTGCAGAATTCAAGCACATCCAGACATTCATGATCGACTTCATCTTTGACTCCTACATTTTCTTCATCTGGCAGTGAAGTTGAAGGATTCACACTTGTGCATCTTTCAATGGTTACATTGTCTGCACTCAAAATGACTTTTTCATACCTAGTCAGCCGACTATGTGTCATGAATTGAGTTTTGGTTCTGGTCAGAAGAATTTCAACAGAATGTGGAACATATACTCTTAATGGATATCCCATCACAATGCCTTCACTCTGTTCCAGACTCACACAAGTAGCAGCTACTGCTTTCAGACAACCAGGCAACGCCTTTGCTACCGGGTCTAAAACAGCTGAAAAATAAGCAATGGGTCTTTTCATTTTTCCATGCCTTTGCACTAGAACTGAAAGTGCACATCCATCTCTTTCACTACAATACAGTTCAAATTCTTTTTCATAATCAGGCATTCCCAATGCGGGTGCTTCGCACAACTTCGTTTTCAGTTCTTTAAAAACTTTCATTTCTTCCTCATTTAACTCAAACGGATCTTTAACATCTCTTTTTGTCAATTGCTGTAAAGGTTTTGCAATCAATGAAAATCCACTTATCCACTGTCGACAATACCCAACCATTCCAAGGAACATTCTCACCTCTCTCTGTGTCATTGGAGCTCTCATTCTTCGAATAATCTTTATTCTTTCTGTTGTTACCTTTCGCATCCCTTTTTCAATCTTATGACCTAGGTACTGTACTTCCTGTTGACAAAATTGCAGTTTTGACGGAGACACTTTGTGCCCTCCTTCTGCCAAGTGATTCAATAAAGCAATTGTGTCGGTAACACATGCTTCTTTGGTCTTTGATGCCACTAATAGGTCATCAATGTATTGGACCATCACGGATTTTTCAGGCATCCTTAAATCTTCCAATGATTTCTTTAGGATCTGATTAAAGATTGAGGGGCTTTCTGTATACCCTTGAGGAATTCGGCACCATGCCAAAATACGCTCTCCGAACCGGAACGCAAATAATGGCTGGCTATCTGGATGTAACGGAATAGAGAAAAATGCATGGCACAAATCAATAACTGTGTACCATTCTGCATCATGTGGAATCTGATACAGTATTACAGCGGGGTTTGGCACAATTGGACAACAAGGAATAACGATTTTATTTATTTTCCTCAAATCCTGCACTATCCTATATGTCCCATTCGGCTTTTTCAGACCCATTATAGGGGAATTACATGGGCTACTCATTATTTCTTTCAAAATTCCCTGTTCAATCATTTTATTAATTACAGGTGTTATTCCTTCAATAATTTCTGGCGTTAGTTTGTACTGTGGAGTATTTGGGAAATGTATTCCTTCTCTTACAGTGATTTTTACCGGGTCTACTCCTCTCATTAATCCAATGTCTTCGCCTGTGAAATCCCATACATCAGATCTGACTGCTTCTTTTAATTCAATTGGAATTTTCTCTACGTCAAATACAGGAAACATGTCATTTACTCCTGGTTCTAGTTCTGCCATTGTCATTTTGTACAGAACATCTTCATCTGGTGTCTGAAATGCAATACCATCCGGGGTACAATAAATGGTGCAGTTCATTTTACAAAGCAGATCGCGTCCTAGCAAGTTTACAGGACTGCAATCACACACCACAAACCGATGCATTTCTCTGAATGGTCCAACTTTCACCTCTACTGGTTTCGTAAGAGGCGCTTTAATCTGCTGGTTCGAAACACAGACAACTTGGATATATTCACCTGAGAGAGGAAGGGTTGGAATTTCTACTGATCTAACAGTAGAACGGGTAGCTCCAGTGTCCACAAGGAATGTAACATTTACACCATTCACTTCTCCATCCACAAATGGGCCTGACTGATCTACCTCTAGAGTTGCGCCAAGCACGCACTCTTCCTCCTCTCCTAGGCACCGTCATAAACTTTCATCCGATTCATTTCCATCCTGCTGTAACCAATACTGCGATATTGCAGCTGCGCGCAGCAATTTTGTTACCTGCTCTCCTCCGTAGAATCCTGTCTCTCTGAGGGTTTACACTCTTGGGAAGAGGTGGTTGTGGCACCTGACTCTGTTGAGTAACTACCTGCGGTTGTTGCAGCTGTTGGTAACTCAACTCATTCTGCACCTGTGGATTTAATAATTGATTTTCCATATTAGCTTTTGGAGGAAATTTACACTCGTTTCTCCAATGCCCTAACTTTCCGCAATTATGGCATGGCCATTTCTTTTTAGCTTCTTCTATACTCATTTGACCTTTTCCTTTACCTATATTCGGTTTGGATTTAGTCTGTCCTGCATCACTAGTCTGATTATTCATTTGAGCTTCTTGTTTTTCCGCGACTTTTACTTGTGCCCACATCGCTTTTTCTTTTAGTTTACGTTGTCTACACTCAATGTCATCACTACAGAATTTAGCATACCTTAGTACTTCATCTACAGTGCTATTCTGCCAGCACAGCATGTGCTGCTTAATCATTTCACTTATCTCAGGCTTCAATTCATATACAAATCTATATACAAAATGACTCATGTCCTTTTCACTCAAAGTCTCATAACCACTATATTGTTTGAAAACCAAAAGTAGCCTTTCATAGTAAGCATGTACAGATTCCTTACTTTCCTGTTTTGTTCTATCAATCTTTACCCAATCTGTTTCTTTTGGTGGAATTTTATTTTTCAAAAACGTGATAACCTGGTCATACTTTCTCATCACTTCTGGACCTGGCGCTCCAGTTTTTGCATCTCTAGGATATTCTTCTGTTGGCCAATCAATCGTAATCTTACATTCAGTCCATAAATCTGCTGGCACTACAATATCAAACATTCCATCCAGATCTACCCACAACACCTTCGAAACCTTTACAAATCTTTCCACTTGTCTATACCATTCTACAGGTTTCTCTCTTAATTTCGGAAAATCATTCGTAAATGACAATATATCTTGTCTAGACCATGGGACATGCACATAGCTTCCTCCTGGAGTTTCTCTCATTGGACATTCCATCACTATTGGTTCTCTTTCTTTCACCGTAAAAGCCAAAGATGCTTTATCGGTCACTCCCTCTTTTCTTTTCATCCACCTGCTCCTCCATCTGTCCACATCTCCCCATTTTCTCAATAACACAATCAGTTCTTTTATCTGTTAATCGTCCTGATGTGTTCAGATTTTCTATATCCTTTTCACAAAAATCTACTCTATATGGTTTCTGCAAACTTCTGATTTTTCCAAATTCTACTCCTAGTTCATTCGCTGTCTCTTCCAACCTCTCATGCAAATTTCTAGCTCTCCAAGTAATACTCTTACATAAAGACATAATCTCTTCGTCCTGGTATAATTTCAATTTTTCTGTACCAATAGTCCCTAGAATCAACTCTTCCATGTCTATCTTAAGTCTGATTACATCCAACGGTTGTGGTTCTGCATCTTTCTTCTGCAAATTCCTCATCCACTCATTTAATTCTTCTGGAGTCGGACCTACAGGGGTACTATTTATTTCTATCCAATTTGTGCTTCTCTCTGGGGTCTCAGTTGCTGACTTAGTTCCCATAGGAATCCTTCTTATCCCACTCTCATTTACTGTCAAGTTAGTAGGTGGACTCGATTTGTATGAGCTAACCAAATCTCTTGTTTCCCTAGTTTCTGTAATTATCCCTTCTCTCATTCTATGCATATTCGAGTTCATTGGGATGGTCAAGGAATGTTCATCTATTGTTTGATTTTCAAATACCGGTATTACTGGTTCTATTGTCACTGGCACAGTCACGGCTTCCATATTCATAGTTAATTCCCTTATTTTCTCAGTCAATTCTCTTGTGGTTCTTGCTAACTCAGCTGTATTACCACTGTCAGACTTCTCATTCTGTGGAGTCTTTGAATTGTCATTTAACCTATTTATTTCATGACTTCGTTCAGGGCTTTGATTCCTCCCAGTTTCCATTGGTGGTGCATTTGGTGTCACCACCGCAGAATTCTGTTGATATGGAGGAGGTTTTCTGTTTAAAATATCTTCCAGCAATTCATCCTCTGTTTCGCTACCTCCATACCCATACCTTTCTGCTACCACATGTTTCCTTTTCTCTGTACACTTTTTCTTTATAACTTCTTCATCTGTTATGGCTGGAAACAATCCATCCGTCATATTAGCATATCTCCAACGTCTCATCCTATCTTCATGATTCACTCCCCATACTCTTCCATGGACTAAACTATAATTCTTTGCACCTCTTTGTCTTTCTCTTTCATACATCTCATCTTCCCATTCACCTAACGCTTCAAACTGTGTCGGTCTAGGTCTTGGCTCAAGTTTCATCATTTTCTCTCTCAAATTCCGAAGTACAGCTGTGCTATATGAACCATTTTCTGGAAAAGCCAATACTCCATCATTCTGAGTATATTTTGTCCAATTCTCCAACCAAATGCAAGTATGATAACCATATTTCAACATCATATGAGAAGCTGGTGTTTTCGGTGGAGGAATTATTTGTCCTGCCCTAGTCACTACCTTCTTGTCCTTCTTAAAAAAGCTTTTAACTTTCGCCATCCATGACGGTTTCTCTTTACAATACTCATAATAAGCCATGGGGGGCGTGGCTAGCCAGCCAACATGGCGGATGTGAATCCCTAGCGCTCGAGCTGCTATCCCCCATAAATCCGTCGAAATTATCCTAAATGTAAGCCATCCACGCCGAGAAGAAGTGGGACCAAGCGGCTAAAGATCTGCTGCGCCCAGTGAGCCCGGAGCTGAGCCATTTTGCCCATCGGGACTGTGGCGGCGGTGGTGAGGAAGGACAGGGCTTGTTTGCCGCGAAGCCGCGCACGGGCATTCCGCGTCAGAAGATGGCCGCCCGCGATCAGGCGGCGACCCCGGAGGCGGCGGAGAACTGATCCCTGAAGCGTGCACAAGCGGAGCCGAGCAACAGGAACATCGCTGCGGACAGAGGGCCCAGAAACGTGCCACCTCACCCTCCCCCCCCCGGGACCGCAGTTGCCGCAGTAGGAAAGACAGAGGCCCACTGACAGCAAAGCCAAAGGTGAGCGGAGGCGGGGAGCGGGAAGCGGCCCTCCCCGTTGCTGTTACGGGAGGCCAGCCAGCAGCGATATCGCTCCAAGTGGGGAAATCCCGGATCGCACCGTTCTGCCCCCTGAGACAGTAATCGCTGCGGAAAAGCAATCCGGGGCCACCAAGCGGCAAGGCCACGCACGGCTGGCGTCTGGCGGGTGGCGGCCGCCCAGGCCTGTGAGGCTACCCACCCAGCGAAGGAGAACGACCGGGGTGAGGTGTTGGTGTACTCGCCAGCCCCTGGATTGGGAGAAACTCGCACCGGACACTCCTTTGCGGTGCGAGTCGATAACCAACCCCGGAGGCCCAAATCCCGGTGAGTCGGGACCCCGACTGTGGCGCCGAGGCTGTGGAGCGAGGGTGATTGCGGTTCGGGGCACCGGGTCCCTGTAAGACAGGCTGCAGAGTCACGGAATTGCCAGGCGGCCTGTGGCGGGGGTTGGAGCTGCCCTATGCTGCGGTGATCTGAAGTGTGCAGCCCGGCAGCAGAAGCGGCGAGGAGGGGGAAGACGGATTATACGCTGGTGAAGCTGCGGCTGCGGGAGAAATACTGGCAGGTGCTGGACCAGTATCGGTGAGCGTCAGAGGGAACACTGATCGCCCTCTGGGTGCAAGGCCTAGTGTTGTCCAGCCACAGGGAACGTAACTCGCCAGCTGAGGCCTAGGAGGCAGGCGTACGTCGCACCGCCAAGGCCGACAACATTGGGAGGCGACGCGGGTTGACCCTAATCCAACAACTGCACTGCAGTTGCCGCTTCTGAGGGCTGCGGAGAGAAGCAGAGGTGGTGCTGATTGTGGGCAGCAGTGGTGGATCCCACGCTCCGGCGCGAACGACCCCACTATCCGAGGAGACGGGACCCATACGGGTAACTGCCTTGGGGACATCAGTGTCGTCTCACCCTTCGGGACTGCGATTTCCGAGGTAAGGAGGTCTGGGGCTTAGTGACTGCAAAGCCGTGCGTGAACTACCAGCGATGGGGAACGTCCATTCATGCTGTGCGGCGGCTGGCGCGGAGGCGGAGAGCGGCCCTCCTCGCTGTTACTAAGGGAGCCCAGATAGCTGGGGCGTCGCGACAGACAAAAAGCCCTGCTTGCGCCGCTTTGCCCCCCGGGACGGCAACTGCTGAGGAGTAGAAAACTGAGGGCCAATAAGAGGTGAAACCACGCACGGCTGGTATCGGACAAGAAGCGGTGAGGCTGCTGCGGGAGAAGTATTGGCAGGCGCACGACTCTTGTTGTGGGGGGCCTAGACGGAGCTGGGAGCACGACATAGTGTAACCCAATCATAGGGAATAAAACTCCTAGCGGGGACCTGGGGGACTGGCGTACATCGCACCACTGAAGCGGACAATAAAGAGAGGTGGCGCGGGTGGAGGTCTGCCTGAGGGAGTCAATCACGGCCTGAGGAACACTGACCCTCACTCGGCAACTGCGCTGTGGTAGCCGCTGCTGAATGCTGAAGAGGGAAACAGAGGAAGCGCCCAATGTGAGCAGAAGCTGCAGTCCTCACGCTTAAGCACGAAAGACACTGGGACTTGCGGGGACAAGACCTGCACGGATGACAGCCTCTGGGGACATCAGTAACGTCTAATCCGTCTTACAACTGAGTGGCCCTGCAGGCTCACATCACACCGCACTCATGCCGACGTAATCAGACGCCCAGCCATAACCGGAGATTCGGGTGATTTACCCCACTGGCAGGCTATCAAGGCGGAGGTAGTAAATAGCCCCCACAGACCGGTGCAGGCGGCCTCGCCCACAGACAGCGTCAAACAGGGAGGCTATCGCAGGCAGCCCAGCCGGGTCGTGTCTCCTGAGTGACCCACGCAGGTGTGAACCTCTCCAGGGTGGCATCATTACCAGTGCGTCGCTCTTTCGTTAACAAGCCGCGCATGCCCACGGCGCAGCAACTTGTGATGGGCCGGATGCGCGCTAAGATACAACAGGGACCCCTCCGTGCGGGAGGCTTGGAACCCATAGGCGTGGGTACTGGAGGAGAGATGGAGCCAACGACTACAGCCCTGGCAGCCAAGATGGACTCAGTACTCGCAGCGGTGGAGAGAATTGGCGCTGCGCTAGAACACACCAGGACCTCTCTGGAAACCCGGATAGATAAGGTTACCTCGGATTTCACGCTCCTTCATGCGGACCATCGCAAGTTGGCCGAAAAAGTCAATACACAAGGCCAAACACTGAAGGAACTACAGCCCGTCACGCAAAGTCACACAGCTGCACTCCAAGATCTGATCGACCGCGTTCACACCCTGGAGGACCGAGCAGAGGATGCGGAGGGACGCTCCCGCCGCAACAACATACGCGTGGTGGGTCTGCCGGAGGGCGAGGAAGGTAGGAACCGGAGCAATACATGGAGCGCTGGCTGCGCGATCTCCTGCCCCAGGGAACATTGTCAACACAGTTCGCAATAGAAAGAGCCCACTGCGTGCCGGCCCAGAAGCCCCAACCAGGAGCCAGGCCACGTCCGCTCATTTTCAAGATGCTCAACTACAGGGACAGGGACGCGGTGTTCCATGAAACACGCAAAATGGAGGGTCTCAGGGTGAGCGGAAGTCCAGTTATGCTCTTCCCAGACTACACCGCCCTTGTGCAACGCCGCAGAAGCAAATATGCAGCAGTGAAACGCCAGCTCAGAGTTCTAGAACTGCCATACTCGTTGTTGTTCCCAGCCCGACTGCGAGTGGTTACGAAAGAAGGGACCCGCTTCTTTGACTCTCCTGCGGAGGCGTGGGACTGGCTGGAAGAGTCAGGGCTGTGGACGGGTGTGAGGCCTTCGGACCCGGACGGAGACAACCTAGCAGGTCGGAGAACAAGGCGGCGCAGACGGCGCGGGACAACGAGAGGCGCGACAACAGGAACTGTAGTCCCGAATCCAGAGAACATAAGACGGGAGAGACAAGGCGTCCTGGAAGCAGTCGTGACCCTCGGCTCTCCACACCCTAAAGATCGACCGGACCCCTGCACACGAGGTGCGCTGATGGCCAGTGGCTCTTCGTCGCCATCGACTCCAATATCCGAGGACCTTGGCCTGCAGGAGATAACCCCGCAAACTGCTGATGGCATTATATGATACAGTACTGATGTGATGGACTCTGACACAAACGGCTCACGCAAGTAGAACATTCATGATTAACGTTTGTGGTTTTGCACACTGCTGTATAACGGGGTGGGATGACGGGGTCACACACCAAACGCACCTCACACAGAGAGGATGCAGTAACACTGTGCCCGCACCCGGCCACCTTACACATGCGGCCAGAGGAAATACAAACACCTGAGTTGACATTTAGAGCTACACGCTGCTGGTCTCGTACGCTTATGCAGGTGATTAATCGGATGGCATACTGCGCATATAGGAATGGGGGGGAATGACCATAGTAAATCGTTACTAGTACACACACCCGAACAGGCAACACACTGACCTAGTTTGTACTACCCAATTGTTACAGAGGTTTGGACGGACGCTGCGGAATGTCCGCCCCAGATGTTATGATGTTAGTAGTTCATCTATTGTTTTTGTTGCAGCAACACGACGCACTTATACCTGTCCCTGATTCCCGCTCCCCGTGGCGCGTCCCGCCCTTGGCACCCTTGTCGATCAAACTCACCAGAAATGGCACGGGCTAATATAATTACATGGAACATACGCGGCATGCACACACCCACGCGACGCTATTCCATATTCGCATACCTCCAGAGGCACTCGGTGGGAATTGCCCTACTGCAGGAAACGCACATGACACAGCCGGAATTAGACAGACTGCGTAGGCGCTGGAGGGGACAAGTGTATGGCACGGTATACTCTGCGCATGCGAGGGGCACCCTCATCTGGGTGAGAGCGGGCACCTCCTTCATTTGCGAGGACACGGTGATAGACCCTGAAGGCAGATACACCTTAGTGCGAGGGACACTTAACGGCCAATCAATATTGTTGGGCTCAATTTACGCCCCGAACATAGACCAACCCTCGTTCCTAGCACAATTGTCCACAGTGCTGACTTCTCATGCTGGGCTTCCCTGTTACTGGGTGGAGACTTTAATTCGGTGCTTGATGTACACACGGACAGATACTTTCCACCCCTTCGGAAGACGTCTGCGGTGTCAAATGCTCAAGCTCTCAAAGATTGGCTCTCACATTGGGCATTGTTAGACATGTGGCGTGTCCTTCACCCCAATGAACGCATCTATTCCTATTACTCTGCAGTACATGACCTACATGTGCGGCTGGATAGGGTTGTGGGCTCCCAGTCCCTAATACCACTAGTTGAGGTGTCGGAGTACCTAGGACAGACGCACTCTGACCACAACCCTATGAGACTCCAGCTCACCTGGGAGGCCGATCGTCCTCCCATACCCACTTGGCGCCTCCAGCCGCCCACACTGGAAGACCCCGAATTCCGCTCATCACTGGGGACGGCTGTTCTTGAGTACTTCGAACTCAATGAGGAGATGGCAAGTACGACACTGGTGGAATGGGATGCCCACAAAATCGCTGTTAGGGGGCACTGTCTCGGAGCCACCTGGAAAATACGTAAACAGCTCATGCTATCGCTCACTCGCCTAGAATCGCAACTGCTCAAATATGAGCGAGAGGGCGAGGGCGGAGGCAGGCATTTGGGCCAGCTGGAGGGCCTCAGGACGCAGCATGCAGAACTCATGGAGAGATTGCGGTGTCACAACTATACAGCCCACACGGCTCGTACACACGCTAAGGCGGACAGAGCGGGCCGTCTTCTGGCCTGGCTGCTTAAGCAGGAGAATAATCGCACCCCTATCGGAGCCATACGCACGCCGGAGGGGACTCTGGTATACACACAGCGTGAGATACACAAGGTGATGTCAGACCACTACACGAAACTGTATCAATTCAGGGGGCGCTGCTCCGGCCCTGATCTGGAGAGTTTTCTAGAGCCTATCCAGTTGCCCACAGCCTCAGAGGCGTACCAGGAGACACTCAATGGTCCCCTCACTCTAGAGGAAATTGGGGAGGCGATTGGGTCTATGGCATCTGGAAAAACACCGGGACCGGACGGCCTACCTGCCGAATACTATAGGGCCTACCGGGAGACTCTTGTGCCGAGTCTGCACACCCTTTATAACCCAGCCCTGGACGAAGGCACCTTACCTCCGTCGATGTGTGAGGCCTACCTGGTGTCCCTGCTCAAACCAGACAGGGACCCTGCAAACCTGGGTTCATACAGACCCCTGGTGCTTCTCAACGTGGATTACAAGATATATGCTAAGGTGTTGGCGGAGCGCTTGGCACCGGTGGTCCCCGAGCTGGTTCACGGCGACCATAATGGATTTGTACCCAAACGCAGCACATCACTGAACTTGCGAAGGTTCTTTAGGGTGGCGTCGGATAGCGTGCAGGTGTGGCCCAGAGCAGGTTGCCTGGTGTTGGACCTTGAGAAGGCCTTTGATTGCTTAGAGTGGAGCTATCTTGCAGCAGTGCTGATGCGATATGAGCTGGGTCTGGGCTTTCTCCAAATGGTTGACCTATTATACAAAAACCCCATAGTCCGGGTGCGAGTGGGGCCGTACATCTCTGACGCCATACCAATACGCAGGGGCACCAGGCAGGGGTGCCCGCTATCACCCCTCCTGTTCGCGCTTGCAATCGAACCACTGGCGGCGGCATTGCGGGCAACGCTGGGGGATGGAATACCTCTAGGAGATGCGGTACACCAGGTGTCGTTGTACGCAGACGACCTACTGGTCTTTGTGAGAGATGTAGAAAATATACCAGCTCAGCTGGCACACACATTGCGTGACTTCGCTGCCCTCTCGGGACTCCGAGTAAACGTGAACAAGTCCTGTCTTTACGCATTCGGGGGGGAGACCTAAAACCCGGATTACATTCTAGATGGTACCAGGGTGCAGTGGAGGGCTGACACCTTCCGCTACTTAGGGATCCAGATATATTGCCAGCCGAAGGACCTCTTTGATGGTAACCTGGGATGGGCCTTGACAGCCATCAAGTCACAGGTGCAATTCTGGAAAACGCTTCCGCTAACGGTCACCGGTAGGGTTGCACTATCCAAGATGGTGATCCTTCCCCATCTCCTATACTACTTTGCCAACCTACCATTGTATGTTCCGGCATCCTTCTTTTCCACACTCACCAAGATACTTAGGGACTTCCTTTGGGGCAACACGCGACACAGGATAGCATTGGCGAAATTGTACCTGCCTACCGATCAAGGGGGCCTTGCAGCGCCTTGTTTCGAACACTACTATTTGGCGGCACAACTGCAGTGGATCGCCCGCTGGCTCGCAGACAGTGGTCGGGAGGACACTGCGACCACACTGCCTCCCCGATCTCTGGACCATATCACCAAACTTTTTCACCCAGCCACTAGAGCCGCAACCCCGACGCCACTCCTCCTGGCGGTGGTGTACAAATGCTATCGTCGCTGTCTACACCTCACCAGAACGCTCGTCCCATATGCACTGGCCATACCACTAGAGGGCTCCCCCAGCGGGTCTGGGGTGCTTACATCCCTTGCACTTACGGAATGGCACGAGGCCGATATCCAGACCTGGGAGACTTGTACCGAGTCGGCATGCTCATACCATTTGAATCCCTGGTTGAGGAAACGGGACTGCCACCGGGGCAATTCCTGAGGCACCGCTCACTGATCGCGACATTAACCTCTAGATGGGGCGACATGAACGCGGAACCGAGCCAATATCTCACTATACAGTACCTTCACGTCAAGGGACGGGGCAGGCACTTGATCCGCTGGTTTGCGGCGTCCTCTGTACACATGCAGCGATAAGTCTGGATCCACTGCGCCGCAAATGGGAAGCAGACCTAGAGCGACAACTGGAGGACAGGGAATGGGATAAGATAATAAAGAGCCCTATACATATACCCAGAAATATGAGGTTCAGACAAATACAAATGTTCATAATCCATAGAGCATATCTTACTCCTGAGACGATCAATAGGTACTTCCACCGCACGGATGTGGTGTGTCCTCGCTGCACCGAACCAGGGGCTGGACTGGTACACATGTTGTGGGGCTGTCACAAGTTACACACATATTGGCGGGCAGTAAGTGAGCTACTACACACGTGCACAGGCCGCAACATACCCTTTGAATTGCCCGCTTACTTATTACATCACTTCCACAGAGCCCCGGCCTCAAAAGTTTCATCTTGGTTCCTCGACCTGGGTATGGTGGTAGCTAAGCGGCTTATAACTAAGAGGTGGAAGGCGCAGGACCCACTGCATATAACGAGCATGGAGATACTCGCTCCTAGCATGGGCCAAAGCAGAGGGAATTGCCATCCTGCGGGAGGAAACGTTGGGGCTGCGGAAGGTACCTATAGCGACGCAGTGGGAGGGACTGCTCCAGGCCTTAAAGCAAACGGAGGGGGATAGCCTTGGGGGACCCTCCGAGAAGGAGGGAGACGCCCCTGCAGTGAGTGATGGGTAACCTGTCTGTAGATTCCTGGCACGCAGTGTATGCACACATGCACCATCTGACATCTGACACGGACATCGCCATAGCCAATGGGTGGAGATTGATGTTGAGATAATGCCACGGGCTGGAGCGATGGGACAGGGGATGAGGGGAAGGAGGGACAAGGTGAGGGATGCTCACACAAATGTTGTTCTATGCTGCTGCTTTTACTTGTTCTGAGTTTTGTTTATTCTTACCTATAACATCTGTTCAATTGCTTATGCTGATTGATCTTAAAAGACTCTGTACAACATACTAACGGAACCAAACCACTATTGAACGGTGACCTTTGCCTCGAATGGAACGGACTTACTGCTGAGGCTCAACTTGTTTCTGAACCCATTATGTCATCGTCATAATTGTTATGTTTAATATCTGCTCAAACTGAAATGTCTCTTCGATTGTTGGATGGTTCAGTATATGGTCGGTCTTCCACAATGTAATTTGTCTTTCATGAAGAGTTAAAACAAAATTAATAATAATAAAAACAGATTTAAACTGAATACTCATAATAAGCCATATTTCACGATTCTTTCTTTCCGGCAACTCACAACTCTGGGGCATATTAGCAAGACCGGTGATAAAATTATCGCCGTTTTAGCGACAGGAAACTGCTGCTAAAACGGCAATAATGGGCTTGCTAATATGCGTTATAGAATTCCAATAGAAGCCCAGGTTAGATGTGCAGGACATCTAACCTGGGCTTCTATTGGAATTCTATAACGCATATTAGCAAGCCCATTATCGCCGTTTTAGCGGCAGTTTCCTGCCGCTAAAACAGCGATAATTTTATCGCCGGTCTTGCTAATATGCCCCTCTGTTCTGTTTACTGTGTGCTATTCGGACCTATCCCAGCGCGTCTCACACCAACGCACCAATCCGAGAGCTTCTACGTCACTCCCAACTGGCCAATACCAGCGCGTTTTCACACTAATGCATCAATCAGAAAGCTCTTCATTTTCCCACCTCTGGCCAATACCAGCGCGGTCTTAGTCAACGTCAGTTCTACTCCTGAGTCCTGACCCCTCCTTTACAAAAATTATCGGCAGTTTTTTCTTTGACTGAATTTTATTAGTTACAACGTAAAACACATTTCCATTGTCTGTTTTCGCTAAACAAAAGAGATAGCTTACTCTATCTTGCAAGAATACTGTTTTATTCGATAAGTGTAGCACTTCCCTCTACCTTACCCTTCTCTCAAGCAAGGGGTAAACCCGTTTCTCTGGGGATAAAACACATGTGGAGACTACACTGCTCCTGAGAATTAAGGCCAGAGTTTCACAAGAAAACCGGTTGCTGTTTCACTCATACACGTTTTATACCAGAAATGTCCCTATCATAACACAATCCTGTGTTATCACCAATTTGGAAAAAATCAGACAATGCACAATTCCATGTGACGTGTCCACTTCCTACTTCCCGGAAGCTTCAAAATTTCGATTTACACATAACATAATACAATTCGACATGAAGGGTTAGACATAAATGATCAATAATCAATAATCAATAATCACCAAACTAATCTATAGTAACCATAACTCTGCTACCAAGAAATCTGATCCAGCGCGGCTAATATATATTCCTCTCCTTCGGATATGACATCCAGGTGAAATCATTCACATCTACTATTCCATATGACGGTGGGGCCCATAACACCGCATATCATACACCCAGTCGTTCCCTGGATCACACCCACATTCACTAAGGAGATAAAGATGCATTGCTGGAGGAACGGAATACCTTATTAAATTTGACAGATCATTACCTTAATCATTGTATACATTCAGTTTTAATCCTGTCGGTTCTAAAACATCAAGGTACTCCCCTCTTTGGTCGATGGACCAACTAGTAGAATAATTGATGGTGATCGAGACCAGCTCAATCATTTAAAACCTTTTAAATGTCTAATTTTTTAAATGAACTAAAGAACCAGAGACTCGAAATTAATTAGAAATTAATTTTATCTATGTTCAAATTTTGCACGAGTGAGATTCTTAGTTTATTAATCACCTTAATACATTCTCTTACATTTAAATGAGAAATTATATATCGAAATTCGAAATTATGCATTTACCTATTTAGATGTAGACAAAAATGGTTCATCAAAAGAAGATAATCCGTAAATCACTGAATGGACTCCCAAACTGACTGACTGTCCCTCTACATGGCCTCCTCGACGAGACCTCCCATACAGATTTCCCGCAACGGTCTCGTTCCTTCCCCAGTCAGGTTCGAAGTCAGCATTAGCATTTGCAATAATAACAGCATCGACCAAACGACTGAACAAACCCCTCCCATTTTAGAGCAGTCCTTCTTATACCCTACTTCTAGCTTACTACACAAAAAGTTGCAATGTTTGGGGGCAGGAATCACGCTAATTGGTCCATTCGAGGGGTGGCGAAGATTGTCTCATCGCTTTCCTTGTTTAAACTGGTTTTGGGGACATTCAAATACACAATGAATCTCATATGTCCTGGGTTAAAGGCAGTTCACTTGTCCATTTATTTTGTTGCAATCTTTGATGGTCACATTCTAGTTAGTCCATTGTTGCTCAGTACTTTCCCATCCATTCTCACAGATACGCGCTGAGTCTTCCTTGGCACTCTCCTTATGGCAGGTCAACGTGACCCTGACATCTCTCACTCCGTGCACAGTTCGTACCCACGAGACTCAGTGTTCTCAATTTTTCTCGCTCAGAGGCCATCTTTTGGCTTTTCACGTGACCTCATCTATGTCGGCAGCCATTTTCGCAGCCTGGCCTGACAGGCCCAAACGGACTATTATAAAAACAAACACAATCGTAATTAAAACAAAGAAAATAAGCCTCTCTGTTTACCACCCGTCATTCTAAGAACCCGTGTTAGGTGTTGCCTAGCAGAAGCGACATTTAAAGCCATCTTACTTACCATCCGTGTTCTTTGCCACAATACAATTTTTCACTACACAGCACAAATCATGCGATTTTACTCTAATTAGTACGCAAATCACAGTTTTAATATTATAATACTTCACAATGTTAAATAAATTAGATTTTGCACAAGAAGAGCAGTTACCATTTTATGTAAATGTTTACTAAGGGTGCATCTTGTTGGTTATTTTCCTCAAACAATTAGTACTGTTAATTTATTATTCTTATTTTAGGGGGTTTCAAAATTATTTCATTTACCTTGCTCCATCACGGGCAATAGGCCTACCCACACAAGTGAGGTACTATTTTTCTCGGAAGACTTTGGGAAATGCGGGGTGGGTGGAATTTTGTGGATCCATGGAGATTCCAGAACTTTCCACCACAGAAATGTGAGGAAAATGCTGTTTTTCTGACACATTTTGAGGTTTGTAAGGTATTCTGGGTAACAGAATCTGGTGAGAGCCAGACAAGTCACCCCCTCCTAGATTCCCCTGGGTGTCAAGTTTTAAAAAATGTATAGGTTTGCTAGGTTTACCTAGGTGCCAGCAGAGCTAGGGTTCAAAATCTACAGCTAGGCACTTTGCATAAAAAGGGTCTGTATTCACTGAGGAAATGTGGTGTGTCCACGTTGCGTTTTGGGCCGTTTCCTGCCGCGGGCGCTAGGCCTACCAACACAAGTGAGGTACCATTTTTCTTGGAAGACTTTGGGAAATGCGGGGTGGGTGGAATTTTGTGGATCCACGCAGATTCCAGAATTTTCCACCACGGAAATGTGAGGAAAATTTGTTTTTTTGGACAAAGTTTGAGGTTTGCAAGGGATTCTGGGTAACAGAACCTGGTGAGAGCCAGATAAGTCACCCCATCCTCGATTTCCCTGGGTGTCTAGCTTTTTAAAATGTATAGGTTTGCTAGGTTTCCCTTGGTGCCGGCAGAGCTAGGGTTCAAAATCTACAGCTAGGCACTTTGCAAAAAAAGGGATCGTTTTCACTGTGGAAATGTGGTGTGTCCACGTTGCGTTTTGGGCCGTTTACTGTTGCGGGCACTAGGCCTACCCACACAAGTGAGGGACCATTTTTGTCGGAAAACTTAGGGGAATGCGGGGTGGGTGGAATTTTGTGGAGCCACACAGATTCCAGAACTTTCCACCACAGAAATGTGAGGAAAATGTGTTTTTTTTGGTCAAATTTTGAGGTTTGCAAGAGATTCTGGGTAACAGCACCTGGTGAGTGCCAGACAAGTCACCCCATCCTGGTTTACCCTGGGTGTCTAGTTTTCAAAAATGTATAGGTTTGCTAGTTTTCCTTAGGTGCCGGCAGAGCTAGGGTTCAAAATCTACAGCTAGGCACTTTGTAAAGAAGGGTCTGTTTTCACTGTGAAAATGTGGTGTGTCCACGTTGCGTTTTGGGCCGTTTCCTGTCGCGGGCAGAAGGCCTACCCACACAAGTGAGGTACCATTTTTCTCGGAAGACTTTCGGGAATGCGGGGTGGGTGGAAGTTTTTGGATCCACGCAGATTCCACAACTTTCCACCACAGAAATGTGAGGAAAATGTGTTTTTTTTACAAAGTTTGAGGTTCGCAAAGGATTCTGTTTAACAGAACCTGGTGAGAGCCAGACAAGTCACCCCATCCTGGATTCCCCTGGGTGTCAATTTCAAAAATGTATAGGTTTGCTAGGTTTCCCTAGGTGCCGGCAGAGCTAGGGTTCAAAATCTACAGCTAGGCACTTTGTAAAAAAAGGGTCAGTTTTCACTGTGAAAATGTGGTGTGTCCACGTTGAGTTTTGGGCCATTTCCTGTTGCGGGCACTAGGCCTACCCACACAAGTGAGGTACTATTTTTCTCGGAGGACTTTGGGAAATGCGGGGTGGGTGGAATTTTGTGGATCCATGGAGATTCCAGAACTTTCCACCACAGAAATGTGAGGAAAATGCTGTTTTTCTGACACATTTTGAGGTTTGTAAGGTATTCTGGGTATCAGAACCTGGTGAGAGCCAGACAAGTCACCCCCTCCTAGATTCCCCTGGGTGTCTAGTTTTAAAAAATGTATAGGTTTGCTCGGTTTACCCTGGTGCCAGCAGAGCTAGGGTTCAAAATCTACAGCTAGGCACTTTGCATAAAAAGGGTCTGTTTTCACTGAGGAAATGTGGTGTGTCCACGTTGCGTTTTGGGCCGTTTCCTGCCACGGGCGCTCAGCCTACCCACACAAGTGAGGTACCATTTTTCTCGGAAGACTTTGGGAAATGCGGGGTGGGTGGAATTTTGTGGATCCACGCAGATTCCAGTATTTTCCACCACAGAAATATGAGGAATTTTTTTTTTTTTTTTTCAAAGTTTGCAGGGGATTCTGGGTAAGAGAACCTGGTGAGTGCCAGATAAGTCACCCCATCCTCGATTTCCCTGGGTGTCTAGCTTTTAAAATGTATAGGTTTGCTAGGTTTCCCTTGGTGCCGGCAGAGCTAGGGTTCAAAATCTACAGCTAGGCACTTTGCAAAAAAAGGGTCAGTTTTCACTGTGGAAATGTGGTGTGTCCACGTTGCGTTTTGGGCCATTTCCTGTCGCGGGCACTTGGCCTACCCACACAAGTGAGGAACAATTTTTGTCGGAAGACTTTGCGGAATGCGGGGTGGGTTGAATTTTTTGGATCCACGCAGATTCCAGAACTTTCCACCACAGAAATGTGAGGAAATGTGTTTTTTTTGGTCAAATTTTGAGGTTTGCAAGAGATTCTGGGTAACAGAACCTGGTGAGTGCCAGACAAGTCACCCCATCCTGGATTACCCTGGGTGTCTAGTTTTCAAAAATATATAGGTTTGCTAGTTTTCCTTAGGTGCCGGCAGAGCTAGGGTTCAAAATCTACAGCTAGGCACTTTGTAAAAAAAGGGTCTGTTTTCACTGTGAAAATGTGGTGTGTCCACGTTGCGTTTTGGGCCGATTCCTGCCACAGGCGCTAGGCCTACCCACACAAGTGAGGTACCATTTTTCTCGGAAGACTTTGGGGAATGCGGGGTGGGTGGAATTTTGTGGATCCTCGCAGATTCCAGAACTTTCCACCACAGAAATGTGAGGAAAATGTGTTTTTTTTTTGCAAAGTTTGAGGTTTGCAAGGGATTCTGGGTAACAGAACCTGGTGAGAGCCAGATAAGTCACCCCATCCTGGATTCCCCTGGGTGTCTAGTTTTTAAAAATGTATAGGTTTGCTAGGTTTCCCTAGGTGCCGGCAGAGCTAGGATTTAAACTCTACAGCTAGGCACTTTGCAAAAAAAGGGTCCATTTTCACTGTGGAAATGTGGTGTGTCCACGTTGCGTTTTGGGCCGTTTCCTGTCGCGGGCACTTGGCCTACCCACACAAGTGAGGTACCATTTTTCTCGGAAGACTTTGGGGAATGCGGGGTGGGTTGAATTTTCTGGATCCACGCAGATTCCAGAACTTTCCACCACAGAAATGTGAGGAAAATGTGGTTTTTTTACAAAGTTTGAGGTTCGCAAAGGATTCTGTTTAACAGAACCTGGTGAGAGCCAGACAAGTCACCCCATCCTGGATTTCCCTGGGTGTCAATTTCAAAAATGTATATGTTTGCTAGGTTTCCCTAGGTGCCGGTAGAGCTAGGGTTCAAAATCTACAGCTAGGCACTTTGCAAAAAAAGGGTCCGGTTTCACTGTGGAAATGTGGTGTATCCACGTTACATTTTGGGCCGTTTCCTGTCACGGGCGCTAGGCCTACCCACACAAGTGAGGTACCATTTTTCTTGGAAGCCTTTGGGGAATGCGGGGTGGGTGGAATTTTGTGGATCGACGCAAGTTCCAGAACTTTCCAACACAGAAATTTGTGGAAAATGTGTTCTTTTTTTTTTTTTACAAAGTTTGAGGTTCGCAAGGGATTCTGGGTAGCAGAACCTGGTGAGAGCCAGACAAGTCACCCCATCCTGGATTTACCTGGGTATCTAGTTTTCAAAAATGTATAGGTTTGCTATGTTTCCCTATGTGCCGGCAGAGCTAGGGTTCAAAATCTACAGCTAGGCACTTTGTAAAAAAAATGTCCGTTTTCACTGTGAAAATGTGGTGTGTCCACGTTGAGTGTTGGGCCATTTCCTGTTGCGGGCACTAGGCCTACCCACACAAGTGAGGTACTATTTTTCTCGGAAGACTTTGGGAAATGCGGGGTGGGTGGAATTTTGTGGATCCATGGAGATCCCAGAACGTTCCACCACAGAAATGTGAGGAAAATGCTGTTTTTCTGACACATTTTGAGGTTTGTAAGGTATTCTGGATAACAGAACCTGGTGAGAGCCAGACAAGTCACCCCCTCCTAGATTCCCCTGGGTGTCTAGTTTTAAAAAATGTATAGGTTTGCTAGGTTTACCTAGGTGCCAGCAGAGCTAGGGTTCAAAATCTACAGCTAGACACTTTGCATAAAAAGGGTCTGTTTTCATTGAGGAAATGTGGTGTGTCCAAGTTGCGTTTTGGGCCATTTACTGTTGCGGGCACTAGGCCTACCCACACAAGTGATGGACCATTTAAACCGGAAAACTTTGGGGAATGCGGGGTGGGTGGAATTTTGTTGATCCACACAGATTCCAGAACTTTCCACCACAGAAATGTGAGGAAAATGTGGTTTTTTTTTAACAAATGTTGAGATTTGCAAGGGATTCTGGGTAACAGAACCTGGTGAATGCCAGACAAGTCACCCCATCCTGGATTCCCCTGGGTGTCTAGTTTTCAAAAATGAATAGGTTTGCTAGGTTTACCTAGGTGCCAGCAGAGCTAGGGTTCAAAATCTACAGCTAGACACTTTGCATAAAAAGGGTCTGTTTTCATTGAGGAAATGTGGTGTGTCCACGTTGCGTTTTGGGCCGTTTCCTGTCACGGGCGCTAGGCCTACCCACACAAGTGAGGTACCATTTTTCTCGGAAGACTTAGGGAAATGCGGGGTGGGTGGAATTTTGTGGATCCATGCAGATTCCAGTATTTTCCACCACAGAAATGTGAGGAACATTTGTTTTTTTTGACAAAGTTTGAGGTTTGCAAGGGATTCTGGGTAACAGAACCTGGTGAGAGCCAGATAAGTCACCCCATCCTCGATTTCCCTGGTTGTCTAGCTTTTTAAAATGTATAGGTTTGCTAGGTTTCCCTAGGTGCCGGCAGAGCTAGGGTTCAAAATCTACAGCTAGGCACTTTGCAAAAAAAGGGTTCATTTTCACTGTGGAAATGTGGTGTGTCCAAGTTGCGTTTTGGGCCATTTACTGTTGCGGGCACTAGGCCTACCCACACAAGTGATGGACCATTTTTACCGGAAAACTTTGGGGAATGCAGGGTGGGTGGAATTTTGTGGATCCACACAGATTCCAGAACTTTCCACCACAGAAATGTGAGGAAAATGTGTTTTTTTTAACAAATGTTGAGATTTGCAAGGGATTCTGGGTAACAGAACCTGGTGAATGCCAGACAAGTCACCCCATCCTGGATTCCCCTGGGTGTCTAGTTTTCAAAAATGAATAGGTTTGCTAGGTTTACCTAGGTGCCAGCAGAGCTAGGGTTCAAAATCTACAGCTAGGCACTTTGCATAAAAAGTGTCCGTTTTCACTGAGGAAATGTGGTGTGTCCATGTTGCGTTTTGGGCCGTTTCCTGCCACAGGCGCTAGGCCTACCCACACAAGTGAGGTACCATTTTTCTCTGAAGACTTTGGGGAATGCGGGGTGGGTAGAATTTCGTGGATCCTCGCAGATTCCAGAACTTTCCACCACAGAAATGTGAGGAAAATTTGTTTTTTTTGACAAAGTTTGAGGTTTGCAAGGGATTCTGGGTAACAGAACCTGGTGAGAGCCAGACAAGTCACCCCATCCTGGATTTACCTGGGTATCTAGTTTTCAAAAATGTATAGGTTTGCTATGTTTCCCTATGTGCCGGCAGAGCTAGGGTTCAAAATCTACAGCTAGGCACTTTGTAAAAAAAAGGGTCCGTTTTCACTGTGAAAATGTGGTGTGTCCACGTTGAGTGTTGGGCCATTTCCTGTTGCAGGCACTAGGCCTACCCACACAAGTGAGGTACTATTTTTCTCGGAAGACTTTGGGAAATGCGGGGTGGGTGGAATTTTGTGGATCCATGGAGATTCCAGAACGTTCCACCACAGAAATGTGAGGAAAATGCTGTTTTTCTGACACATTTTGAGGTTTGTAAGGTATTCTGGGTAACAGAACCTGGTGAGAGCCAGACAAGTCACCCCCTCCTAGATTCCCCTGGGTGTCTAGTTTTAAAAAATGTATAGGTTTGCTAGGTTTACCTAGGTGCCAGCAGAGCTAGGGTTCAAAATCTACAGCTAGACACTTTGCATAAAAAGAGTCTGTTTTCATTGAGGAAATGTGGTGTGTCCACGTTGCGTTTTGGGCCGTTTCCTGCCACAGGCGCTAGGCCTACCCACACAAGTGAGGTACCATTTTTCTCGGAAGACTTTGGGGAATGCGGGGTGGGTGGAATTTTGTGGATCCTCGCAGATTCCAGAACTTTCCACCACAGAAATGTGAGGAAAATGTGTTTTTTTTTTGCAAAGTTTGAGGTTTGCAAGGGATTCTGGGTAACAGAACCTGGTGAGAGCCAGATAAGTCACCCCATCCTGGATTCCCCTGGGTGTCTAGTTTTTAAAAATGTATAGGTTTGCTAGGTTTCCCTAGGTGCCGGCAGAGCTAGGATTTAAACTCTACAGCTAGGCACTTTGCAAAAAAGGGTCAGTTTTCACTGTGGAAATGTGGTGTGTCCACGTTGCGTTTTGGGCCGTTTCCTGTCGCGGGCACTTGGCCTACCCACACAAGTGAGGAACCATTTTTGTCAGAAGACTTTGGGGAATGCGGGGTGGGTTGAATTTTCTGGATCCACGCAGATTCCAGAACTTTCCACCACAGAAATGTGAGGAAAATGTGGTTTTTTTTGTCAAATTTTGAGGTTTGCAAGAGATTCTGGGTAACAGAACCTGGTGAGTGCCAGACAAGTCACCCCATCCTGAATTACCCTGGGTGTCTAGTTTTCAAAAATGTATAGGTTTGCTAGTTTTCCTTAGGTGCCGGCAGAGCTAGGGTTCAAAATCTACAGCTAGGCACTTTGTAAAAAAAGGGTCTGTTTTCACTGTGAAAATGTGGTGTGTCCACGTTGCGTTTTGGGCCGATTCCTGTTGCGGGCACAAGGCCTACCCACACAAGTGAGGTACCATTTTTCTCGGAAGACTTTCGGGAATGCGGGGTGGGTGGAAGTTTTTGGATTCACGCAGATTCCACAACTTTCCACCACAGAAATGTGAGGAAAATGTGTTTTTTTTACAAAGTTTGAGGTTTGCAAAGGATTCTGTTTAACAGAACCTGGTGAGAGCCAGACAAGTCACCCCATCCTGGATTCCCCTGGGTGTCAATTTCAAAAATGTATAGGTTTGCTAGGTTTCCCTAGGTGCCGGTAGAGCTAGAGTTCAAAATCTACAGCTAGGCACTTTGCAAAAAAAGGGTCCGGTTTCACTGTGGAAATGTGGTGTATCCACGTTACATTTTGGGCCGTTTCCTGTCACGGGCGCTAGGCCTACCCACACAAGTGAGGTACCATTTTTCTTGGAAGCCTTTGGGGAATGCGGGGTGGGTGGAATTTTGTGGATCGACGCAAGTTCCAGAACTTTCCAACACAGAAATTTGTGGAAAATGTGTTCTTTTTTTTTTTTTTACAAAGTTTGAGGTTCGCAAGGGATTCTGGGTAGCAGAACCTGGTGAGAGCCAGACATGTCACCCCATCCTGGATTTACCTGGGTATCTAGTTTTCAAAAATGTATAGGTTTGCTATGTTTCCCTATGTGCCGGCAGAGCTAGGGTTCAAAATCTACAGCTAGGCACTTTGCAAAAAAAGGGTTCGTTTTCACTGTGGAAATGTGGTGTGTCCAAGTTGCGTTTTGGGCCATTTACTGTTGCGGGCACTAGGCCTACCCACACAAGTGATGGACCATTTTTACCGGAAAACTTTGGGGAATGCGGGGTGGGTGGAATTTTGTGGATCCACACAGATTCCAGAACTTTCCACCACAGAAATGTGAGGAAAATGTGTTTTTTTTAACAAATGTTGAGATTTGCAAGGGATTCTGGGTAACAGAACCTGGTGAGAGCCAGATAAGTCACCCCATCCTGGATTCCCCTGGGTGTCTAGTTTTTAAAAATGTATAGGTTTGATAGGTTTCCCTAGGTGCCTGCAGAGCTGGGGTTCAAAATCTACAGCTAGGCACTTTGCAAAAAAAGGGTCCGTTTTCACTGTGGAAATGTGGTGTGTCCACGTTGCGTTTTGGGGCGTTTTCTGTCGCGGGCGCTAAGGCTACCCACACAAGTGGGGTACCATTTTTCTCGTGAGACCTTGGGAAATGCGGGGCGGGTGGAATTTTGTGGATCCACGCAGATTCCAGAACTTTCCACCACAGAAATGTGAGGAAAATGTTTTTTTTTGTGCAAAGTTTGAGGTTCGCAAGGGATTCTGGGTAACAGAACCTGGTGAGAGCCAGACAAGTCACCCCATCCTGGATTTCCCTGGTTGTCTATTTCCCTCAAAAATGTATATATTTGCTAGGTTTCCCTAGGTGCCGTCAGAGCTAGGGTTCAAAATCTACAGCTAGGCACTTTGTAAAAAAAGGTTCCTTTTTCACTGTGATAATGTGGTGTGTCCAAGTTGAGTTTTGGGCCATTTCCTGTCACGGGCACTAGGCCTACCCACACAAGTGAGGTACCATTTTTCTCTGAAGACTTTGGGAAATGCAGTGTGTGTGGAATTTTGTAGATCCATGGAGATTCCAGAACTTTCCACCACAGAAATGTGAGGAAAATGTGTTTTTTCTGACAAATTTTGAGGTTTGCAAGGGATTCTGGGTAACAGAACCTGATGAGAGCCGGAAAAGTCACCCCATCCTGGATTTCCCTGGGTGTCTAGTTTTTTAAAATGTATAGGCTTGCTAGGTTTCCCTAGGTGCCGGCAGAGCTAGGGTTCAAAATCTACAGCTAGGCACTTTGCAAAAAAAGGCTTCGTTTTCACTGTGGAAATGTGGTGTGTCCCGTTGCGTTTTGGGCCGTTTACTGTTGCGGGCACTAGGCCTACCCACACAAGTGAGGGACCATTTTTGTCGGAAGACTTTGGGGAATGCGGGGTGGGTGGAATTTTGTGGATCCACGCAGATTCAAGAACTTTCCACCACAGAAATGTGAGGAAAATGTGTTTTGTTTGACAAATGTTGAGATTTGCAAGGGATTCTGGGTAACAGAACCTGGTGAATGCCAGACAAGTCACCCCATCCTGGATTCCCCTGGGTGTCTAGTTTTCAAAAATGTATAGGTTTGCTAGGTTTCCCTAGGGGCCAGCAGAGCTAGGGTTCAACATCTACAGCTAGGCACTTTGCATAAAAAGTGCCCGTTTTCACTGAGGAAATGTGGTGTGTCCACGTTGCGTTTTGGGCCGTTTCCTGCCACAGGCACTAGGCCTACCCACACAAGTAAGGTACCATTTGTCTTGGAAGACTTTGGGGAATGTGGGGTTAGTGGAATTTTGTGGATCCTCGCAGATTCCAGAACTTTCCACCACAGAAATGTGAGGAAAATGTGTTTTTTTTGACAAAGTTTGAGGTTTGCGAGGGATTCTGGGTAACAGAACCTGGTGAGAGCCAGATGAGTCACCCCATCCTGGATTCCCCTGGGTGTCTAGTTTTAAAAAATGTATAGATTTGCTAGGTTTCCCTAGGTCCCGGCAGAGCTAGTGTTCAAACTCTACACCTAGGCACTTTGCAAAAAAGGGTCCGTTTTCACTGTGAAAATGTGGTGTGTCCACGTTGAGTTTTGGGCTATTTCCTGTTGCGGGCACTAGGCCTACCTACACAAGTGAGGTACTATTTTTCTCGGAAGACTTTGGGAAATGCGGGGTGGGTGGAATTTTGTGGATCCATTGAGATTCCAGAACTTTACACCACAGAAATGTGAGGAAAATGCTGTTTTTCTGACACATTTTGAGGTTTGTAAGGTATTCTGGGTAACAGAACCTGGTGAGAGCCAGACAAGTCACCCCTCCTAGATTCCCCTGGGTGTCTAGTTTTCAAAAATGTATAGGTTTGCTAGGTTTACCTAGGTGCCAGCAGAGCTAGGGTTCAAAATCTACAGCTAGGCACTTTGCATAAAAAGGGTCTGTTTTCACTGAGGAAATGTGGTGTGTCCACATTGCGTTTTCGTCCGTTTCCTGCCGCGGGCGCTAGGCCTACCCACACAAGTGAGGTACCATTTTTCTCGGAAGACTTTGGGAAATGTGGGGTGGGTGGAATTTTGTGGATCCACGCAGATTCAAGTATTTTCCACCACAGAAATGTGAGTAAAATTTGTTTTTTTTGACAAAGTTTGAGGTTTGCAAGGGATTCTGGGTAACAGAACCTGGTGAGAGCCAGATAAGTCACCCCATCCTCGATTTCCCTGGGTGTCTAGCTTTTTAAAATGTATAGGTTTGCTAGTTTTCCTTAGGTGCCGGCAGAGCTAGGGTTCAAAATCTACAGCTAGGCACTTTGTAAAAAAAGGGTCTGTTTTCACTGTGAAAATGTGGTGTGTCCACGTTGCGTTTTGGGCCGATTCCTGTTGCGGGCACAAGGCCTACCCACACAAGTGAGGTACCATTTTTCTCAGAAGACTTTCGGGAATGCGGGGTGGGTGGAAGTTTTTGGATTCACGCAGATTCCACAACTTTCCACCACAGAAATGTGAGGAAAATGTGTTTTTTTTACAAAGTTTGAGGTTCGCAAAGGATTCTGTTTAACAGAACCTGGTGAGAGCCAGACAAGTCACCCCATCCTGGATTCCCCTGGGTGTCAATTTCAAAAATGTATAGGTTTGCTAGGTTTCCCTAGGTGCCGGTAGAGCTAGGGTTCAAAATCTACAGCTAGGCACTTTGCAAAAAAAGGGTCCGGTTTCACTGTGGAAATGTGGTGTATCCACGTTACATTTTGGGCCGTTTCCTGTCACGGGCGCTAGGCCTACCCACACAAGTGAGGTACCATTTTTCTTGGAAGCCTTTGGGGAATGCGGGGTGGGTGGAATTTTGTGTATCGACGCAAGTTCCAGAACTTTCCAACACAAAAATTTGTGGAAAATATGTTCTTTTTTTTTTTTACAAAGTTTGAGGTTCACAAGGGATTCTGGGTAGAAGAACCTGGTGAGAGCCAGACAAGTCACCCCATCCTGGATTTACCTGGGTATCTAGTTTTCAAAAATGTATAGGTTTGCTATGTTTCCCTATGTGCCGGCAGAGCTAGGGTTCAAAATCTACAGCTAGGCACTTTGTAAAAAAAAGGGTCCGTTTTCACTGTGAAAATGTGGTGTGTCCACGTTGAGTGTTGGGCCATTTCCTGTTGCAGGCACTAGGCCTACCCACACAAGTGAGGTACTATTTTTCTCGTAAGACTTTGGGAAATGCGGGGTGGGTGGAATTTTGTGGATCCATGGAGATTCCAGAACGTTCCACCACAGAAATGTGAGGAAAATGCTGTTTTTCTGACACATTTTGAGGTTTGTAAGGTATTCTGGGTAACAGAACCTGGTGAGAGCCAGACAAGTCACCCCCTCCTAGATTCCCCTGGGTGTTTAGTTTTAAAAAATGTATAGGTTTGCTAGGTTTACCTAGGTGCCAGCAGAGCTAGGGTTCAAAATCTACAGCTAGACACTTTGCATAAAAAGAGTCTGTTTTCATTGAGGAAATGTGGTGTGTCCACGTTGCGTTTTGGGCCATTTCCTGTCGCTTGCACTTGGCCTACCCACACAAGTGAGGAACAATTTTTGTCGGAAGACTTTGGGGAATGCGGGGTGGGTTGAATTTTTTGGATCCACGCAGATTCCAGAACTTTCCACCACAGAAATGTGAGGAAATGTTGTTTTTTTTGTCAAATTTTGAGGTTTGCAAGAGATTCTGGGTAACAGAACCTGGTGAGAGCCAGATAAGTCACCCCATCCTGGATTCCCCTGGGTGTCTAGTTTTTAAAAATGTATAGGTTTGCTAGGTTTCCCTAGGTGCCGGCAGAGCTAGGATTTAAACTCTACAGCTAGGCACTTTGCAAAAAAAGGGTCAGTTTTCACTGTGGAAATGTGGTGTGTCCACGTTGCGTTTTGGGCCGTTTCCTGTCGCGGGCACTTGGCCTACCCACACAAGTGAGGAACCATTTTTGTCAGAAGACTTTGGGGAATGCGGGGTGGGTTGAATTTTCTGGATCCACGCAGATTCCAGAACTTTCCACCACAGAAATGTGAGGAAAATGTGTTTTTTTTTGTCAAATTTTGAGGTTTGCAAGAGATTCTGGGTAACAGAACCTGGTGAGTGCCAGACAAGTCACCCCATCCTGAATTACCCTGGGTGTCTAGTTTTCAAAAATGTATAGGTTTGCTAGTTTTCCTTAGGTGCCGGCAGAGCTAGGGTTCAAAATCTACAGCTAGGCACTTTGTAAAAAAAGGGTCTGTTTTCACTGTGAAAATGTGGTGTGTCCACGTTGCGTTTTGGGCCGATTCCTGTTGCGGGCACAAGGCCTACCCACACAAGTGAGGTACCATTTTTCTCGGAAGACTTTCGGGAATGCGGGGTGGGTGGAAGTTTTTGGATTCACGCAGATTCCACAACTTTCCACCACAGAAATGTGAGGAAAATGTGTTTTTTTTACAAAGTTTGAGGTTTGCAAAGGATTCTGTTTAACAGAACCTGGTGAGAGCCAGACAAGTCACCCCATCCTGGATTCCCTGGGTGTCAATTTCAAAAATGTATAGGTTTGCTAGGTTTCCCTAGGTGCCGGTAGAGCTAGGGTTCAAAATCTACAGCTAGGCACTTTGCAAAAAAGGGTCCGGTTTCACTGTGGAAATGTGGTGTATCCACGTTACATTTTGGGCCGTTTCCTGTCACGGGCGCTAGGCCTACCCACACAAGTGAGGTACCATTTTTCTTGGAAGCCTTTGGGGAATGCGGGGTGGGTGGAATTTTGTGGATCGACGCAAGTTCCAGAACTTTCCAACACAGAAATTTGTGGAAAATGTGTTCTTTTTTTTTTTTTACAAAGTTTGAGGTTCGCAAGGGATTCTGGGTAGCAGAACCTGGTGAGAGCCAGACATGTCACCCCATCCTGGATTTACCTGGGTATCTAGTTTTCAAAAATGTATAGGCTTGCTAGGTTTCCCTAGGTGCCGGCAGAGCTAGGGTTCAAAATCTACAGCTAGGCACTTTGCAAAAAAAGGCTTCGTTTTCACTGTGGAAATGTGGTGTGTCCCGTTGCGTTTTGGGCCGTTTACTGTTGCGGGCACTAGGCCTACCCACACAAGTGAGGGACCATTTTTGTCGGAAGACTTTGGGGAATGCGGGGTGGGTGGAATTTTGTGGATCCACGCAGATTCAAGAACTTTCCACCACAGAAATGTGAGGAAAATGTGTTTTGTTTGACAAATGTTGAGATTTGCAAGGGATTCTGGGTAACAGAACCTGGTGAATGCCAGACAAGTCACCCCATCCTGGATTCCCCTGGGTGTCTAGTTTTCAAAAATGTATAGGTTTGCTAGGTTTCCCTAGGGGCCAGCAGAGCTAGGGTTCAAAATCTACAGCTAGGCACTTTGCATAAAAAGTGCCCGTTTTCACTGAGGAAATGTGGTGTGTCCACGTTGCGTTTTGGGCCGTTTCCTGCCACAGGCACTAGGCCTACCCACACAAGTAAGGTACCATTTGTCTTGGAAGACTTTGGGGAATGTGGGGTTAGTGGAATTTTGTGGATCCTCGCAGATTCCAGAACTTTCCACCACAGAAATGTGAGGAAAATGTGTTTTTTTTTACAAAGTTTGAGGTTTGCGAGGGATTCTGGGTAACAGAACCTGGTGAGAGCCAGATGAGTCACCCCATCCTGGATTCCCCTGGGTGTCTAGTTTTTAAAAATGTATAGATTTGCTAGGTTTTCCTAGGTCCCGGCAGAGCTAGTGTTCAAACTCTACACCTAGGCACTTTGCAAAAAAAGGGTCCGTTTTCACTGTGAAAATGTGGTGTGTCCACGTTGAGTTTTGGGCTATTTCCTGTTGCGGGCACTAGGCCTACCTACACAAGTGAGGTACTATTTTTCTCGGAAGACTTTGGGAAATGCGGGGTGGGTGGAATTTTGTGGATCCATTGAGATTCCAGAACTTTACACCACAGAAATGTGAGGAAAATGCTGTTTTTCTGACACATTTTGAGGTTTGTAAGGTATTCTGGGTAACAGAACCTGGTGAGAGCCAGACAAGTCACCCCTCCTAGATTCCCCTGGGTGTCTAGTTTTCAAAAATGTATAGGTTTGCTAGGTTTACCTAGGTGCCAGCAGAGCTAGGGTTCAAAATCTACAGCTAGGCACTTTGCATAAAAAGGGTCTGTTTTCACTGAGGAAATGTGGTGTGTCCACATTGCGTTTTCGTCCGTTTCCTGCCGCGGGCGCTAGGCCTACCCACACAAGTGAGGTACCATTTTTCTCGGAAGACTTTCGGAAATGTGGGGTGGGTGGAATTTTGTGGATCCACGCAGATTCAAGTATTTTCCACCACAGAAATGTGAGTAAAATTTGTTTTTTTTGACAAAGTTTGAGGTTTGCAAGGGATTCTGGGTAACAGAACCTGGTGAGAGCCAGATAAGTCACCCCATCCTCGATTTCCCTGGGTGTCTAGCTTTTTAAAATGTATAGGTTTGCTAGTTTTCCTTAGGTGCCGGCAGAGCTAGAATTCAAAATCTACAGCTAGGCACTTTGTAAAAAAAGGGTCTGTTTTCACTGTGAAAATGTGGTGTGTCCACGTTGCGTTTTGGGCCGATTCCTGTTGCGGGCACAAGGCCTACCCACACAAGTGAGGTACCATTTTTCTCGGAAGACTTTCGGGAATGCGGGGTGGGTGGAAGTTTTTGGATTCACGCAGATTCCACAACTTTCCACCACAGAAATGTGAGGAAAATGTGTTTTTTTTACAAAGTTTGAGGTTCGCAAAGGATTCTCTTTAACAGAACCTGGTGAGAGCCAGACAAGTCACCCCATCCTGGATTCCCCTGGGTGTCAATTTCAAAAATGTATAGGTTTGCTAGGTTTCCGTAGGTGCCGGTAGAGCTAGGGTTCAAAATCTACAGCTAGGCACTTTGCAAAAAAAGGGTCCGGTTTCACTGTGGAAATGTGGTATATCCACGTTACATTTTGGGCCGTTTCCTGTCACGGGCGCTAGGCCTACCCACACAAGTGAGGTACCATTTTTCTTGGAAGCCTTTGGGGAATGCGGGGTGGGTGGAATTTTGTGGATCGACGCAAGTTCCAGAACTTTCCAACACAGAAATTTGTGGAAAATATGTTCTTTTTTTTTACAAAGTTTGAGGTTCACAAGGGATTCTGGGTAGCAGAACCTGGTGAGAGCCAGACAAGTCACCCCATCCTGGATTTACCTGGGTATCTAGTTTTCAAAAATGTATAGGTTTGCTATGTTTCCCTATGTGCCGGCAGAGCTAGGGTTCAAAATCTACAGCTAGGCACTTTGTAAAAAAAAGGGTCCGTTTTCACTGTGAAAATGTGGTGTGTCCACGTTGAGTGTTGGGCCATTTCCTGTTGCAGGCACTAGGCCTACCCACACAAGTGAGGTACTATTTTTCTCGTAAGACTTTGGGAAATGCGGGGTGGGTGGAATTTTGTGGATCCATGGAGATTCCAGAACGTTCCACCACAGAAATGTGAGGAAAATGATGTTTTTCTGACACATTTTGAGGTTTGTAAGGTATTCTGGGTAACAGAACCTGGTGAGAGCCAGACAAGTCACCCCTCCTAGATTCCCTGGGTGTCTAGTTTTAAAAATGTATAGGTTTGCTAGGTTTACCTAGGTGCCAGCAGAGCTAGGGTTCAAAATCTACAGCTAGACACTTTGCATAAAAAGAGTCTGTTTTCATTGAGGAAATGTGGTGTGTCCACGTTGCGTTTTGGGCCATTTCCTGTCGCTTGCACTTGGCCTACCCACACAAGTGAGGAACAATTTTTGTCGGAAGACTTTGGGGAATGCGGGGTGGGTTGAATTTTTTGGATCTACGCAGATTCCAGAACTTTCCACCACAGAAATGTGAGGAAATGTGGTTTTTTTTGTCAAATTTTGAGGTTTGCAAGAGATTCTGGGTAACAGAACCTGGTGAGAGCCAGATAAGTCACCCCATCCTGGATTCCCCTGGGTGTCTAGTTTTTAAAAATGTATAGGTTTGCTAGGTTTCCCTAGGTGCCGGCAGAGCTAGGATTTAAACTCTACAGCTAGGCACTTTGCAAAAAAAGGGTCAGTTTTCACTGTGGAAATGTGGTGTGTCCACGTTGCGTTTTGGGCCGTTTCCTGTCGCGGGCACTTGGCCTACCCACACAAGTGAGGAACCATTTTTGTCAGAAGACTTTGGGGAATGCGGGGTGGGTTGAATTTTCTGGATCCACGCAGATTCCAGAACTTTCCACCACAGAAATGTGAGGAAAATGTGGTTTTTTTGTCAAATTTTGAGGTTTGCAAGAGATTCTGGGTAACAGAACCTGGTGAGTACCAGACAAGTCACCCCATCCTGAATTACCCTGGGTGTCTAGTTTTCAAAAATGTATAGGTTTGCTAGTTTTCCTTAGGTGCCGGCAGAGCTAGGGTTCAAAATCTACAGCTAGGCACTTTGTAAAAAAGGGTCTGTTTTCACTGTGAAAATGTGGTGTGTCCACGTTGCGTTTTGGGCCGATTCCTGTTGCGGGCACAAGGCCTACCCACACAAGTGAGGTACCATTTTTCTCGGAAGACTTTCGGGAATGCGGGGTGGGTGGAAGTTTTTGGATTCACGCAGATTCCACAACTTTCCACCACAGAAATGTGAGGAAAATGTGTTTTTTTACAAAGTTTGAGGTTTGCAAAGGATTCTGTTTAACAGAACCTGGTGAGAGCCAGACAAGTCACCCCATCCTGGATTCCCCTGGGTGTCAATTTCAAAAATGTATAGGTTTGCTATGTTTCCCTAGGTGCCGGTAGAGCTAGGGTTCAAAATCTACAGCTAGGCACTTTGCAAAAAAAGGGTCCGGTTTCACTGTGGAAATGTGGTGTATCCACGTTACATTTTGGGCCGTTTCCTGTCACGGGCGCTAGGCCTACCCACACAAGTGAGGTACCATTTTTCTTGGAAGCCTTTGGGGAATGCGGGGTGGGTGGAATTTTGTGGATCGACGCAAGTTCCAGAACATTCCAACACAGAAATTTGTGGAAAATGTGTTCTTTTTTTTTTTTACAAAGTTTGAGGTTCGCAAGGGATTCTGGGTAGCAGAACCTGGTGAGAGCCAGACATGTCACCCCATCCTGGATTTACCTGGGTATCTAGTTTTCAAAAATGTATAGGTTTGCTATGTTTCCCTATGTGCCGGCAGAGCTAGGGTTCAAAATCTACAGCTAGGCACTTTGTAAAAAAAGGGTCCGTTTTCACTGTGAAAATGTGGTGTATCCACGTTGAGTGTTGGGCCATTTCCTTTTGCGGGCACTAGGCCTACCCACACAAGTGAGGTACTATTTTTCTCGGAAGACTTTGGGAAATGCGGGGTAGGTGGAATTTTGTGGATCCATGGAGATCCCAGAACGTTCCACCACAGAAATGTGAGGAAAATGCTGTTTTTCTGACACATTTTGAGGTTTGTAAGGTATTCTGGGTAACAGAACCTGGTGAGAGCCAGACAAGTCACCCCCTCCTAGATTCCCCTGGGTGTCTAGTTTTAAAAAATGTATAGGTTTGCTAGGTTTACCTAGGTGCCAGCAGAGCTAGGGTTCAAAATCTACAGCTAGACACTTTGCATAAAAAGGGTCAGTTTTCATTGAGGAAATGTGGTGTGTCCACGTTGCGTTTTGGGCCGTTTCCTGTCACGGGCGCTAGGCCTACCCACACAAGTGAGGTACCATTTTTCTCCGAAGACTTAGGGAAATGCGGGGTGGGTGGAATTTTGTGGATCCACGCAGATTCCAGTATTTTCCACCACAGAAATGTGAGGAACATTTGTTTTTTTTGACAAAGTTTGAGGTTTGCAAGGGATTCTGGGTAACAGAACCTGGTGAGAGCCAGATAAGTCACCCCATCCTCGATTTCCCTGGGTGTCTAGCTTTTTAAAATGTATAGGTTTGCTAGGTTTCCCTAGGTGCCGGCAGAGCTAGGGTTCAAAATCTACAGCTAGGCACTTTGCAAAAAAAGGGTTCGTTTTCACTGTGGAAATGTGGTGTGTCCAAGTTGCGTTTTGGGCCATTTACTGTTGCGGGCACTAGGCCTACCCACACAAGTGATGGACCATTTAAACCGGAAAACTTTGGGGAATGCGGGGTGGGTGGAATTTTGTGGATCCACACAGATTCCAGAACTTTCCACCACAGAAATGTGAGGAAAATGTGGGTTTTTTTTAACAAATGTTGAGATTTGCAAGGGATTCTGGGTAACAGAACCTGGTGAATGCCAGACAAGTCACCCCATCCTGGATTCCCCTGGGTGTCTAGTTTTCAAAAATGAATAGGTTTGCTAGGTTTACCTAGGTGCCAGCAGAGCAGATTCCAGTATTTTCCACCACAGAAATGTGAGGAACATTTGTTTTTTTTGACAAAGTTTGAGGTTTGCAAGGGATTCTGGGTAACAGAACCTGGTGAGAGCCAGATAAGTCACCCCATCCTCGATTTCCCTGGGTGTCTAGCTTTTTAAAATGTATAGGTTTGCTAGGTTTCCCTAGGTGCCGGCAGAGCTAGGGTTCAAAATCTACAGCTAGGCACTTTGCAAAAAAAGGGTTCGTTTTCACTGTGGAAATGTGGTGTGTCCATGTTGCGTTTTAGGCCGTTTCCTGTCGCAGGCACTTGGCCTACCCACACAAGTGAGGAACCATTTTTGTCGGAAGACTTTGGGGAATGCGGGGTGGGTTGAATTTTGTGGATCCACGCAGATTCCAGAACTTTCCACCACAGAAATGTGAGGAAAATGTGTTTTTTTTGGTCAAATTTTGAGGTTTGCAAGAGATTCTGGGTAACAGAACCTGGTGAGGGCCAGACAAGTCTCCCCATCCTGGATTACCCTGGGTGTCTAGTTTTCAAAAATTTATAGGTTTGCTAATTTTTCTTAGGTGCCGGCAGAGCTAGGGTTCAAAATCTACAGCTAGGCACTTTGTAAAAAAAGGGCTGTTTTCACTGTGAAAACGTGGTGTGTCCACGTTGCGTTCTGGGCCATTTCCTGTCGCGGGCACAAGGACTACCCACACAAGTGAGGTACCATTTTTCTCGGAAGACTTTGGGGAATGCGGGGTGCGTGGAATGTTTGGGATCCACGCAGATTCCACAACTTTCCACCACAGAAATGTGATGAAAATGTGTTTTTTTTTACAAAGTTTGAGGTTTGCAAGGGCTTCTGGGTAACAGAACCTGGTGAGAGCCAGACAAGTCACCCCATCCTGGATTCCTGTGGATATCTAGTTTTCAAAAATGTATAGGTTTGATAGGTTTCCCTAGGTGCCTGCAGAGCTGGGGTTCAAAATCTACAGCTAGGCACTTTGCAAAAACAGGGTCCGTTTTCACTGTGAAAATGTGGTGTGTCCACGTTGCGTTTTGGGGCGTTTCCTGTCGCGGGCGCTAAGGCTACCCACACAAGTGGGGTACCATTTTTCTCGTGAGACTTTGGGAAATGCGGGGAGGGTGGAATTTTGTGGATCCACGCAGATTCCAGAACTTTCCACCACAGAAATGTGAGGAAAATGTTTTTTTTTGTTGCAAAGTTTGAGGTTCGCAAGGGATTCTGGGTAACAGAACCTGGTGAGAGCCAGACAAGTCACCCCATCCTGGATTTCCCTGGTTGTCTATTTCCCTCAAAAATGTATATATTTGCTAGGTTTCCCTAGGTGCCGTCAGAGCTAGGGTTCAAAATCTACAGCTAGGCACTTTGTAAAAAAAGGTTCCTTTTTCACTGTAAAAATGTGGTGTGTCCAAGTTGAGTTTTGGGCCATTTCCTGTCACGGGCACTAGGCCTACCCACACAAGTGAGGTACCATTTTTCTCTGAAGACTTTGGGAAATGCAGTGTGTGTGGAATTTTGTAGATCCATGGAGATTCCAGAACTTTCCACCACAGAAATGTGAGGAAAATGTGTTTTTTCTGACAAATTTTGAGGTTTGCAAGGGATTCTGGGTAACAGAACCTGATGAGAGCCGGATAAGTCACCCCATCCTGGATTTCCCTGGGTGTCTAGTTTTTTAAAATGTATAGGTTTGCTAGGTTTCCCTAGGTGCCGGCAGAGCTAGGGTTCAAAATCTACAGCTAGGCACTTTGCAAAAAAGGCTTCGTTTTCACTGTGGAAATGTGGTGTGTCCCGTTGCGTTTTGGGCCGTTTACTGTTGCGGGCACTAGGCCTACCCACACAAGTGAGGGACCATTTTTGTCGGAAGACTTTGGGGAATGCGGGGTGGGTGGAATTTTGTGGATCCACGCAGATTCAAGAACTTTCCACCACAGAAATGTGAGGAAAATGTGTTTTGTTTGACAAATGTTGAGATTTGCAAGGGATTCTGGGTAACAGAACCTGGTGAATGCCAGACAAGTCACCCCATCCTGGATTCCCCTGGGTGTCTAGTTTTCAAAAATGTATAGGTTTGCTAGGTTTCCCTAGGGGCCAGCAGAGCTAGGGTTCAAAATCTACAGCTAGGCACTTTGCATAAAAAGTGCCCGTTTTCACTGAGGAAATGTGGTGTGTCCACGTTGCGTTTTGGGCCGTTTCCTGCCACAGGCACTAGGCCTACCCACACAAGTAAGGTACCATTTGTCTTGGAAGACTTTGGGGAATGTGGGGTTAGTGGAATTTTGTGGATCCTCGCAGATTCCAGAACTTTCCACCACAGAAATGTGAGGAAAATGTGTTTTTTTTTTACAAAGTTTGAGGTTTGCGAGGGATTCTGGGTAACAGAACCTGGTGAGAGCCAGATGAGTCACCCCATCCTGGATTCCCTGGGTGTCTAGTTTTTAAAAATGTATAGGTTTGCTAGGTTTCCCTAGGTCCCGGCAGAGCTAGTGTTCAAACTCTACACCTAGGCACTTTGCAAAAAAGGGTCCGTTTTCACTGTGAAAATGTGGTGTGTCCACGTTGAGTTTTGGGCCATTTCCTGTTGCGGGCACTAGGCCTACCCACACAAGTGAGGTACTATTTTTCTCGGAAGACTTTGGGAAATGCGGGGTGGGTGGAATTTTGTGGATCCATTGAGATTCCAGAACTTTACACCACAGAAATGTGAGGAAAATGCTGTTTTTCTGACACATTTTGAGGTTTGTAAGGTATTCTGGGTAACAGAACCTGGTGAGAGCCAGATAAGTCACCCCATCCTCGATTTCCCTGGGTGTCTAGCTTTTTAAAATGTATAGGTTTGCTAGGTTTCCCTAGGTGCCGGCAGAGCTAGGGTTCAAAATCTACAGCTAGGCACTTTGCAAAAAAAGGGTTCGTTTTCACTGTAGAAATGTGATGTGTCCAAGTTGCGTTTTGGGCCGTTTACTGTTGCGGGCACTAGGCCTACCCACACAAGTGAGGGACCATTTTTGTCGGAAGACTTTGGGGAATGCGGGGTGGGTGGAATTTTGTGGATCCACGCAGATTCAAGAACTTTCCACCACAGAAATGTGAGAAAAATGTGTTTCTTTTTACAAATGTTGAGATTTGCAAGGGATTCTGGGTAACAGAACCTGGTGAATGCCAGACAAGTCACCCCGTCCTGGATTCCCCTGGGTGTCTAGTTTTCAAAAATGTATAGGTTTTCTAGGTTTCCCTAGGTGCCAGCAGAGCTAGGGTTCAAAATCTACAGCTAGGCACTTTGCATAAAAAGTGCCCGTTTTCACTGAGGAAATGTGGTGTGTCCACGTTGCGTTTTGGGCCGTTTCCTGCCACAGGCGCTAGGCCTACCCACACAAGTAAGGTACCATTTGTCTTGGAAGACTTTGGGGAATGTGGGGTTAGTGGAATTTTGTGGATCCTCGCAGATTCCAGAACTTTCCACCACAGAAATGTGAGGAAAATGTGTTTTTTTTTACAAAGTTTGAGGTTTGCGAGGGATTCTGGGTAACAGAACCTGGTGAGAGCCAGATGAGTCACCCCATCCTGGATTCCCCTCGGTGTCTAGTTTTTAAAAATGTATAGGTTTGCTAGGTTTCCCTAGGTCCCGGCAGAGCTAGTGTTCAAACTCTACACCTAGGCACTTTGCAAAAAAAGGGTCCGTTTTCACTGTGAAAATGTGGTGTGTCCACGTTGAGTTTTGGGCCATTTCCTGTTGCGGGCACTAGGCCTACCCACACAAGTGAGGTACTATTTTTCTCGGAAGACTTTGGGAAATGCGGGGTGGGTGGAATTTTGTGGATCCACGCAGATTCCAGAACTTTCCACCACAGAAATGTGAGGAAAATGTGTTCTTTTTGGTCACATTTTGAGGTTTGCAAGAGATTCTGGGTAACAGAACCTGGTGAGTGCCAGACAAGTCACCCTATCCTGGATTACCCTGGGTGTCTAGTTTTCAAAAATGTATAGGTTTGCTAGTTTTCTTTAGGTGCCGGCAGAGCTAGGGTTCAAAATCTACAGCTAGACACTTTGTAAAAAAGGGCTGTTTTCACTGTGAAAACGTGGTGTGTCCACGTTGCGTTTTGGGCCGTTTCCTGTCGCGGGCACAAGGCCTACCCACACAAGTGAGGTACCATTTTTTTCGGAAGACTTTGGGGAATGCGGGGTGGGTGGAATTTTTGGGATCCACGCAGATTCCAGAACTTTCCACCACAGAAATGTGATGAAAATGTGTTTTTTTTACAAAGTTTGAGGTTTGCAAGGGCTTCTGGGTAACAGAACCTGGTGAGAGCCAGACAAGTCACCCCATCCTGGATTCCCCGGGGTGTCTAGTTTTCAAAAATTTATAGGTTTGATAGGTTTCCCTAGGTGCCGGCAGAGCTAGGGTTCAAAATCTACACCTAGGCACTTTGCAAAAAAAGGGTCCGTTTTCACTGTGAAAACGTGGTGTGTCCACGTTGCGTTTTGGGCCGTTTCCTGTCACGGGCGCGAGGCCTACCCACACAAGTGAGGTGCCATTTTTCTCTGTAGACTTTGGGGAATGCGGGGTGGGTGGAATTTTGTGGATCCATGCAGATTCCAGAATGTTCCACCACAGCAATGTGAGGAAAATGTGTTTTTTTGGACACATTTTGAGGTTTGCAAGGGATTCTGGGGAACAGAACCTGGTGAGAGCCAGACAAGTCACCCCCTCCTGGATTCCTGTGGGTATCTAGTTTTCAAAAATGTATAGGTTTGCTAGGTTTCCCTAGGTGCCTGCAGAGCTGGGGTTCAAAATCTACAGCTAGGCACTTTGCAAAAAAAGGGTCCGTTTTCACTGTGAAAATGTGGTGTGTCCACGTTGCGTTTTGGGGCGTTTCCTGTCGCGGGTGCTAAGGCTACCCACATAAGTGGGGTATCATTTTTCTCGTGAGACTTTGGGAAATGCGGGGCGGGTGGAATTTTGTGGATCCACACAGATTCCAGAACTTTCCACCACAGAAATGTGAGGAAAATGGTTTTTTTTTGCAAAGTTTGAGGTTCGCAAGGGATTCTGGGTAACAGAACCTGGTGAGAGCCAGACAAGTCACCCCATCCTGGATTTCCCTGGTTGTCTAGTTCCCTCAAAAATTTATACGTTTGCTAGGTTTCCCTAGGTGCCGTCAGAGCTAGGGTTCAAAATCTACAGCTAGGCACTTTGTAAAAAAAGGTTCCTTTTTCACTGTGAAAATGTGGTGTGTCCAAGTTGAGTTTTGGGCCATTTCCTGTTGCGGGCACTAGGCCTACCCACACAAGTGAAAGACCATTTTTGTCGGAAGACTTTGGGGAATGCAGTGTGCGTGGAATTTTGTAGATCCATGGAGATTCCAGAACTTTCCACCACAGAAATGTGAGGAAAATGTGTTTTTCTGACAAATTGTGAGGTTTGCAAGGGATTCTGGGTAACAGAACCTGATGAGAGCCAGATAAGTCACCCCATCCTGGATTTCTCTGGGTGTCTAGTTTTTTAAAATGTATAGGTTTGCTAGGTTTCCCTAGGTGCTGTCAGAGCTAGGGTTCAAAATCTACAGCTAGGCACTTTGCAAAAAAGGGTTCGTTTTCACTGTGGAAATGTGGTGTGTCCCGTTGCGTTTTGGGCCGTTTTCTGTTGCGGGCACTAGGCCTACCCACACAAGTGAAAGACCATTTTTGTCGGAAGACTTTGGGGAATGCGGGGTGGGTGGAATTTTGTGGATCCACGCAGATTCAAGAACTTTCCACCACAGAAATGTGAGGAAAATGTGTTTTTTTTTACAAATGTTGAGATTTGCAAGGGATTCTGGGTAACAGAACCTGGTGAATGCCAGACAAGTCACCCCATCCTGGATTCCCCTCGGTGTCTAGTTTTCAAAAATGTATAGGTGTGCTAGGTTTCCCTAGGTGCCAGCAGAGCTAGGGTTCAAAACCTACAGCTAGGCACTTTGCATAAAAAGTGTCCGTTTTCACTGAGGAAATGTGGTGTGTCCACGTTGCGTTTTGGGCCGTTTCCTGCCACAGGCGCTAGGCCTACCCACACAAGTGAGGTACCATTTTTCTCAGAAGACTTTGGGGAATGCGGGGTGGGTGGAATTTTGTGGATCCTTGCAGATTCCAGAACTTTCCACCACAGAAATGTGAGGAAAATGTTTTTTTTTTTTACAAAGTTTGAGGTTTGCTAGGGATTCTGGGTAACAGAACCTGGTGAGAGCCAGATAAGTCACCCCATCCTGGATTCCCCTGGGTGTCTAGTTTTTAAAAATGTATAGGTTTGCTAGGTTTCCCTAGGTGCCGGCAGAGCTAGGGTTTAAACTCTACAGCTAGGCACTTTGCAAAAAAAGTGTTCGTTTTCACTGTAGAAATGTGGTGTGTCCAAGTTGCGTTTTGGGCCGTTTACTGTTGCGGGCACTAGGCCTACCCACACAAGTGAGGGACCATTTTTGTCGGAAGACTTTCGGGAATGCGGTGTGGGTGGAATTTTGTGGATCCACGCAGATTCATGAACTTTCCACCACAGAAATGTGAGGAAAATGTGGTTTTTTTGACAAATGTTGAGATTTGCAAGGGATTCTGGGTAACAGAACCTGGTGAATGCCAGACAAGTCACCCCATCCTGGATTCCCCTGGGTGTCTAGTTTTCAAAAATGTATAGGTTTGCTAAGTTTCCCTAGGTGCCAGCAGAGCTAGGGTTCAAAATCTACAGCTAGGCACTTTGCATAAAAAGTGCCAGTTTTCACTGAGGAAATGTGGTGTGTCCACGTTGCGTTTTGGGCCGTTTCCTGCCACAGGCGCTAGGCCTACCCACACAAGTAAGGTACCATTTGTCTTGGAAGACTTTGGGGAATGTGGGGTTAGTGGAATTTTGTGGATCCTCGCAGATTCCAGAACCTTCCACCACAGAAATGTGAGGAAAATGTGGTTTTTTTGACAAAGTTTGAGGTTTGCGAGGGATTCTGGGTAACAGAACCTGGTGAGAGCCAGATGAGTTACCCCATCCTGGATTCCCCTGGGTGTCTAGTTTTTAAAAATGTATAGGTTTGCTAGGTTTCCCTAGGTCCCGGCAGAGCTAGTGTTCAAACTCTACAGCTAGGCACTTTGCAAAAAAAGGGTCCGTTTTCACTGTGAAAATGTGGTGTGTCCACGTTGAGTTTTGGGCCATTTCCTGTTGCGGGCACTAGGCCTACCCACACAAGTGAGGTACTATTTTTCTCGGAAGACTTTGGGAAATGTGGCGTGGGTGGAATTTTGTGGATCCACGCAGATTCCAGAACTTTCCACCACAGAAATGTGAGGAAAATGTGTTTTTTTTGGTCACATTTTGAGGTTTGCAAGAGATTCTGGGTAACAGAACCTGGTGAATGCCAGACAAGTCACCCCATCCTGGATTCCCCTCGGTGTCTAGTTTTCAAAAATGTATAGGTTTGCTAGGTTTCCCTAGGTGCGAGCAGAGCTGGGGTTCAAAATCTACAGCTAGGCACTTTGCATAAAAAGTGTCCGTTTTCACTGAGGAAATGTGGTGTGTCCAAGTTGCGTTTTGGGCCGTTTCCTGCCACAGGCGCTAGGCCTACCCACACAAGTGAGGTACCATTTTTCTCAGAAGACTTTGGGGAATGCGGGGTGGGTGGAATTTTGTGGATCCTTGCAGATTCCAGAACTTTCCACCACAGAAATGTGAGGAAAATGTTTTTTTTTTTACAAAGTTTGAGGTTTGCAAGGGATTCTGGGTAATAGAACCTGGTGAGAGCCAGATAAGTCACCCCATCCTGGATTCCCCTGGGTGTCTAGTTTTTAAAAATGTATAGGTTTGCTAGGTTTCCCTAGGTGCCGGCAGAGCTAGGGTTTAAACTCTACAGCTAGGCACTTTGCAAAAAAAGGGTCCGTTTTCACTGTGGAAATGTGGTGTGTCCACGTTGCGTTTTGGGCCGTTTCCTGTCGCAGGCACTTGGCCTACCCACACAGGTGAGGAACCATTTTTGTCGGAAGACTTTGGGGAATGCGGGGTGGGTTGAATTTTGTGGATCCACGCAGATTCCAGAACTTTCCACCACAGAAATGTGAGGAAAATGTGGATTTTTTGGTCAAATTTTGAGGTTTGCAAGAGATTCTGGGTAACAGAACCTGGTGAGTGCCAGACTTGTCACCCCATCCTGGATTACCCTGGGGGTCTAGTTTTCAAAAATGTATAGGTTTGCTAGTTTTCCTTAGGTGCCGGCAGAGCTAGGGTTCAAAATCTACAGCTAGTCACTTTGTAAAAAAGGGCTGTTTTCACTGTGAAAACGTGGTGTGTCCACGTTGCGTTTTGGGCCATTTCCTGTTGCGGGCACAATGCCTACCTACACAAGTGAGGTACCATTTTTCTCGGAAGGCTTGGGGAATGCGGGGTGGGTGGAATTTTTGGGATCCACCCAGATTCCACAACTTTCCACCACAGAAATGTGATGAAAATGTGTTTTTTTACGAAGTTTGAGGTTCGCAAGGGCTTCTGGGTAACAGAACCTGGTGAGAGCCAGACAAGTCACCCCATCCTGGATTCCCCGGGGTGTCTAGTTTTCAAAAATTTATAGGATTGATAGGTTTCCCTAGGTGCCGGCAGAGCTAGGGTTCAAAATCTACAGCTAGGCACTTTGCAAAGAAAGGGTCCGTTTTCACTGTGAAAATGTGGTGTGTCCATGTTGCGTTTTGGGGCGTTTCCTGTCACGGGTGCGAGGCCTACTCACACAAGTGAGGTGCCATTTTTCTCTGTAGACTTTGGGGAATGCGGGGTGGGTGGAATTTTGTGGATCCATGCAGATTCCAGAATGTTCCACCACAGAAATGTGAGGAAAATGTGTTTTTTGGACATATTTTGAGGTTTGCAAGGGATTCTGGGGAACAGAACCTGGTGAGAGCCAGACAAGTCACCCCCTCCTGGATTCCTGTGGGTATCTAGTTTTCAAAAATGTATAGGTTTGCTAGGTTTCCCTAGGTGCCTGCAGAGCTGGTGTTCAAAATCTACAGCTAGGCACTTTGCAAAAAAGGGTCTGTTTTCACTGTGAAAATGTGGTGTGTCCACGTTGCGTTTTGGGGCGTTTCCTGTCGCGGGCGCTAAGGCTACCCACACAAGTGGGGTACCATTTTTCTCGTGAGACTTTGGGAAATGCGGGGCGGGTGGAATTTTGTGGATCCACGCAGATTCCAGATCTTTCCACCACAGAAATGTGAGGAAAATGTTTTTTTTTTGCAAAGTTTGAGGTTCGCAAGGGATTCTGGGTAACAGAACCTGATGAGAGCCAGAGAAGTCACCCCATCCTGGATTTCCCTGGGTGTCTAGTTTTTTTAAAATGTATAGGTATAGGTATAGGTATAGGTTTCCCTATGTGCCGGCAGAGCTAGGGTTCAAAATCTACAGCTAGGCACTTTGCAAAAAAAGGCTTCGTTTTCACAGAACCTGGTGAGAGCCAGACAAGTCACCCCATCCTGGATTTCCCTGGTTGTCTAGTTCCCTCAAAAATGTATACGTTTGCTAGGTTTCCCTAGGAGCCGTCAGAGCTAGGGTTCAAAATCTACAGCTAGGCACTTTGTAAAAAAAGGTTCCTTTTTCACTGTGAAAATGTGGTGTGTCCAAGTTGAGTTTTGGGCCGTTTCCTGTCACGGGCACTAGGCCTACCCACACAAGTGAGGTACCATTTTTCTCTGAAGACTTTGGGAAATGCAGTGTGTGTGGAATTTTGTAGATCCATGGAGATTCCAGAACTTTCCACCACAGAAATGTGAGGAAAATGTGTTTTTTTCTGACAAATTTTGAGGTTTGCAGGGGATTCTGGGTAACAGAACCTGATGAGAGCCAGAGAAGTCACCCCATCCTGGATTTCCCTGGGTGTCTAGTTTTTTTAAAATGTATAGGTATAGGTATAGGTATAGGTTTCCCTATGTGCCGGCAGAGCTAGGGTTCAAAATCTACAGCTAGGCACTTTGCAAAAAAAGGCTTCGTTTTCACTGTGGAAATGTGGTGTGTCCCGTTGCGTTTTGGGTCGTTTACTGTTGCAGGCACTAGGCCTACCCACACAAGTGAGGGACCATTTTTGTCGGAAGACTTTGGGGAATGCGGGGTGGGTGGAATTTTGTGGATCCATGCAGATTCAAGAACTTTCCACCACAGAAATGTGAGGAAAATGTGTGTTTTTTTGACAAATGTTGAGATTTGCAAGGGATTCTGGGTAACAGAACCTGGTGAATGCCAGACAAGTCACCCCATCCTGGATTCCCCTGGGTGTCTAGTTTTCAAAAATGTATAGGTTTGCTATGTTTCCCTATGTGCCGGCAGAGCTAGGGTTCAAAATCTACAGCTAGGCACTTTGTAAAAAAAGGGTCCGTTTTCACTGTGAAAATGTGGTGTGTCCACGTTGAGTTTTGGGCCATTTCCTGTTGCGGGCACTAGGCCTACCCACACAAGTGAGGTACTATTTTTCTCGGAAGACTTTGGGAAATGCGGGGTGGGTGGAGTTTTGTGGATCCATGGAGATTCCAGAACGTTCCACCACAGAAATGTGAGGAAAATGCAGTTTTTCTGACACATTTTGAGGTTTGTAAGGTATTCTGGGTAACAGAACCTGGTGAGAGCCAGACAAGTCACCCCTCCTAGATTCCCCTGGGTGTCTAGTTTTAAAAAATGTATAGATTTGCTAGGTTTACCTAGGTGCCAGCAGAGCTAGGGTTCAAAATCTACAGCTAGACACTTTGCATAAAAAGGGTCTGTTTTCATTGAGGAAATGTGGTGTGTCCACGTTGCGTTTTGGGCCGTTTCCTGCCACAGGCGCTAGGCCTACCCACACAAGTGAGGTACCATTTTTCTCGGAAGACTTAGGGAAATGCGGGGTAGGTGGAATTTTGTGGATCCACGCAGATTCCAGTATTTTCCACCACAGAAATGTGAGGAAAATTTGTTTTTTTTGACTAAGTTTGAGGTTTGCAAGGGATTCTGGGTAACAGAACCTGGTGAGAGCCAGATAAGTCACCCCATCCTCGATCTCCCTGGGTGTCTAGCTTTTTAAAATGTATAGGTTTGCTAGGTTTCCCTAGGTGCCGGCAGAGCTAGGGTTCAAAATCTACAGCTAGGCACTTTGCAAAAAAAGGCTTTGTTTTCACTGTGGAAATGTGTTGTGTCCCGTTGCGTTTTGGGCCGTTTACTGTTGCGGGCACTAGGCCTACCCACACAAGTGAGGGACCATTTTTGTCGGAAGACTTTGGGGAATGCGGGGTGGGTGGAATTTTGTGGATCCACGCAGATTCAAGAACTTTCCACCACAGAAATGTGAGGAAAATGTGTTTTTTTTTACAAATGTTGAGATTTGCAAGGGATTCTGGGTAACAGAACCTGGTGAATGCCAGACAAGTCACCCCATCCTGGATTCCCTGGGTGTCTAGTTTTCAAAAATGTATAGGTTTGCTAGGTTTCCCTAGGTGCCAGCAGAGCTAGGGTTCAAAATCTACAGCTAGGCACTTTGCATAAAAAGTGCCCGTTTTCACTGAGGAAATGTGGTGTGTCCACGTTGCGTTTTGGGCCGTTTCCTGCCACAGGCGCTAGGCCTACCCACACAAGTAAGGTACCATTTGTCTTGGAAGACTTTGGGGAATGTGTGGTTAGTGGAATTTTGTGGATCCTCGCAAATTCCAGAACTTTCCACCACAGAAATGTGAGGAAAATGTGTTTTTTTGACAAAGTTTGAGGTTTGCGAGAGATTTTGGGTAACAGAACCTGGTGAGAGCCAGATGAGTCACCCCATCCTGGATTCCCCTGGGTGTCTAGGTTTTAAAAATGTATAGGTTTGCTAGGTTTCCCTAGGTCCCGGCAGAGCTAGTGTTCAAACTCTACACCTAGGCACTTTGCAAAAAAAGGGTCAGTTTTCACTGTGAAAATGTGGTGTGTCCACGTTGAGTTTTGGGCCATTTCCTGTTGCGGGCACTAGCCTACCCACACAAGTGAGGTACTATTTTTCTCGGAAGACTTTGGGAGATGCGGGGTGGGTGGAATTTTGTGGATCCATGGAGATTCCAGAACTTTCCACAACAGAAATGTGAGGAAAATGCTGTTTTTCTGACACATTTTGAGGTTTGTAAGGTATTCTGGGTAACAGAACCTGGTGAGAGCCAGACAAGTCACCCCCTCCTAGATTCCCCTGGGTGTCTAGTTTTCAAAAATGTATAGGTTTGCTAGGTTTACCTAGGTGCCAGCAGAGCTAGGGTTCAAAATCTACAGCTAGGCACTTTGCATAAAAAGGGTCTGTTTTCACTGAGGAAATGTGGTGTGTCCACATGGCGTTTTCGTCCGTTTCCTGCCGCGGGCGCTAGGCCTACCCACACAAGTGAGGTACCATTTTTCTCGGAAGACTTTGGGAAATGTGGGGTGGGTGGAATTTTGTGGATCCACGCAGATTCCAGTATTTTCCACCACAGAAATGTGAGGAAAATTTGTTTTTTTTTACAAAGTTTGAGGTTTGCAAGGGATTCTGGGTAACAGAACCTGGTGAGAGCCAGATAAGTCACCCCATCCTCGATTTCCCTGGGTGTCTAGCTTTTTAAAATGTATAGGTTTGCTAGGTTTCCCTAGGTGCCGGCAGAGCTAGGGTTCAAAATCTACAGCTAGGCACTTTGCAAAAAAAGGGTTCGTTTTCACTGTAGAAATGTGGTGTGTCCAAGTTGCGTTTTGGGCCGTTTACTGTTGCGGGCACTAGGCCTACCCACACAAGTGAGGGACCATTTTTGTCGGAAGACTTTGGGGAATGCGGGGTGGGTGGAATTTTGTGGATCCACGCAGATTCAAGAACTTTCCACCACAGAAATGTGAGGAAAATGTGTTTTTTTTGACAAATGTTGAGATTTGCAAGGGATTCTGGGTAACAGAACCTGGTGAGAGCCAGATGAGTTACCCCATCCTGGATTCCCCTGGGTGTCTAGTTTTTAAAAATGTATAGGTTTGCTAGGTTTCCCTAGGTCCCGGCAGAGCTAGTGTTCAAACTCTACAGCTAGGCACTTTGCAAAAAAAGGGTCCGTTTTCACTGTGAAAATGTGGTGTGTCCACGTTGAGTTTTGGGCCATTTCCTGTTGCGGGCACTAGGCCTACCCACACAAGTGAGGTACTATTTTTCTCGGAAGACTTTGGGAAATGTGGCGTGGGTGGAATTTTGTGGATCCACGCAGATTCCAGAACTTTCCACCACAGAAATGTGAGGAAAATGTGTTTTTTTTGGTCACATTTTGAGGTTTGCAAGAGATTCTGGGTAACAGAACCTGGTGAATGCCAGACAAGTCACCCCATCCTGGATTCCCTCGGTGTCTAGTTTTCAAAAATGTATAGGTTTGCTAGGTTTCCTAGGTGCCAGCAGAGCTGGGGTTCAAAATCTACAGCTAGGCACTTTGCATAAAAAGTGTCCGTTTTCAATGAGGAAATGTGGTGTGTCCACGTTGCGCTTTGGGCCGTTTCCTGCCACAGGCGCTAGGCCTACCCACACAAGTGAGGTACCATTTTTCTCAGAAGACTTTGGGGAATGCGGGGTGGGTGGAATTTTGTGGATCCTTGCAGATTCCAGAACTTTCCACCACAGAAATGTGAGGAAAATGTTTTTTTTTTACAAAGTTTGAGGTTTGCAAGGGATTCTGGGTAATAGAACCTGGTGAGAGCCAGATAAGTCACCCCATCCTGGATTCCCCTGGGTGTCTAGTTTTTAAAAATGTATAGGTTTGCTAGGTTTCCCTAGGTGCCGGCAGAGCTAGGGTTTAAACTCTACAGCTAGGCACTTTGCAAAAAAAGGGTCCGTTTTCACTGTGGAAATGTGGTGTGTCCACGTTGCGTTTTGGGCCGTTTCCTGTCGCAGGCACTTGGCCTACCCACACAGGTGAGGAACCACTTTTGTCGGAAGACTTTGGGGAATGCGGGGTGGGTTGAATTTTGTGGATCCACGCAGATTCCAGAACTTTCCACCACAGAAATGTGAGGAAAATGTGGATTTTTTGGTCAAATTTTGAGGTTTGCAAGAGATTCTGGGTAACAGAACCTGGTGAGTGCCAGACTTGTCACCCCATCCTGGATTACCCTGGGGGTCTAGTTTTCAAAAATGTATAGGTTTGCTAGTTTTCCTTAGGTGCCGGCAGAGCTAGGGTTCAAAATCTACAGCTAGTCACTTTGTAAAAAAAGGGCTGTTTTCACTGTGAAAACGTGGTGTGTCCACGTTGCGTTTTGGGCCATTTCCTGTTGCGGGCACAATGCCTACCCACACAAGTGAGGTACCATTTTTCTCGGAAGGCTTGGGGAATGCGGGGTGGGTGGAATTTTTGGGATCCACCCAGATTCCACAACTTTCCACCACAGAAATGTGATGAAAATGTGTTTTTTTTACGAAGTTTGAGGTTCGCAAGGGCTTCTGGGTAACAGAACCTGGTGAGAGCCAGACAAGTCACCCCATCCTGGATTCCCCGGGGTGTCTAGTTTTCAAAAATTTATAGGATTGATAGGTTTCCCTAGGTGCCGGCAGAGCTAGGGTTCAAAATCTACAGCTAGGCACTTTGCAAAGAAAGGGTCCGTTTTCACTGTGAAAATGTGGTGTGTCCATGTTGCGTTTTGGGGCGTTTCCTGTCACGGGCGCGAGGCCTACTCACACAAGTGAGGTGCCATTTTTCTCTGTAGACTTTGGGGAATGCGGGGTGGGTGGAATTTTGTGGATCCATGCAGATTCCAGAATGTTCCACCACAGAAATGTGAGGAAAATGTGTTTTTTTGGACATATTTTGAGGTTTGCAAGGGATTCTGGGGAACAGAACCTGGTGAGAGCCAGACAAGTCACCCCCTCCTGGATTCCTGTGGGTATCTAGTTTTCAAAAATGTATAGGTTTGCTAGGTTTCCCTAGGTGCCTGCAGAGCTGGTGTTCAAAATCTACAGCTAGGCACTTTGCAAAAAAAGGGTCTGTTTTCACTGTGAAAATGTGGTGTGTCCACGTTGCGTTTTGGGGCGTTTCCTGTCGCGGGCGCTAAGGCTACCCACACAAGTGGGGTACCATTTTTCTCGTGAGACTTTGGGAAATGCGGGGCGGGTGGAATTTTGTGGATCCACGCAGATTCCAGATTTTTCCACCACAGAAATGTGAGGAAAATGTTTTTTTTTTGCAAAGTTTGAGGTTCGCAAGGGATTCTGGGTAACAGAACCTGGTGAGAGCCAGACAAGTCACCCCATCCTGGATTTCCCTGGTTGTCTAGTTCCCTCAAAAATGTATACGTTTGCTAGGTTTCCCTAGGAGCCGTCAGAGCTAGGGTTCAAAATCTACAGCTAGGCACTTTGTAAAAAAGGTTCCTTTTTCACTGTGAAAATGTGGTGTGTCCAAGTTGAGTTTTGGGCCGTTTCCTGTCACGGGCACTAGGCCTACCCACACAAGTGAGGTACCATTTTTCTCTGAAGACTTTGGGAAATGCAGTGTGTGTGGAATTTTGTAGATCCATGGAGATTCCAGAACTTTCCACCACAGAAATGTGAGGAAAATGTGTTTTTTCTGACAAATTTTGAGGTTTGCAAGGGATTCTGGGTAACAGAACCTGATGAGAGCCAGAGAAGTCACCCCATCCTGGATTTCCCTGGGTGTCTAGTTTTTTTAAAATGTATAGGTATAGGTATAGGTATAGGTTTCCCTATGTGCCGGCAGAGCTAGGGTTCAAAATCTACAGCTAGGCACTTTGCAAAAAAAGGCTTCGTTTTCACTGTGGAAATGTGGTGTGTCCCGTTGCGTTTTGGGTCGTTTACTGTTGCAGGCACTAGGCCTACCCACACAAGTGAGGGACCATTTTTGTCGGAAGACTTTGGGGAATGCGGGGTGGGTGGAATTTTGTGGATCCATGCAGATTCAAGAACTTTCCACCACAGAAATGTGAGGAAAATGTGTGTTTTTTTGACAAATGTTGAGATTTGCAAGGGATTCTGGGTAACAGAACCTGGTGAATGCCAGACAAGTCACCCCATCCTGGATTCCCCTCGGTGTCTAGTTTTCAAAAATGTATAGGTTTGCTATGTTTCCCTATGTGCCGGCAGAGCTAGGGTTCAAAATCTACAGCTAGGCACTTTGTAAAAAAGGGTCCGTTTTCACTGTGAAAATGTGGTGTGTCCACGTTGAGTTTTGGGCCATTTCCTGTTGCGGGCACTAGGCCTACCCACACAAGTGAGGTACTATTTTTCTCGGAAGACTTTGGGAAATGCGGGGTGGGTGGAGTTTTGTGGATCCATGGAGATTCCAGAACGTTCCACCACAGAAATGTGAGGAAAATGCAGTTTTTCTGACACATTTTGAGGTTTGTAAGGTATTCTGGGTAACAGAACCTGGTGAGAGCCAGACAAGTCACCCCTCCTAGATTCCCCTGGGTGTCTAGTTTTAAAAAATGTATAGATTTGCTAGGTTTACCTAGGTGCCAGCAGAGCTAGGGTTCAAAATCTACAGCTAGACACTTTGCATAAAAAGGGTCTGTTTTCATTGAGGAAATGTGGTGTGTCCACGTTGCGTTTTGGGCCGTTTCCTGCCACGGGCGCTAGGCCTACCCACACAAGTGAGGTACCATTTTTCTCGGAAGACTTAGGGAAATGCGGGGTAGGTGGAATTTTGTGGATCAACACAGATTCAAGAACTTTCCACCACAGAAATGTGAGGAAAATGTGTTTTTTTTTTACAAATGTTGAGATTTGCAAGGGATTCTGGGTAACAGAACCTGGTGAATGCCAGACAAGTCACCCCATCCTGGATTCCCCTGGGTGTCTAGTTTTCAAAAATGTATAGGTTTGCTAGGTTTCCCTAGGTGCCAGCAGAGCTAGGGTTCAAAATCTACAGCTAGGCACTTTGCATAAAAAGTGCCCGTTTTCACTGAGGAAATGTGGTGTGTCCACGTTGCGTTTTGGGCCGTTTCCTGCCACAGGCGCTAGGCCTACCCACACAAGTAAGGTACCATTTGTCTTGGAAGACTTTGGGGAATGTGTGGTTAGTGGAATTTTGTGGATCCTCGCAAATTCCAGAACTTTCCACCACAGAAATGTGAGGAAAATGTGTTTTTTTTGACAAAGTTTGAGGTTTGCGAGAGATTCTGGGTAACAGAACCTGGTGAGAGCCAGATGAGTCACCCCATCCTGGATTCCCCTGGGTGTCTAGGTTTTAAAAATGTATAGGTTTGCTAGGTTTCCCTAGGTCCCGGCAGAGCTAGTGTTCAAACTCTACACCTAGGCACTTTGCAAAAAAAGGGTCCGTTTTCACTGTGAAAATGTGGTGTGTCCACGTTGAGTTTTGGGCCATTTCCTGTTGCGGGCACTAGGCCTACCCACACAAGTGAGGTACTATTTTTCTCGGAAGACTTTGGGAGATGCGGGGTGGGTGGAATTTTGTGGATCCATGGAGATTCCAGAACTTTCCACAACAGAAATGTGAGGAAAATGCGGTTTTTCTGACACATTTTGAGGTTTGTAAGGTATTCTGGGTAACAGAACCTGGTGAGAGCCAGACAAGTCACCCCCTCCTAGATTCCCCTGGGTGTCTAGTTTTCAAAAATGTATAGGTTTGCTAGGTTTCCCTAGGTGCCATCAGAGCTAGGGTTCAAAATCTACAGCTAGGCACTTTGCAAAAAAAGTGTCTGTTTTCACTGAGGAAATGTGGTGTGTCCACGTTGCATTTTGGGCCGTTTCCTGCCACAGGCGCTAGGCCTACCCACACAAGTGAGGTACCATTTTTCTTGGAAGACTTTGGGGAATGTGGGGCGGGTGGAATTTTGTGGATCCTTGCATATTCCAGAACTTTCCACCACAGAAATGTGAGGAAAATGTTTTTTTTTTTACAAAGTTTGAGGTTTGCAAGGGATTCTGGGTAACAGAACCTGGTGAGAGACAGATAAGTCACCCCATCCTGGATTCCCCTGGGTGTCTAGTTTTTAAAAATGTATAGGTTTGCTAGGTTTCCCTAGGTGCCGGCAGAGCTAGGGTTTAAACTCTACAGCTAGGCACTTTCCAAAAAAAGGGTTCGTTTTCACTGTAGAAATGTGGTGTGTCCAAGTTGCGTTTTGGGCCGTTTACTGTTGCGGGCACTAGGCCTACCCACACAAGTGAGGGACCATTTTTGTCGGAAGACTTTGGGGAATGCGGGGTGGGTGGAATTTTGTGGATCCACGCAGATTCAAGAACTTTCCACCACAGAAATGTGAGGAAAATGTGTTTTTTTTGACAAATGTTGAGATTTGCAAGGGATTCTGGGTAACCGAACCTGGTGAATGCCAGACAAGTCACCGCATCCTGGATTCCCCTGGGTGTCTAGTTTTCAAAAATGTATAGGTTTGCTAGGTTTCCCTAGGTGCCAGCAGAGCTAGGGTTCAAAATCTACAGCTAGGCACTTTGCATAAAAAGTGCCCGTTTTCACTGAGGAAATGTGGTGTGTCCACGTTGCGTTTTGGGCCGTTTCCTGCCACAGGCGCTAGGCCTACCCACACAAGTAAGGAACCATTTGTCTTGGAAGACTTTGGGGAATGTGGGGTTAGTGGAATTTTGTGGATCCTCGCAGATTCCAGAACTTTCCACCACAGATATGTGAGGAAAATGTGTTTTTTTTTACAAAGTTTGAGGTTTGCGAGGGCTTCTGGGTAACAGAACCTGGTGAGAGCCAGACAAGTCACCCCATCCTGGATTCCCCGGGGTGTCTAGTTTTCAAAAATTTATAGGATTGATAGGTTTCCCTAGGTGCCGGCAGAGCTAGGGTTCAAAATCTACAGCTAGGCACTTTGCAAAAAAAGGCTTCGTTTTCACTGTGGAAATGTGGTGTGTCCCGTTGCGTTTTGGGTCGTTTACTGTTGCAGGCACTAGGCCTACCCACACAAGTGAGGGACCATTTTTGTCGGAAGACTTTGGGGAATGTGGGGTGGGTGGAATTTTGTGGATCCATGCAGATTCAAGAACTTTCCACCACAGAAATGTGAGGAAAATGTTTTTTTTTTTGGACAAATGTTGAGATTTGCAAGGGATTCTGGGTAACAGAACCTGGTGAATGCCAGACAAGTCACCCCATCCTGGATTCCCCTCGGTGTCTAGTTTTCAAAAATGTATAGGTTTGCTATGTTTCCCTATGTGCCGGCAGAGCTAGGGTTCAAAATCTACAGCTAGGCACTTTGTAAAAAAGAGGGTCCGTTTTCACTGTGAAAATGTGGTGTGTCCACGTTGAGTTTTGGGCCATTTCCTGTTGCGGGCACTAGGCCTACCCACACAAGTGAGGTACTATTTTTCTCGGAAGACTTTGGGAAATGCGGGGTAGGTGGAGTTTTGTGGATCCATGGAGATTCCAGAACGTTCCACCACAGAAATGTGAGGAAAATGCAGTTTTTCTGACACATTTTGAGGTTTGTAAGGTATTCTGGGTAACAGAACCTGGTGAGAGCCAGACAAGTCACCCCCTCCTAGATTCCCCTGGGTGTCTAGTTTTAAAAAATGTATAGATTTGCTAGGTTTACCTAGGTGCCAGCAGAGCTAGGGTTCAAAATCTACAGTTAGACACTTTGCATAAAAAGGGTCTGTTTTCATTGAGGAAATGTGGTGTGTCCACGTTGCGTTTTGGGCCGTTTCCTGCCACGGGCGCTAGGCCTACCCACACAAGTGAGGTACCATTTTTCTCGGAAGACTTAGGGAAATGCGGGGTAGGTGGAATTTTGTGGATCCACGCAGATTCCAGTATTTTCCACCACAGAAATGTGAGGAAAATTAGTTTTTTTTTACTAAGTTTGAAGTTTGCAAGGGATTCTGGGTAACAGAACCTGGTGAGAGCCAGATAAGTCACCCCATCCTCGATTTCCCTGGGTGTCTAGCTTTTTAAAATGTATAGGTTTGCTAGGTTTCCCTAGGTGCCGGCAGAGCTAGGGTTCAAAATCTACAGCTAGGCACTTTGCAAAAAAAGGGTTCGTTTTCACTGTGGAAATGTGGTGTGTCCAAGTTGTGTTTTGGGCCATTTACTGTTGCGGGCACTAGGCCTACCCACACAAGTGATGGACCATTTTTGCCAGAAAACTTTGGGGAATGCGGGGTGGGTGGAATTTTGTGGATCCACACAGATTCCAGAACTTTCCACCACAGAAATGTGAGGAAAATGTGTTTTTTTTAACAAATGTTGAGATTTGCAAGGGATTCTGGGTAACAGAACCTGGTGAATGCCAGACAAGTCCCCCCATCCTGGATTCCCCTGGGTGTCTAGCTTTTAAAAATGTATAGGTTTGCTAGGTTTCCCTAGGTGCCGGCAGAGCTAGGGTTTAAACCCTACAGCTAGGCACTTTGCAAAAAAAGGGTCCGTTTTCACTGTGGAAATGTGGTGTGTCCACGTTGCATTTTGGGCCGTTTCCTGTCGCAGGCACTTGGCCTACCCACACAAGTGAGGAACCATTTTTGTCGGAAGACTTTGGGGAATGCGGGGTGGGTTGAATTTTGTGGATCCACGCAGATTCCAGAACTTTCCACCAGAAATGTGAGGAAAATGTGTTTTTTTGGGTCTAATTTTGAGGTTTGCAAGAGATTCTGGGTAACAGAACCTGGTGAGGGCCAGACAAGTCACCCCATCCTGGATTACCCTGGGTGTCTAGTTTTCAAAAATTTATAGGTTTGCTAGTTTTCCTTAGGTGCCGGCAGAGCTAGGGTTCAAAATCTACAGCTAGGCACTTTGTAAAAAAAGGGCTGTTTTCACTGTGAAAACGTGGTGTGTCCACGTTGCGTTTTGGGCCGTTTCCTGTCGTGGGCACAAGGCCTACCCACGCAAGTGAGGTGCCATTTTTCTTGGAAGACTTTGGGGAATGGGGGGTGCGTGGAATGTTTGGGATCCACGCAGATTCCACAACTTTCCACCACAGAAATGTGAATAAAATGTGTTTTTTTTTACAAAGTTTGAGGTTTGCAAGGGCTTCTGGGTAACAGAACCTGGTGAGAGCCAGACAAGTCACCCCATCCTGGATTCCTGTGGGTATCTATTTTTTTGAAAAATGTATAGGTTTGATAGGTTTCCCTAGGTGCCTGCAGAGCTGGGGTTCAAAATCTACAGCTAGGCACTTTGCAAAAACAGGGTCCGTTTTCACTGTGAAAATGTGGTGTGTCCACGTTGCGTTTTGGGGCGTTTCCTGTCGCGGGCGCTAAGTCTACCCACACAAGTGGGGTACCATTTTCTCGTGAGACTTTGGGAAATGCGGGGCGGGTGGAATTTTGTGGATCCACGCAGATTCCAGAACTTTCCACCACAGAAATTTGAGGAAAATGGGTTTTTTTTGCAAAGTTTGAGGTTCGCAAGGGATTCTGGGTAACAGAACCTGGTGAGAGCCAGACAAGTCACCCCATCCTGGATTTCCCTGGTTGTCTATTTCCCTCAAAAATGTATACGTTTACTAGGTTTCCCTAGGTGCCGTCAGAGCTAGGGTTCAAAATCTACAGCTAGGCACTTTGTAAAAAAAGGTTCCTTTTTCACTGTGAAAATGTGGTGTGTCCAAGTTGAGTTTTGGGCCATTTCCTGTCACGGGCACTAGGCCTACCCACACAAGTGAGGTACCATTTTTCTCTGAAGACTTTGGGAAATGCAGTGTGTGTGGAATTTTGTAGATCCATGGAGATTCCAGAACTTTCCACCACAGAAATGTGAGGAAAATGTGTTTTTTCTGACAAATTTTGAGGTTTGCAAGGGATTCTGGGTAACAGAACCTGATGAGAGCCGGATAAGTCACCCCATCCTGGATTTCCCTGGGTGTCTAGTTTTTTAAAATGTATAGGTTTGCTAGGTTTCCCTAGGTGCCGGCAGAGCTAGGGTTCAAAATCTACAGCTAGGCACTTTGCAAAAAAAGGCTTTGTTTTCACTGTGGAAATGTGTTGTGTCCCGTTGCATTTTGGGCCGTTTACTGTTGCGGGCACTAGGCCTACCCACACAAGTGAGGGACCATTTTTGTCGGAAGACTTTGGGGAATGCGGGGTGGGTGGAATTTTGTGGATCCACGCAGATTCAAGAACTTTCCACCACAGAAATGTGAGGAAAATGTGTTTTTTTTTTACAAATGTTGAGATTTGCAAGGGATTCTGGGTAACAGAACCTGGTGAATGCCAGACAAGTCACCCCATCCTGGATTCCCCTGGGTGTCTAGTTTTCAAAAATGTATAGGTTTGCTAGGTTTCCCTAGGTGCCAGCAGAGCTAGGGTTCAAAATCTACAGCTAGGCACTTTGCATAAAAAGTGCCCGTTTTCACTGAGGAAATGTGGTGTGTCCACGTTGCGTTTTGGGCCGTTTCCTGCCACAGGCGCTAGGCCTACCCACACAAGTAAGGTACCATTTGTCTTGGAAGACTTTGGGGAATGTGGGGTTAGTGGAATTTTGTGGATCCTCGCAAATTCCAGAACTTTCCACCACAGAAATGTGAGGAAAATGTGTTTTTTTTGACAAAGTATGAGGTTTGCGAGGGATTCTGGGTAACAGAACCTGGTGAGAGCCAGATGAGTCACCCCATCCTGGATTCCCCTGGGTGTCTAGTTTTTAAAAATGTATAGGTTTGCTAGGTTTCCCTAGGTCCCGGCAGAGCTAGTGTTCAAACTCTACACCTAGGCACTTTGCAAAAAAAGGGTCCGTTTTCACTGTGAAAATGTGGTGTGTCCACGTTGAGTTTTGGGCCATTTCCTGTTGCGGGCACTAGGCCTACCCACACAAGTGAGGTACTATTTTTCTCGGAAGACTTTGGGAAATGCGGGGTGGGTGGAATTTTGTGGATCCATGGAGATTCCAGAACTTTCCACAACAGAAATGTGAGGAAAATGCTGTTTTTCTGACACATTTTGAGGTTTGTAAGGTATTCTGGGTAAGAGAACCTGGTGAGAGCCAGACATGTCACCCCCTCCTAGATTCCCCTGGGTGTCTAGTTTTCAAAAATGTATAGGTTTGCTAGGTTTACCTAGGTGCCAGCAGAGCTAGGGTTCAAAATCTACAGCTAGGCACTTTGCATAAAAAGGGTCTGTTTTCACTGAGGAAATGTGGTGTGCCCACATGGCGTTTTCGTCCGTTTCCTGCCGCGGGCGCTAGGCCTACCCACACAAGTGAGGTACCATTTTTCTCGGAAGACTTTGGGAAATGTGGGGTGGGTGGAATTTTGTGGATCCACGCAGATTCCAGTATTTTCCACCACAGAAATGTGAGGAAAATTTGTTTTTTTGGACAAAGTTTGAGGTTTGCAAGGGATTCTGGGTAACAGAACCTGGTGAGAGCCAGATAAGTCACCCCATCCTCGATTTCCCTGGGTGTCTAGCTTTTTAAAATGTATAGGTTTGCTAGGTTTCCCTAGGTGCCGGCAGAGCTAGGGTTCAAAATCTACAGCTAGGCACTTTGCAAAAAAAGGGTTCGTTTTCACTGTAGAAATGTGGTGTGTCCAAGTTGCGTTTTGGGCCGTTTACTGTTGCGGGCACTAGGCCTACCCACACAAGTGAGGGACCATTTTTGTCGGAAGACTTTGGGGAATGCGGGGTGGGTGGAATTTTGTGGATCCACGCAGATTCAAGAACTTTCCACCACAGAAATGTGAGGAAAATGTGTTTTTTTTTTACAAATGTTGAGATTTGCAAGGGATTCTGGGTAACAGAACCTGGTGAATGCCAGACAAGTCACCCCATCCTGGATTCCCCTCGGTGTCTTGTTTTAAAAAATGTATAGGTTTGCTAGGTTTCCCTAGGTGCCATCAGAGCTAGGGTTCAAAATCTACAGCTAGGCACTTTGCAAAAAAAGTGTCCGTTTTCACTGAGGAAATGTGGTGTGTCCACGTTGCATTTTGGGCCGTTTCCTGCCACAGGCGCTAGGCCTACCCACACAAGTGGGGTACCATTTTTCTCGGAAGACTTTGGGGAATGTGGGGCGGGTGGAATTTTGTGGATCCTTGCATATTCCAGAACTTTCCACCACAGAAATGTGAGGAAAATGTTTTTTTTTTTTACAAAGTTTGAGGTTTGCAAGGGATTCTGGGTAACAGAACCTGGTGAGAGCCAGATAAGTCACCCCATCCTGGATTCCCCTGGGTGTCTAGTTTTTAAAAATGTATAGGTTTGCTAGGTTTCCCTAGGTGCCGGCAGAGCTAGGGTTTAAACTCTACAGCTAGGCACTTTGCAAAAAAAGGGTTCGTTTTCACTGTAGAAATGTGGTGTGTCCAAGTTGCGTTTTGGGCCGTTTACTGTTGCGGGCACTAGGCCTACCCACACAAGTGAGGGACCATTTTTGTCGGAAGACTTTGGGGAATGCGGGGTGGGTGGAATTTTGTGGATCAACGCAGATTCAAGAACTTTCCACCACAGAAATGTGAGGAAAATGTGTTTTTTTTGACAAATGTTGAGATTTGCAAGGGATTCTGGGTAACCGAACCTGGTGAATGCCAGACAAGTCACCGCATCCTGGATTCCCCTGGGTGTCTAGTTTTCAAAAATGTATAGGTTTGCTAGGTTTCCCTAGGTGCCAGAAGAGCTAGGGTTCAAAATCTACAGCTAGGCACTTTGCATAAAAAGTGCCCGTTTTCACTGAGGAAATGTGGTGTGTCCACGTTGCGTTTTGGGCCGTTTCCTGCCACAGGCGCTAGGCCTACCCACACAAGTAAGGAACCATTTGTCTTGGAAGACTTTGGGGAATGTGGGGTTAGTGGAATTTTGTGGATCCTCGCAGATTCCAGAACTTTCCACCACAGAAATGTGATGAAAATGTGTTTTTTTTACAAAGTTTGAGGTTTGCAAGGGCTTCTGGGTAACCGAACCTGGTGAATGCCAGACAAGTCACCGCATCCTGGATTCCCCTGGGTGTCTAGTTTTTAAAAATGTATAGGTTTGCTAGTTTTCCTTAGGTGCCGGCAGAGCTAGGGTTCAAAATCTACAGCTAGACACTTTGTAAAAAAAGGACTGTTTTCACTGTGAAAACGTGGTGTGCCCACGTTGCGTTTTGGGCCGTTTCCTGTCGTGGGCACAAGCCCTACCCACACAAGTGAGGTACCATTTTTCTCGGAAGACTTTGGGGAATGCGGGGTGGGTGGAATTTTTGGGATCCACGCAGATTCCACAACTTTCCACCACAGAAATGTGATGAAAATGTGTTTTTTTTACAAAGTTTGAGGTTCGCAAGGGCTTCTGGGTAACAGAACCTGGTGAGAGCCAGACAAGTCACCCCATCCTGGATTCCCCGGGGTGTCTATTTTTAAAAAATGTATAGGTTTGATAGGTTTCCCTAGGTGACGGCAGAGCTAGGGTTCAAAATCTACAGCTAGGCACTTTGCAAAAAAAGTGTCCATTTTCACTGTGAAAATGTGGTGTGTCCATATTGCGTTTTGGGGCGCTTCCTGTCACGGGCGCGAGGCCTACCCACACAAGTGAGGTGCCATTTTTCTCTGTAGACTTTGGGGAATGCGGGGTGGGTGGAATTTTGTGGATCCATGCAGATTCCAGAATGTTACACCACAGCAATGTGATGAAAATGTGTTTTTTTGGACACATTTTGAGGTTTGCAAGGGATTCTGGGGAACAGAACCTGGTGAGAGCCAGACAAGTCACCCCTCCTGTATTCCTGTGGGTATCTAGTTTTCAAAAATGTATAGGTTTGCTAGGTTTCCCTAGGTGCCTGCAGAGCTGGTGTTCAAAATCTACAGCTAGGCACTTTGCAAAAAAAGGGTCAGTTTTCACTGTGAAAATGTGGTGTGTCCACGTTGCGTTTTGGGGCGTTTCCTGTCGCCGGTGCTAAGGCTACCCACACAAGTGGGGTACCATTTTTCTCGTGAGACTTTGGGAAATGCGGGCGGGTGGAATTTTGTGGATCCACACAGATTCCAGAACTTTCCACCACAGAAATGTGAGGAAAATGTTTTTTTTTTGCAAAGTTTGAGGTTCGCAAGGGATTCTGGGTAACAGAACCTGATGAGAGCCAGATAAGTCACCCCATCCTGGATTTCTCTGGGTGTCTAGTTTTTTTAAATGTATAGGTTTGCTAGGTTTCCCTAGGTGCCGTCGGAGCTAGGGTTCAAAATCTACAGCTAGGCACTTTGCAAAAAAAGGGTTCGTTTTCACTGTGGAAATGTGGTGTGTCCCGTTGCGTTTTGGGCCGTTTACTGTTGCGGGCACTAGGCCTACCCACACAAGTGAAGGACCATTTTTGTCGGAAGACTTTGGGGAATGCGGGGTGGGTGGAATTTTGTGGATCCACGCAGATTCAAGAACTTTCCACCACAGAAATGTGAGGAAAATGTGTTTTTTTTACAAAGTTTGAGGTTTGCAAGGGATTCTGGGTAACAGAACCTGGTGAGAGCCAGACAAGTCACCCCATCCTGGATTCCCCTCGGTGTCTAGTTTTCAAAAATGTATAGGTTTGCTAGGTTTCCCTAGGTGCCAGCAGAGCTAGGGTTCAAAATCTACAGCTAGGCACTTTGCATAAAAAGTGTCCGTTTTCACTGAGGAAATGTGGTGTGTCCACGTTGCGTTTTGGGCCGTTTCCTGCCACAGGCGCTAGGCCTACCCACACAAGTGAGGTACCATTTTTCTCAGAAGACTTTGGGGAATGCGAGGTGGGTGGAATTTTGTGGATCCTTGCAGATTCCAGAACTTTCCACCACAGAAATATGAGGAAAATGTTTTTTTTTTACAAAGTTTGAGGTTTGCAAGGGATTCTGGGTAACAGAACCTGGTGAGAGCCAGATAAGTCACCCCATCCTGGATTCCCCTGGGTGTCTAGTTTTTAAAAATGTATAGGTTTGCTAGGTTTCCCTAGGTGCCGGCAGAGCTAGGGTTTAAACTCTACAGCTAGGCACTTTGCAAAAAAAGGGTCCGTTTTCACTGTGAAAACGTGGTGTGTCCACGTTGCGTTTTGGGCCATTTCCTGTCGCGGGCACAAGGCCTACCCACACAAGTGAGGTACCATTTTTCTCGGAAGACTTTGGGTAATGCGGGGTGGGTGGAATTTTGTGGATCCATGCAGATTCCAGAATGTTCCACCACAGAAATGTGAGGAAAATTTGTTTTTTTTTGTCAAATTTTGAGGTTTGCAAGAGGTTCTGGGTAACAGAACCTGGTGAGGGCCAGACAAGTCACCCCATCCTGGATTACCCTGGGTGTCTAGTTTTCAAAAATTTATAGGTTTGCTAGTTTTCCTTAGGTGCCGGCAGAGCTAGGGTTCAAAATCTACAGCTAGGCACTTTGTAAAAAAAGGGCTGTTTTCACTGTGAAAACGTGGTGTGTCCACGTTGCGTTTTGGGCCGTTTCCTGTCGCGGGCACAAGGCCTACCCACACAAGTGAGGTACCATTTTTCTCGGAAGACTTTGGGGAATGCGGGGTGCGTGGAATGTTTGGGATCCACGCAGATTCCACAACTTTCCACCACAGAAATGTGATGAAAATGTGTTTTTTTTTTTTACAAAGTTTGATGTTTGCAAGGGCTTCTGGGTAACAGAACCTGGTGAGAGCCAGACAAGTCACCCCATCCTGGATTCCTGTGGGTATCTAGTTTTCAAAAATGTATAGGTTTGATAGGTTTCCCTAGGTGCCGTCAGAGCTAGGGTTCAAAATCTACAGCTAGGCACTTTGTAAAAAAAGGTTCCTTTTTCACTGTGAAAATGTGGTGTGTCCAAGTTGAGTTTTGGGCCATTTCCTGTCACGGGCACTAGGCCTACCCACACAAGTGAGGTACCATTTTTCTCTGAAGACTTTGGGAAATGCAGTGTGTGTGGAATTTTGTAGATCCATGGAGATTCCAGAACTTTCCACCAGAGAAATGTGAGGAAAATGTGTTTTTTCTGACAAATTTTGAGGTTTGCAAGGGATTCTGGGTTCTAGAACCTGATGAGAGCCGGATAAGTCACCCCATCCTGGATTTCCCTGGGTGTCTAGTTTTTTAAAATGTATAGGTTTGCTAGGTTTCCCTAGGTGCCGGCAGAGCTAGGGTTCAAAATCTACAGCTAGGCACTTTGCAAAAAAAGGCTTCGTTTTCACTGTGGAAATGTGGTGTGTCCCGTTGCGTTTTGGGCCGTTTACTGTTGCAGGCACTAGGCCTACCCACACAAGTGAGGGACCATTTTTGTCGGAAGACTTTGGGGAATGCGGGGTGGGTGGAATTTTGTGAATCCACGCAGATTCAAGAACTTTCCACCACAGAAATGTGAGGAAAATGTGTTTTTTTTTACAAATGTTGAGATTTTCAAGGGATTCTGGGTAACAGAACCTGGTGAATGGCAGACAAGTCACCCCATCCTGGATTCCCCTGGGTGTCTAGTTTTCAAAAATGTATAGGATTGCTAGGTTTCCCTAGGTGCCAGCAGAGCTAGGGTTCAAAATCTACAGCTAGGCACTTTGCATAAAAAGTGCCCGTTTTCACTGAGGAAATGTGGTGTGTCCACGTTGCGTTTTGGGCCGTTTCCTGCCACAGGCGATAGGCCTACCCACACAAGTAAGGTACCATTTGTCTTGGAAGACTTTGGGGAATGTGGGGTTAGTGGAATTTTGTGGATCCTCGCAGATTCCAGAACTTTCCACCACAGAAATGTGAGGAAAATGTGGTTTTTTTGACAAAGTTTGAGGTTTGCGAGGGATTCTGGGTAACAGAACCTGGTGAGAGCCAGATGAGTCACCCCATCCTGGATTCCCCTGGGTGTCTAGTTTTTAAAAATGTATAGGTTTGCTAGGTTTCCCTAGGTCCCGGCAGAGCTAGTGTTCAAACTCTACACCTAGGCACTTGGCAAAAAAAGGGTCAGTTTTCACTGTGAAAATGTGGTGTGTCCACGTTGAGTTTTGGGCCATTTCCTGTTGCGGGCACTAGGCCTACCCACACAAGTGAGGTACTATTTTTCTCGGAAGACTTTGGGAAATGCGGGGTGGGTGGAATTTTGTGGATCCATGGAGATTCCAGAACTTTCCACCACAGAAATGTGAGGAAAATGCTGTTTTTCTGACACATTTTGAGGTTTGTAAGGTATTCTGGGTAACAGAACCTGGTGAGAGCCAGACAAGTCACCCCCTCCTAGATTCCCCTGGGTGTCTAGTTTTCAAAAATGTATAGGTTTGCTAGGTTTACCTAGGTGCCAGCAGAGCTAGGGTTCAAAATCTACAGCTAGGCACTTTGCATAAAAAGGGTCTGTTTTCACTGAGGAAATGTGGTGTGTCCACATTGCGTTTTCGTCCGTTTCCTGCCGCGGGCGCTAGGCCTACCCACACAAGTGAGGTACCATTTTTCTCGGAAGACTTTGGGAAATGTGGGGTGGATGGAATTTTGTGGATCCACGCAGATTCCAGTATTTTCCACCACAGAAATGTGAGGAAAGTTTTTTTTTTTTGACAAAGTTTGAGGTTGGCAAGGGATTCTGGGTAACAGAACCTGGTGAGAGCCAGATAAGTCACCCGATCCTGGATTTCCCTGGGTGTCTAGTTTTTTAAAATGTATAGGTTTGCTAGGTCTCCCTAGGTGCCGGCAGAGCTAGGGTTCAAAATCTACAGCTAGGCACTTTGCAAAAAAAGGCTTTGTTTTCACTGTGGAAATGTGGTGTGTCCCGTTGCGTTTTGGGCCGTTTACTGTTGCAGGCACTAGGCCTACCCACACAAGTGAGGGACCATTTTTGTCGGAAGACTTTGGGGAATGCGGGGTGGGTGGAATTTTGTGAATCCACGCAGATTCAAGAACTTCCCACCACAGAAATGTGAGGAAAATGTGCTTTTTTGACAAATGTTGAGATTTGCAAGGGATTCTGGGTAACAGAACCTGGTGAATGCCAGACAAGTCACCCCATCCTGGATTCCCTGGGTGTCTAGTTTTCAAAAATGTATAGGTTTGCTAGGTTTCCCTAGGTGCCAGCAGAGCTAGGGTTCAAAATCTACAGCTAGGCACTTTGCATAAAAAGGGTCTGTTTTCACTGAGGAAATGTGGTGTGTCCAAGTTGCGTTTTGGGCCGTTTACTGTTGCGGGCACTAGGCCTACCCACACAAGTGAGGGACCATTTTTGTCGGAAGACTTTGGGGTGGGTGGAATTTTGTGGATCCATGCAGATTCCAGAACTTTCCACCACAGAAATGTGAGGAAAATGTTTTTTTTTTGCAAAGTTTGAGGTTTGCAAGGGATTCTGGGTAACAGAACCTGGTGAGAGCCAGACAAGTCACCCCATCCTGGATTTCCCTGGTTGTCTAGTTCCCTCAAAAATGTATACGTTTGCTAGGTTTCCCTAGGTGCCGTCAGAGCTAGGGTTCAAAATCTACAGTTAGGCACTTTGTAAAAAAAGGTTCCTTTTTCACTGTGAAAATGTGGTGTGTCCAAGGTGAGTTTTGGGCCGTTTCCTGTCACGGGCACTAGGCCTACCCACACAAGTGAGGTACCATTTTTCTCTGAAGACTTTGGGAAATGCAGTGTGTGTGGAATTTTGTAGATCCATGGAGATTCCAGAACTTTCCACCACAGAAATGTGAGGAAAATGTGTTTTTTCTGACAAATTTTGAGGTTTGCAAGGGATTCTGGGTAACAGAACCTGATGAGAGCCAGATAAGTCACCCCATCCTGGATTTCCCTGGGTGTCTAGTTTTTTAAAATGTATAGGTATAGGTATAGGTTTCCCTAGGTGCCGGCAGAGCTAGGGTTCAAAATCTACAGCTAGGCACTTTGCAAAAAAAGGGTTCGTTTTCACTGTGGAAATGTGGTGTGTCCCGTTGCGTTTTGGGCCGTTTACTGTTGCGGGCACTAGGCCTACCCACACAAGTGAGGGACCATTTTTGTCGGAAGACTTTGGGGAATGCGGGGTGGGTGGAATTTTGTGGATCCATGCAGATTCAAGAACTTTCCACCACAGAAATGTGAGGAAAATGTGTTTTTTTTTACAAATGTTGAGATTTGCAAGGGATTCTGGGTAACAGAACCTGGTGAATGCCAGACAAGTCACCCCATCCTGGATTCCCCTCGGTGTCTAGTTTTCAAAAATGTATAGGTTTGCTACGTTTCCCTAGGTGCCAGCAGAGCTAGAGTTCAAAATCTACAGCTAGGCATTTTGCATAAAAAGTGTCAGTTTTCACTGAGGAAATGTGGTGTGTCCACGTTGCGTTTTGGGCCGTTTCCTGCCACAGGCGCTAGGCCTACCCACACAAGTGAGGTACCATTTTTCTCGGAAGACTTTGGGGATTGCGGGGTGGGTGGAATTTTGTGGATCCTTGCAGATTCCAGAACTTTCCACCACAGAAATGTGAGGAAAATGTTTTTTTTTTTACAAAGTTTGAGGTTTGCAAGGGATTCTGGGTAACAGAACCTGGTGAGAGCCAGATAAGTCACCCCATCCTGGATTCCCCTGGGTGTCTAGTTTTTAAAAATGTATAGGTTTGCTAGGTTTCCCTAGGTGCCGGCAGAGCTAGGGTTTAAACTCTACAACTAGGCACCTTGCAAAAAAAGGGTCCGTTTTCACTGTGGAAATGTGGTGTGTCCACGTTGCGTTTTGGGCCGTTTCCTGTGGCAGGCACTTGGCCTACCCACACAAGTGAGGAACCATTTTTGTCGGAAGACTTTAGGGAATGCGGGGTGGGTTGAATTTTGTGGATCCACGCAGATTCCAGAACTTTCCACCACAGAAATGTGAGGAAAATATGTTTTTTTGGGTCAAATTTTGAGGTTTGCAAGAGATTCTGGGTAACAGAACCTGGTGAGTGCCAGACTTGTCACCCCATCCTGGATTACCCTGGGTGTCTAGTTTTCAAAAATGTATAGGTTTGCTAGTTTTCCTTAGGTGCCAGCAGAGCTAGGGTTCAAAATCTACAGCTAGGCACTTTGTAAAAAAAGGGCTGTTTTCACTGTGAAAACGTGGTGTGTCCACGTTGCGTTTTGGGCCGTTTCCTGTCGCGGGCACAAGGCCTACCCACACAAGTGAGGTACCATTTTTCTCGGAAGACTTTGGGGAATGCGGGGTGGGTGGAATTTTTGGGATCCACGCAGATTCCACAACTTTCCACCACAGAAATGTGAGGAAAATGTGTTTTTTCTGACAAATTTTGAGGTTTGCAAGGGATTCTGGGTAACAGAACCTGGTGAGTGCCAGACTTGTCACCCCATCCTGGATTACCCTGGGTGTCTAGTTCTCAAAAATGTATAGGTTTGCTAGTTTTCCTTAGGTGCCGGCAGAGCTAGGGTTCAAAATCTACAGCTAGGCACTTTGTAAAAAAAGGGCTGTTTTCACTGTGAAAACGTGATGTGTCCACGTTGCGTTTTGGGCCGTTTCCTGTCGCGGGTACAAGGCCTACCCACACAAGTGAGGTACCATTTTTCTCGGAAGACTTTGGGGAATGCGGGGTGGGTGGAATTTTTGGGATCCACGCAGATTCCACAACTTTCCACCACAGAAATGTGATGAAAATGTGTTTTTTTTACAAAGTTTGAGGTTCGCAAGGGCTTCTGGGTAACAGAACCTGGTGAGAGCCAGACAAGTCACCCCATCCTGGATTCCCCAAGGTGTCTAGTTTTCAAAAATGTATAGGTTTGATAGGTTTTCCTAGGTGCCGGCAGAGCTAGTGTTCAAACTCTACAGCTAGGCACTTTGCAAAAAAAGGGTCCGTTTTCACTGTGGAAATGTGGTGTGTCCACGTTGCGTTTTGGTCCGGTTCCTGTCGCGGGCACTTGGCCTACCCACACAAGTGAGGAACCATTTTTGTCGGAAGACTTTGGGAAATGCGGGGTGGGTTGAATTTTGTGGATCCACGCAGATTCCAGAACTTTCCACCACAGAAATGTGTTTTTTTTTAACAAATTTTGGGGTTTGCAAGAGATTCTGGGTAACAGAACCTGCTGAGTGCCAAACAAGTCACCCCATCCTGGATTACCCTGGGTGTCTAGTTTTCAAAAATGTATAGGTTTGCTAGTTTTCCTTAGGTGCCGGTAGAGCTAGGGTTCAAAATCTACAGCTAGGCACTTTGCAAAAAAAGGGTTCGTTTTCACTGTGGAAATGTGTGTGTCCAAGTTGCGTTTTGGGCCATTTCCTGCCACAGGCGGTAGGCCTACCCACACAAGTGAGGTACCATTTTTCTCGGAAGACTTTGGGGAATGCGGGGTGGGTGGAATTTTGTGGATCCTCGCAGATGCCAGAACCTTCCACCACAGAAATGTGAGGAAAATGTGTTTTTTTTAACAAATGTTGAGATTTGCAAGGGATTCTGGGTAACAGAACCTGGTGAGTGCCAGACAAGTCACCATATCCTGGATTACCCTTGGTGTCTAGTTTTCAAAAATGTATAGGTTTGCTAGGTTTTCTTAGGTGCCGGCAGAGCTAGGTTCAAAATCTACAACTAGGCCCTTTGTAAAAAAAAGGGTCCGTTTTCACTGTGAAAATGTGGTGTGTACACGTTGTGTTTTGGGTTGTTTCCTGTCGCGGGCACTAGGCCTACCCACACAAGTGAGGTACCATTTTTGTCAGAAGACTTTGGTGAATGCGGGGTGGGTGGAGTTTTGTGGATCCACGCAGATTCCAGAATTTTCAACCACAGAAATGTGTTTTTTTTTTACATATTTTGAGGTTTGCAAGGGATTCCGGGTAACAGAACCTGGTGAGAGCCAGACAAGTCACCCCATCCTGGATTCCCCTGGGCTTCTAGTTTTCAAAAATGTATAGGTTTGCTAGGTTTACCTAGGTGCCGGCAGAGCTAGTTTTCGAAATCTACAGCTAGGCACTTTGCAAAAAAAGGGTCCGTTTTCCGTGTGAAAATGTGGTGTGTCTACTTTGCGTTTTGGGCCGTTTCCTGTCGCGGGTGCTAGGCCTACCCACACAAGTGAGGTACCATCTTTCTCGGAAGACTTTGGGGAATGCGGGGTGGGAGGAGTTTTGTGGATCCACGCAGATTCCAGAACTTTCCACCACCAAAATGTGAGGAAAATGTTTTTTTTTTACAGACTTTGATGTTTTGCAAGGGATTCTGGGCAACAGAACCTGGTGAGAGCCAGACAAGTCACCCCTCCTGGATTTCCCTGGGTGTCTAGTTTTCAAAAATGTATAGGTTTGCTAGGTTTCCCTAGGTGCCGGCAGAGCTAGGGTTAAAAATCTACAGCTAGGCACTTTGCAAAAAAAGGGTCCATTTTCACTGTGAAAATGTGATGTGTTCACGTTGCGTTTTGGGCCGTTTCCTGTCGCGGGCGCTTGGCCTACCCACACAAGTGAGGTACCATCTTTCTCGGAAGACTTTGGGGAATGCGGGATGGGTGGAATTTTGTGGATCCACATAGATTCCAGAACTTTCCATCACAGAAACGTGAGGAAAATGTGTTTTATTTGACAAAGTTTGAGGTTCGCAAGGGATTCTGGGTAACAGAACCTGGTGAGAGCCAGACAAGTCACCCCATCCTGGATTCCCCTGGGTGTCAAGTTCAAAAATGTATAGGTTTGCTAGGTTACCCTAGGTGCCGGTAGAGCTAGGGTTCAAAATCTACAGCTAGGCACTTTGCAAAAAATGGGTCAGTTTTCACTGTGGAAATGTGGTGTGTCCAGGTTGCATTTCTGGGTCCCCTCCAGGGGAATCAACAAACCCTGGGTACCTTTAAAATCCCCATGATGTTGGAAGAAAAGGACGCAAATTTGGTGTGGATACCTTATGTGGTCAAAAAGTTACAGGGGCCTATGCACAAACTACCCCAAATAGCCAAAAACGGGCTCAGCACTGGGGGGGGGGGAGAGGGGAGATGGCCCAGCAGTTAAGGGGTTAATGATCTTCTATTCGATCACAGGACCAGCTCACAAGACATATTTGACTAGGACTAGTACATGCAGGCGGTGCTAACTTGAGGCAGTGCTTGCTTCAGACACATTTCCTCACTATGTTATGGAAAAAGGATTCTTGTAGTGGTAATGTGTGACAAGAACATTTGTTGTGTAGCATATCGGTGAATTGGCCATGTATTCTGTTGTTTTTATGCTGCTACGTTTTTGTGCTCCATTATTGCAATGTAATTTTGCTGTGCTTTACTGCGGATGTGGTGTTCTGTTCTGTTTGACTGTTTTGTTGTGATATGCTATGTTATCTTTTAGTTGTGTTTTCACATCAATTTGTGTAAGTTATTTTGCTATACTCATTTGTTTACTTTAGATACATCAACAAATGCTGCTATAATTCCATGCAAAACTGCAGCTGTCTTGAATGTTCCCTTAACAAGCCACAATTTACCATTGTCTAAAGTGGTAAAATAGCAGCACTCCCCTTCTTAAACTACGTAAGACATCAGTCCGCCCAAAACTGAAACAAAAACTGTGTCTTAACTTAGCAACTCTAGTGTAACCCTGGGCGGAGTTCGCGGAGTTGCGCTACGCGAAACTCAGCGAAGTGGTAAAAAAACTCTGCCGCACTGCGTTGAGCTCCGCGAGCGGCGGAGTTCAATAGAAAAATGCTGTTCGCAGTGATTGCACAGTGCCGGATGCTTGTCCGCACTGTGCAATCATTGCGAACGGCACCATGCACAGCGCAGGCTTTCCTTTTCTGCCGCTCGAGTAAATTTTTACTCGAGCGGCAGCTTTCTCAACGCGAATGGGCAGTTTCTCAACGCGAGCGGTCGCGAGCATACGCGACCACTCGCAATGAGAAACCTGACTTCCCGCGTTGAGAAAGCTCGCCGGGAGGTTGATTTTCCACGCTCGCGCTCGCCAACTTGATGTTGACGATCGCGAACGAGGAAAAATCTTGCCGGGAGGTTGATTTTCCTCGCTCGCGCTCGCCAACTTGACGTTGGTGAACCCGAGCGAGGAAAAAACTCCGCTCCGCTGCGCGAAGCGGAGTTTTTCGGAACTCCGCGAGTTTCGCGTAACGCGGAGTGCGGAAAACTCCGCAAACTCCGCGAGCGGAGCGGTGTTCACCGCCCAGGCCTACTCAAGTGTACACTTTATGTGATATGGCCCCTTGTTATTTCACATGAATGAATAAATGAATGATGAATGAATGAATGAATTACAGATTAGTAGAGGGCAAACGGCTGGCCAAGTCCGGACATCCTGGTGCTGGAGAACAAGGATCTTCGATCACTCTGAGAGAGTAACGAAGGCGTACATGAAGTTTTGAACGGGAAACATCCTGAACAACGACTCCGGAACAACGAGTTCCGGAGTCACGAAAGCGGAACTCCGCCCTGCCCGAACAACGACTCAGCCTTAACCACGCATGTGCGTGGTTAAGGCTGATTCGGTCTAGTGTTCGGGCAGGGCGGAGTTCAGAGGAGCGTCGCAGAGGAACAGGTAAGAGGGGTTAATTTTCAGGGGTGGTGGGGGTTTAGGATCAGATTTTAGGGGTTTGGGTTTAGTTTTAAGGTGGGGGAATTAGTTAAAAAGGTGTTGTGTTTGTTTTTAGGGTGTGTGGGTGATCGTGTTTATTATTAGGGAAGGGGGAATTAGTTATTAGGGTTTGTGGGTGATCGTGTTTATTTTTAGAGTGGGGAATTAGTTTTAGGAGGGCAGGGGAGATTGGTGTTAGTATGCAGGGGTTGGGGGGTTGGGGTTAGTTTTTAGGGGTTTGGGGTTAGTTTTTAGGGGGTGTGCGTGATAGTGTTTGTTTTAAGGATGTGTTGGTGATCGAGTATATTTTTAGGGTGGGAGGGAATTAGTGTAGTGTGTGTGGGTGATCGTGTTTACTTTTAGGCTGGGGGGAATTCGTTTTTAAGGGGTGGGGGGATCGGGGTACTACTTGGAAAGCATTTTTTTTAACACGCATTCCTTTACCACAAAAAATCGTGGTAAAGGAATGCGTGGTAAAAAAAATCGTGGTTTAGACAAGGTCGTGGTTGCAACCTCGTTGTTAGGGAAGTCGTGGTTGGGGAACTCGTTGTTCCAACATACAACCGTTTTGAACACCTAGGGGCATATTAGCAAGACCAGCGATAAAATTATCGCCGCTTTAGCGGCAGGAAACTGCCGCTAAAACGGCGATAAGGGGCTTGCTAATATGCGTATAGAATTCCAATAGAAGCCCAGGTTAGATGTCCTGCACATCTAACCTGGGCTTCTATTGAATTCTATAACGCATATTAGCAAGCCCATTATCGCCGTTTTAGCGGCAGTTTCCTGCCGCTAAAACGGCGATAATTTTATCGCCGGTCTTGCTAATATGCCCCCTAGTTTTACGGTGCTTGCTGGAATGAGCCACCGATGGAGCATCTTGAAGATCAGGAGGTAGATTGTTCTAGAGCTTGATGGACAGAACTCTAAAAGATCTGATGCCATATCTGACCACAGAGCAGGGGGTGACTATTAGAGTGGCTGAAGAAGAGCACAGAATTAGTGGAGGAACTTAGGGTTAAATGAAAAACAAAAGTAGGGCCCTGTTTCTGTCTGGCTTCATATGCATAATCCAGATCTTTGCATTAGATTCTCTTATTCACCAGCCGGTGAAGCTTATGGAGGAAATAGGCTGTTGTAAGGGAGGTTAAAAATCAGTCAGGCTACCGCATTATGTACCAACTGAAGACTCCAGATCAGCTATTTGTAGTCCCCAGATACAGAATTGGCATAATCAAGCTTAGATGCACCGCATCTTTGAAAGTAAAAGATGTCAATATGTGTAATACTTTTCTGAGAGAACGCAGGAGGGTAAGGCAGTAATCTGAGAACTGAAATCTGAGAGCCAAAGGAGAGCTTCAGATCGAATTTAACCCCCAAGTTTCTGCCCGACTTCACCTGAAGTGGAGGGACACGAAGTTCAAAAGCGTGAGACCAAATAGATTAGGACTTCAAGGATTTCAAGGATTTCAGTCTTCTCTACACTGAGTTGCAGGCAGCTTTCCTTCATGTTTTTAGATAAGGAACTAAGGCACGTTTTGAACCAATTGTGTGTCAGAATGGTGCTCTCAGCTATGGTAGATACGGTGACAATAAGTTGCTTATTATCAGCATATGAGACTAATTTCAAGCCAAAAGATAGAACTGCAGGGGCCAGCGGGGCCATGTATACATTTAACAATATGGGGCTCAATGAGGAGTCTTGAGGGACTCCATGATGGGGTGACGCAGGGCTGGATGAGAAAGGTGGTAGAGAAGGAGCTTGAGAGTGAGTATCAAGGAAAGAGTGATTCCAGTTCAAAGCATCGCCACATACAGCCAAATTGTATAGCCACTGGAGTAACATTGGAAGACATAAAGGGGCATATTTACAAGCCCCTTGCGCCAATTTTGCGCCGCCGTTGCATCACGTAAGTGACGCAGCGGGGACGCAAACCATGCGCCGCGTTGCGCTATATTTACAACGTGACGCATCTAGGGAGATGCGTCACGTAGTAAACCCCTGCGCCACATGAAACCTGCATCAGGTTTCATGTGGGCGTACCGGCGCAGGGGGGGGGCGTTCCGGCGCAGGTACGCCTCGGAAAAGTGACGTAGTGAAATCTACAAGATTTCACGCAGTCACTTTTCCAACGCTGGTGCGCCAAATCCTTACGCCTGCTTCAAGCAGGCGTAAGGATTGACGCACCATGTTAGGGATAGGGAAGGTTGGAACAGTGCTGGAGTTGCGTCGCGCTTGCGATACGACTTCAGCACTGCGCCAACCTTCTGCCGGCAGATGCGTCACGCATCTGCTTATCCCTGCGCCACGATGCGCCGCATTGTAAATGCGGCGCATCGGACGTGGCGCAAGGGTAAACTTGCGTGACGCATTTTCCCTGGCGCATCCCTGCTGATATGCAGGGATGCGCCAGGGAACGTAAATATGCCCCAAAGTGTCAAACGTGGCTGACAGGTGGAGTAGTCTGGCATGGCAGTGTCTCCATAGTCAAAAATACAATGAAGATGTCCAGAGACTGATAGTAAAGCAGATTCCAAGCTGTGTAGTCTGAAGCCTGACTGGGTTTCATGCGCTACAGATTTGGATTCAAGAAACACCAACCGCTGAGCATTGATCACTTGCTCCTGCATTCTAGATGCCGCAGGTAGAAGAGAAATGGTTCCATAACTGACCGAAATGGAAGTGTCTGCAGATTTGTCTTTTAAAAGAGAAAGCTACCTGCACCTGATTCTAGGCTAAGAAGATTGAGGCCGTGGCTAAAAAGTGATCGAACATTTCAGTAAGGCCTACGATGTAGGAGAAATTTGACGATAGCAAATACTTTTTTCCAGCTGATAGAATTTTAATCACAACATATGCTGCCTGATCTATTTTAATCTTTTTCTGATGCTTTTTAATTTTTAATTTCTAATCTATAAATCTTATTGTCCTCATCATATTTAGAACTACATTTTCTTTCCAGTACCTTGCATTGGCGTTTGGACATTTTCAAAGATCCTGAAATCCAAGGGGCTGATGCAGTATTGTGCGAAGGTTGATGAGGATTTACAGATGTGATGGTATCTAGGGCTGTCATAAGCCACCTGTTAAAATCGTCAGTCTCCATGACACCCTAATCCTTGAAAGAGGGAGAGGTTTTGAGAGCAGGATCCAAACTAATTTGCATAATTTTGGACCAATTGTGCTTGTATTGTGGTCTGGCTATGTCAGGCATTCTTACCAGTAAAAGACATTTACATATCAGAGCAAAATGATCCATCCAAGTAGAGATGAGAGAGTATCTGTAATCAGCATAGGAATGACTGAGAAAATAGGATTCAATGTGTGCCCTGCCTTGTGGATGGGGGAAGACACACTGTTAAAGATTAATGGCTGACATAGTGTCAGCAAGTTAAAACAAGGTGCAAGGTTCAGCAAGATCCTCTGCATGGATATTAAAATCCCCCTATTGTTGAAAAATTGGCGAATTTCCTAATGTAAGGGGCCAATGTTTCATCTAAGTTGTTCCCCAGTAAAATTGTGTAGCCCTTGGATTACAGTAAATAAAAGAGCCAGAGATAGAAAATGTGGGATGTATTTTTCAGAAAAAGACTAAAGCTTCTGTATCTTGAAGACTATCAATCCTCATAATGGAGAAAGACGTAATTGCAGTAAATAATTGCAATTAGGGCGGTTAAAGCACATCAATCAATCAATCAATCAATCAGGATTTATAAAGTGCAGCTAATTACCCAATAGGGTATCCAGGCGCTTGCCGGACCTGGAGGTTTATTCAAACAGCCAGGTCTTGAGGGCCATTGGGAATTCAGAAAGTGAGGTGATGGTCCGGAGGTGTGTTGGGAGGCTGTTCCAGGACTTTGCTGCGATATGGGAGAGGCAGCGTCCTCCACTTCTGCTTCAGTAGATGCAGGAAGTATGGACAAGTGAAAGGAAGGCAGATTGTAGTCTTCTCGATGGTTGGTGGAAGTCCAGGAGGTGGTTATTGTAGGCGGGTCCTTGGTTGTGCAGAGCCTTGTTTGCGTGGGTCAGCATGAATTGGCATCTCCTCTGTTCAGGGAGCCAGTGGAGTTTCCTGAGGTGGGGTGGGATGTGGGTTCATCGGGGAAGGCTGAGGATGAGCCTGGCTGCAGCGTTCTGTATGGTCTGAAGTCTATATAGAAGGTGTGCGACGATTCCTACGCAGAGGGCATTGCTATAGTCCAGTCCGCTAGTAATGAGGCTTGTGTCACGGTGCGTCTCGTATGTAGGGGAAGCCTCTTGAAGATCTTACATAGCATGCGCAGAGTGAGGAAGCATTTCAAGGATGAGCTTGTTATCAATGATGATTCCGAGATTTCTGGTGTGGTTGGAGGGAGTCGGTGCCAGTCCTAGGCCTGATGGACACAAGGAATCATTCCACCTGTTGCTGCTGTTGCTAAAGATCAGTACTTCCGTCTTGTCTGTGTTCAGCTGCAGGCAGATGTTCTTCATCCTGTCGGCGATGTTTGTTATGCATCCGTGAAAGTTGGTTGTGGTGGTGGGGTCATCAATGAGTGCGAGGATGAGTTGGCTGTCATCTGCATAGGAAATGATGTGGATACTGTGGGATCTGACGATGTTGGCCAGCGGGGTAATATATGCGTTGAAGAGCGTGGGGCTGAGGGATGAGCCCTGGGGGACACCGCAAGTGATCTCCTTGGGTTCAGAGATGAAAGGTGAGAGGTGGATCCTCTGGGCTCTTCCAGTGAGGAAGGAGGTGATTTATCTGAGTGCATCGGATTTGGTGGAGTCTTTCAATCAGTGTGTTGTGTAAAACGGTGTCGTATGCTGCCAAGAGCTTGAGGAGGATCAAAGCTGCTGTTTCTCCTCACTCTGGGAAGGTTTGGATGTCGTATGTGGCTTCGATCAGGGCGTTTTTGGTGCTGTGATCTACTTAAGCCGGATTGGGAGGTGTCGAGTAGCTGGTTCTGCTCTAGAGTTAATTGTTGATGATCTTTTCCAGGAGCTTCATTGGGAATGGGAGCAGGGAGATAGGTCGGAAGTTTAAGAGTTTGCGGGGGTCAGCGGAGGGCTTTTTGAGAAGTGGTCTGGCTTCGGCGTGTTTCGCGGCATCTGGAAATGTTGCGGTGGTGATAGAGGTGTTGAGTAGGGTGGTGAGTTTGTGGCCGATTCTTTGGTTTCTGAGGTTGAAGACGTGGTGCATGCATGGGTCTTTGGGAGCTCCTGAGTGGATATATTTCATGGTGGAGGTGGTGTCCTGGGCGCAGAGGATATTCCACTTGGTCGGTTTGTGTGAGTTACGGTGGTGGCATATCTGTCAAGGAAGTGTGTGGGTTGGGGTTCAAAGTTTCTGTATATGGTTGCGATCTTGTCATGAAAGAAGTGGGTAAGGTTTTCTCAAAGCTCCTGAGAGGGTGTGATGTTGTTTTCGCTGGCAGCCAGGTTGGAGATTTCCTTAACAATGTTGAAAAGTTCCTTGGTGTTGTTGGCGCTGGCTTTGATGCTTGCAGCAAGGGCTGTCTTCTTTGTTGCCCTCATTGGGTGGTGGGAGAGGCTGAGGGAGGTCTTGAAGGCTGCCCTGTCGGAGGTGTTCTTGCTGGTGAGCCATCTCCTCTCCAACTGTTTGCTGTCTTGTTTCGCTGTTCTGAGTTCTTGGGTGTACCAGCTGGCCTTTATGGACGATTTTCTCTGGGTGTTGCTCTTGATAGGGATGATGCTGTATGCGCAGTTGGTGATTCAGACATTGAAATTTTTCACTCCCTGTTCAAGGTTGGTGGCGGTAGCATGGTTGGAGGTGTTGAGGGCATTCGCTTGATGACGTAAGTGGAGGAAATTGCAACACCTAGTTCCAGGGCTGAAGAATATCTAAGCCAGGTCTCCATTAGACATAAACATCTAACTTGTGAGAAGTAATAAAGTTATTAATATCGAGAACATGTTTGTGGAGAGAATGAGTGTTAAGGAGACAGCACTTTAGCATATTGTATTAGCTGGTGGCATATGAGGAGTGAGTTGCAGGGGTCTGGGTAGGTTCAATCAGATTGAGGTGAGGGATAGAAAAGTGACATTGCAGGGATGAAATCAGGCCTATAAGAGAGTGAGGGTAACAAGTGAGAATCAATCACACATACTTATAGGCCTGTACCGCAAGGAATCCAGAGCTGAGTAAGATAAAGATAATATCAACAACCAAAAGTAATAACCACTATGAAAGTTCCTTTCGGCTGACAGTTTACGGGCACAGACAGGCGTTGACTGGCTTATCTTTGGTGCTCCTTCAGTGCGCAGGAGCAGCAAATTTAAGGCTCCCCTGGTCAAAGGGTGTGGACACCACAAAGACTAGAGTGGGAGGCATTCAATATTAAAAGGATATGAGGGAAACACAATAGAAGATGAAACCCAGCAACTCCTATGTCTGGAGACAATGTCCCTTGCCCCAGATTCTATTGAGGCCAATAAATCATTTAGGCGTGAGTACACATGCAGGCAGAATTGCTGAGAACACCATTTCAACATGAGGAATCAAATGTATCCTCAGGGCGCCTCCAGGCAGAGTTTTTGACAGGCCACCATGTCTGTGTCTGCTTTTTAAATAAAGTAACTTTTTTTTCCAAATGCAGCCCGTTTTCATTTAAGAAAAATGGGGTGTGTTTAAGAGAAAAAAATGAAAAATGTTCTTTTCATCTTTTAAGGGCCGTGGGACCACTGCCTCCTCTTAAAAAATATTTTTGCATATATTCACAAAGGGGAAGGGTCCCCTGGGGACCCCTTCTCGTTTGCGACTGGCTTACCACCTACTTAAAGTATGCGGTCGCAAAACATTCATATATACCAGTGCGACTCGCTATTAGGAAGGGACGCCCTTGGCAGGCCCCTTCCAAATAGCGCCTCTTAAGCCCTATTTTGCGAGTCGGTAGTAGGTTACTGACTCATCAAATAGGGTTTGTACATACCACAACCCTTTTTATTGGTCGCAAACAGCTCGATTTTCCATTTTTCAGCAAAACATTCATATATACCAGTGCGACTCGCTATTAGGAAGGGACGCCCTTGGCAGGCCCCTTCCAAATAGCGCCTCTTAAGCCCTATTTTGCGAGTCGGTAGTAGGTTACTGACTCATCAAATAGGGTTTGTACATACCACAACCCTTTTTATTGGTCGCAAACAGCTCGATTTTCCATTTGTGACAGCTAAAAAGAGTCGTACATCTGTCCGGTAGTGTGTGCAATAGGTTCGTTTTTGTTGTTGATCAAGGGAAAAATCGATGCTAAATTTTTTACGATTCAACAGACATCCTTTGAAATTGTATGTTGAGTTAATGTTGTATGTATAATGGACCACTGTCTAAATAAACATAGCTTTGATTGATTGATAGTCACAATTAGACTGTGGCTTTAGGGTCATTGAAGCACATTGCAAATGAATAATAAACTATTCCAAAATCAATTATGTTGTCCGAGGAGCGGTTATTGCAGACATTGAGGTGCCGCCAACTGAAAGCAAACAGATTGTGTTTCCTGGGCTGGGAAGCTGAGGAAGGGAGAGAGAGAGCTAAATAAGGAACATACCATCACTAGGGCATCTCGTATCTGAAAGAAATGCAAATGTGTGCAATTGCTTAATTTACAAATCTAAAGGCTGCTTGGGAGCCAGTATAGGCTTTAACTGATGAAGTCACTTAAAAGAGCAATTCTTTTTGAGGGGTAATGTAAGGGTGTCACCAGCTGACTTCTGGAGTGCCTCTGTTTAATGACCGTATAAAAAATGTATGCAGTGGGTAGAGTCTGCATATTAGTAAAGTATGTATTTTGAAAGCCTTTGTTTGATTTTAAACACTAAAGGCCTGATCACGAATTTGGCAGTGTGGGAGCAGTCCGCCACACCAGTGCCCCGCTCCCATACCGCCAAAGTTGATCACCGCCTGTCCACCAGATTACGAGTCATTTCGTGGTCTAGCGGGCAGGCGGTGCAGCAGTCCAGCAGGGGTACAGTTCAAAGGCTCATATGTGAGCCTTTGAACTGCAGCCACGAAGGAGCGCCAAGGCAAGTTCCTGCTCGGCATGGACTTTGCAGTCCATGCTGTGCAGGAACTAAGTTGCATGCACACAAGGGGGCACACCATGTGCCACCCTACATGTATCCCCAGGCCCTGTGGCAACAAGAATTTTCTCACCGCCAGCATTTTCATGGCGTGAACACCTCCATGAGACTGCTGGCGGTGACGAAGCTCGTAATATGCTTGGCAGTTGCGGCGTTCCTATGGCGGTCCGACCACCATAGTCGTAATATGGTGGTCGGACCGCTAGTGCTGCAGTCCCTGACTGCCACCACACATCCACAACGGTTTTCAGACTGCCAAACTCATAATTAGGCCCTAAATCTTTTTACGTATTTTGTAGCAGCCTAATTATTTTCTGTGCAGTGATGTCCAAATCAGGGGAGTAGCCATAAAATTGAAGTACTGCTCATCCTAAATCAATGTGGTGGAGTGAAGTGAGTGAGCTCAAATCTCCCTAGGAAGGTTTGGGGGTAGGGGGCTGAAGGGAGGATCTCACACCATTACATTTGTTAAATCATTAGACCAATCGGTTTATTTTACAGTACAATCTTCAACAAATTTGAACAAAAGCTACATGTTTTCCAAGCATTTCTTGGTTGGCCATCAGGAAATATTCCAAAAATAAGGTTCCATTTATTGACGTTCACCATAGATTTGGGGAGGTTTCCAACCAAAGAAAAAGTAGAGGCAAACAATATTTTTACAATATAATTTCCTATGAAACTGGTTAAATGATATATTGGTTTGCAATTTTGATACAAGTCCTGCCACTTTTTTCAATGATCAAAGTGTTTTTGTTCACTACTACCTTTCACACCCTTTTACAATTCACAAATAGGTCTACGCTGCAGATAAGATGGTGAATTTTTGTCTGAAGAAACTCTTCACTTGTTCCCATATTGCTTTATGTGCAGGAATTTATGGGGCCTATACGGCACAATCTTTGATTTTCGACTTTAAGTCTCGTTTCAGGCACTTCAAGATGGATCAGATTGCTTCCAGCTATTGGAATCTGTGGAGCAGCAAATAGAATTAATATCCAATATATCTTTTGACGTTATAGCCTCCGCTTTATCCGGTGGGGCTTCTATTACAGCTAAACGCAATTTATATTTAAAGGATTGGAATGCCAATTCTTCCCTGAGGTCTATGGCATTGAAGATGGCATTCAAGGGTTCCAAATTTTTTGGATCATAGTTAGAAGAAAAGCTCAATTGTCTTTTCAAGGAACTGTAGCATTCTTCATCATTTAGGAATAAGAATACTAAATCATCCTGATACTCGAAATGAAAGTCATTCAGGCATTCATCTAGCTGCTAACAGTAGGATTCTTCTTCTTCTAGACCTCAGAGAAAGTCTACATCATTGTTTCATTCCTTTCAGAAACAGAAGCAGGAGTTGATGTCTAAGTCACAGAACTCATGACTATGCCGGGTTTAACCCACTGTTACTGATTGAAGGTCAGATAAGAAGATATGTTTCGAATGGAGGAAGATAACATCAGACAGATGGTCTTTTAATGTGGTTAGATCCAGTTATCAGACCGAGTTTAAGTCTCCCCCAGTCTCTTCAGTTTTGATTCAAGCTCCAGTTCCCAAGGATCCTTTCATGAGGCAGGCCTTAATAGAGGGGTTTGGTGCTCATCTGAAGAAAAGAGCAATTTGTCTAGTTCCAAGAAGAAAGAGAAATCTCAGTATCTATTTAGCCTTTTTCCTGGTCCAGAAAATGTCCAGAGGCTACCATCTTGTAGTAGACAAAAGAACCTCAATCAGTTTATCCCAAACATCAAATTCAAGATGGAGAAGTTGCAGAGTATTGCGCCTTTAATCCCATCACAGAGTTTCATGATTAGTCTCGATCTCATATCTTCATGTTCCAGTGGCGAGGGAGGATTAGCAGTTTCTGAGGTTTGCTGTGGAAGACTGCTATTGGCAGTTCATGGTCCTGCCATTCAGGGTCAAATCAGCCCCCAGGGTTTTTACATAGATGATGGCTCCAATGGTAGCTCACCTTCATCTGATGGGCAATCCAGTCTTCCCATACCTCAACATTTTGTTACTTCTTGCTCTGTCTATCCCAGAGATGCTTATATTTCCTTAAGCCTCAATGACAGTGATGAGCAAGCTAGAACATGTGTTCAACATCCCAAAATGTCCACTGACACCATCAAAGGAAATCAAGTTTATAGGGACCATCTTCAGTACGGAGGTGGGGAAAATCTTTCTCCGCTTGGACAGAATCCACTGCTTTCAAAGACTGAAATTTCTTCTTATCTACACTTCGGAGGTTCCGGACAGGTTATGTCTGGATATTCAGTGGCATATGGCAGGTTCAACTTCACAGTTCAATGGGTACATCTTCATCTTCGCCACTTCCTGTCGCCCTTCACAGATTTTATTCTCCGGCAATTCATCCTTTGGAGAACCTCATTCCCTTATCCGGTCTGGTAAATTAATAACTTATGTGGTAAATGAACTCGAAAAATCTGCCGAAAGGCATGCACATGCATCCACAACAGCCGGAAGTGCTAACTAAGAATGCCAGCAAGTTGGCTGGGGAGCAACAATCCTGGCCCAATCTTATCTGAAGAAATGGTCTCTTTTGGAACAGAGGAGGTCATCCAACTGGGGAGAACTCACAGCAATTCACAGAGCTCTTCTGAGACTCTCAGATCTGATCTTTTAGAAAGATGTTCTAGTAAGCATAGGCAATACGGTCTCTGTAGCTTTTATTGATCATCAAGGAAACACCAGGTCTAGAGCGTTGAAAATGATTGCCACTGCAATACTCTTATGGGCGGAGACCAATCTCTTGAGTCTGTTGGCGATCCACATCAAGGGGAAAGTCAACATTCACATAGACAGCTTCAGCAGTACTTTTCCTTCCTCACTGAACCTTTCCGTATCTCACAAGATCTTAAAAAAATTATAAACTCCCTTTCTGGAGGACAATGCAGTGGTCCAGAAGTTTTGCTCTAGGTTCCAGAAGGACGAGCATGGGCAATAGGCGCTCTCCTGATAAATTGGCTGCAGCAGCTTCTTTATGCTTTTCCTCCCTTTTACCTTATCACAAGGACGTTGTCAAAGATTCAGCAAGAGAAAGCAGAGGTGATACTAATTGTGCCTTATTGGCCACAGTTATTCTAACTCTGAACAGTTTGGCAATGTGTCCTCAGTGGATCTTTCCTCCAGTCCTTTCTCCCATCAAGTCAGCTTTCCCTCTTCCTTTAAATCTGGAGGTTGAGAGGCTGATCTTATTAATTAAGGATCTTTCTCCTCAGTTGGTTCAGATGGTCCAAGATTCAAGGAGACCCTCTACTTTGAAGGCCTATTCTAGACATTGGGAGACATTTGACCAGTGGTGTACTCTGGACAACTCTTCAGCACCTTCTTGTTCTTTTTCTAAGGTGGTGCTGTTCCTAGTGGAAGGGTTCCAACTGAAGCTATCTCTTTTTTACTCTTAAATCACAATGGTTCATGATTAAGGCTTTTAGAGACTTCTCTGAACCTCACAGAGAAATTGACTTCCTAGTTAGCAGACTTTTTGAAGCTTCTCAATCTCAAGACCTGTATCAAAGTCTGCTTCTCCTTTTGGGTTCTCCCTACTGTCCTCAGATCACTGAAAGCAGCTCCCTATGAACCTCTAGAAGAAGTAGATCTGAAGATTTCCTCGTATAAATTGTTTTTTCTGGTTGCCATAACTTTGACATGTAGGATTGGTGAGCTTACAGCCTTACGTTGTCGACCACCTTTCCTAAGTCTTTTGATGGTGGGGTGATTTTGAGGCCAGACCCTTCTTTTTTACCTAAAGTCAATTCTTCTTTTCACAAGTCACAGGAAGTGATCCTTCCTTCCTTTTTCCTTCTCCTTCCTCTCAGGAAGAAGTTTCTCTTCACCTGCTGGATGTTAAAAGGTCTCTTTCCATTTATCTGAGAGTGTTCAAGTTCAGGGTAGATCTACCAGAGGCATCAACATTTCTTGGGCTGAGTTCCAGGGTCTCCCTATCCAGGAGATTTGTAGGGCTTCTACTTGGTCCTCGGACTGTACCTTTGTCAGATATGATAGACTGAATAATGTGGTGGACTATGATGCTAATTTTGGTGTTTGGGTTTTGAAATCTGTGTTAGAGAAATCCTAATTCTGTTTTGTTTTATGTTAGTGTGCAATCCGTTTTTGGGTATGTATACTAAGTGTATAGGTGTTTTTATGGATCGAAGGGCATATTATTTGGTATACCTGAGCGGATAATGACTGGGACGAGGGACGTATAGGTAATGTCCTGATTACTTACCAGTAATCTTCATTACTCCTATAGTACTTGTCCTCATCACAGTCATTACACAAATCACGCACCCTCCCTCCTTCCCTTTGATAATGCTTAGAAATAACAGAAGGATTTTGGGTAAGCCACACTTATAAAGGACCCAGGAGAGTGGGTATGGATTACTTAGAGTTCTTCTGTGCTGTTTTTTCTGTCTCTGAGGTGAAACCACCTAGTTGTAATGACTGTGACGAGGCCGAGTAGGACTTGGAGTAATCAAGATTACCGGTAAGTAATTGGGACATTTTCATACATTACGAGATGTTGCTGCAGCCGATGGGACGGACTTCTCTGCACTCAGCATCAGATGTTTATGAAAGGATCCTTGGGAAAGCCCTCTGGGGATTGTAGTTCTAAAGAGGCCACTCCTCAAAAAGATGTATAGGTTTCTGGGCTACAAGTAGAAGTAGGCGGATCTCGCGGAGTTTCACTCTGTGCAATTCTATGGAGTCACATGAAAACTCCACAAGATTCTGTCGAGTTCCGGAATCCGGTGGAATCGGCACGTCATGCTGATTTTTTGCTTGTTCCGCGCTGCACAATCAGTTTGAACGGCACTATGCAGCGCGCCAGAGGGCGCTGCTTCTTTACTGTCGCTCGAGTAGATTTTCTACTCAAGCGGCAGCTTTCTCAACGCGAACTGTCATGACCGCCCACGTTTAGAAAATCTCGCCAGGTGCTATCCTAGTGCCTGGAAATCATGCTAGGGGATGGCAATTCTCGCTCACATTAGTCAACTTATTGTTCATGCGGCAGTTGGCTGAGTTTTTCCAGAACTCTGCATTACAAGCGTAATGCGGAGTGGTCAAAACTCCCAAAAATCCGTCAGCAGAGCGGAATTTATTGCCCACCCCTAACTACAGCCCTAATAAAGCAACGTTGCCCTGAGTAACAATGACAGGCACACAGGTCTGGTGCTCTTTCTCAGCATGAAGTAGTGTGTTTGAGGCCCGATTTGCAGGCATGTATGAGCCCAGTAACAGCCACCTTCCCCTGCTCCAGTTGACAAAATGGGGGCTTGTGACGCCACTGGTCCAAATGAGGTTTCATAATGCAAAAGAGTACATTTCTCACTGATTAGTTTAACTTGTATTTATTTTTCATTTCTGAAAGTGGAAGACTAGCAAAATACTTACAGAATATTTTGTTCTTTTTAATCACATATTTGACCCCGACCCCACACTCACTGACCCCAACCACATTGCACTCAGGATCAGAGTTCCCACACTTGTTTAGGTGCTTCAATAACTGGTTTTAATTATTTATTCTCTTTGTTTATTTAGCAAATGTATTTGCAGGCGATTTCTAGCTGTGAAAATTTGACAACAATCACATAGAATCAATAGTTTGTTTCACAGAGGTGTGCTCTGCTGGAGGATGCCTTGTGCCAAATCGAATTCTTTAATCGGAGAAGGACGTAGGCAAAGTGCAGTTGTTGATCTAAGTCTTCCTAACAGAGTGTCTTGGCCACCCAATGTTTCTGATACGGCATAAAATACTAAAATCAATGACTTGCTGAACAGATTGCTTGCCTTGCCCGCGTCACGTGAGCACATTTCTCATTACATCCATCAGCACGGTGGCACTGCTGTGAACTCTCTGTAATGTACTGCTTGTTTTAACTGGGAGAGGTAGGTAAATATCACTATAATAGCACAATGGAAAGTTAATAAGAGCCTTAACCACGCTGGCTCATAGGCCTTCAGAACAGAAGTACCCACTCAACAAATTCGGATGGCAGAACATATATTACTAGAACTGTTACTCGGAGTTCAAGGCACATTTCTAATCAAGCAGAACACCAATATTTATAGGTCTGTCTAACCAGTTGTCACCCTACCCTATGTAATCAATAGAAAAGGAGATTTAAGAAGCACTACTGCGCCCACATGGTAGTTGCCTTGAGTACAGCATGTGATTGGACAGAAGCTTTTTACTTCACCTGAAAAAAGAGTGTTTGTATTTCACTTTGTGCCTTTTGCCAAAATGTCTCAATACAGCGAGACTGGGTTAGTTAGAGCGACAAACTGATGTTCTGTTTATTATCAAAATAATGACAAGACCAGTAGGCTTGACAAATATTGTGAAAAACATATGTTAAAGCCACTATGTTTTAAGGATGAATTGTTATGGCAGTATGTTAGTCTGTAGACTGGCATTGTGTTACATGAAATTTCACAGATTACTGTTGTGGGCAAAGGTTTTGGTATTACTTACCCCTGATAAGTCCAGGGGGTAGAAAATTTGCATTTTTATTATCCTTGTTAAACCCTTTTCGGAGGGTTTTATATTTTTTTGCTAACATGTTTGTCATCTTATGACTGTACAACTAAATGTTGCCTTATGTTTAGTACATTAGGCCTTAGTTAGCTATGGTGACATTCCAACGATCAGATTGGTTCATTGGGAAACATTAGCCTTATTGAGTCTCTGGGCTAATTATATCAATAACATAGGTCTGATCTATTTGTTATGAAACATGTGTGGTGTGTGAAATTACTCCTGTGCAACATTTATCAGGCTCAGTGGTGTGTGTAATATGTCATGCCAACGTCATTAGTAATGTTTTGAATAAAAATAAATAAACAAGACACATAATTCTTGGGCATGGCTCATTATTCACAATTCCTACCTGTGCTGGAAGCCCCGATGACAGCTCATTTAAAGCTTCAAGTGCAGCCAGGGCTTCAGGAGGTTGGATACATTTGCTCGAATATTCCGCTCTGTCACCCAGTTTGCACGTATTAGTAGAGAGACTGAATGAGTTATCTGCTTTTCATCTGGTTGTTCTCCCCAGACAATGTAAAGGTCCCAGCCACCCCATTGAAGCAACCAAAGGCCAGTCACTGCTTTTGGCAGAGTGGAGATCTCTGACTGAGTCCCAGGTCAGAGGTCCTGCGTACCCCTGCTGCCAGGTCCTTCCTGCGCCTTATCTCTCCTGCGCCTGATCCCAGCCAGTCTGAGCTTCAGAACACTTGGGTTGAGAAGAGTAGGGGTCACGAGGGAAACTCCCAGCTTATCTCAGCAGAGATGTTGTGCTGCTTGAAGCTCCTTTGTGTGTAAACCCCAAAGGTCACATGCATATGTAGCTTCAAGGGGTGGAAGAGAAGATCTACCTGATGGCGGAGCTGCCTGCCTCCAGTACCGTGGGAGTTGCTCACCTGCCAGTGTCGAGGGGTGGGGCTCTTAGGTCGACCACCTGGTAACTTCTATTTTTTGAACAAAGGTCAACTCCCGGAGGGGAAGCCTTTCAGGGTGCCGAAACATCTCACAGTGTAGATGGCAGATGGGTGGTGCCACCTTACTCCTGCCTCTCCTGTGCCCTTGATGGGTGAACACTCTGAAGTTGCCTATGACTCTTGGTGATGAATCACCTGGCTCACACATTGATGAAGAATGCAGCTAGATGCATGAGTTAGTGAGACCAGTAGGACACATTTCTCTTTGACAGTTTGAATGAACCTGGAGGCTCCCCAGGTTCCTCCTGGCGCTACACCTGTAGGAGGGTTGTTTGAACTTCAACCACCCTGGGGCCCTCCCAAGATGTAGATGGAGCTGTCGCAGGGGGCTCTGGTCCTTTCATCTCCCCAAGGTAGGACCCTGATCACCCTTTGCAGGACCCCTAGGCCCAGTAAGGAAGTGTGCTGCCAGCCTACCTGCCTCGCCTTGGCAGACAGATGCCCTGATTTCACAGGCGCCTTTCCTAGAAAAGGGCATGCTGCCATGACGCCTGTAGGAAAATGCCTCTTTCTGTATGGTCTCCCCCAAGTTTTTCAACTGATGCAGCTGATTTTTTTACCCTGAGAGGTGATCGAGGCCTGATAACCAGACCTTAGTGCCAGTGCACTGACCCTAAAGTGTATGTTGTATTGCTGTACCCCATTGGAAATGGCTAACTTACCTTTAAGTCCCTAGTAAATGGTACCCTGGTACCCAGGGCATGTAAGTTAGATGGGCATACTAGGACTTGTAGCACTGGCTGTGCCACCCTGGAGGTCCCTCAAATAAACTGGGTCCCTCAGTCCACCACTGCAGGCTGCAAGAGCAGTCCCACACTGCTAGCCCAACTTTGCCACTAAAAGCAATGGCAAAGCCACCACTTCCCCTGTACATGTAGGTTAGTCACCCCTCTGGCAGGCCTACTGAGTCCTAAAGGCAGGGTGCGACGTGTGACACAGGCTGGACATGTATTGTACATGTCCTGACAGGAAATTCTGCAAAACTACTGTTTTTAAGGTAGAAAAACTTGGTCGCCCAATTGGCGAGTACGGGGTTACAAGCTGACCCCTCAGCTGTGCTAACTCCTGAATGGTGCAAACAAATTGGTCACCCCAAGTTGTCGAACAACTCGTTACATTAATTAAGCCCTACTTGCAAGTTGAAATATTGTAACTTGCTGCAGTGTGCAGCGTTAGCAAAGCTGCCCTTTATTGCCTTTAAAACTTCTGTGCCTTCCCGGGCACACATGGAGCCTTTTCCGTGAGACAACCTTCTGCCCTCCTGGAGAGAAATGCTAATGACTCTCTGGAAAAAGAAAAATGAGGGATTGCAGGCCTGGGATTTGTCGCCTCCTTCCTGCAGGACAACACTTGAGTGTTAGTCCCAAAAGGTAGGCTTCAAAGGTGAAGCAGCCTTTGAAGGGCAGATGTATAACACTAGGAGGGAGGGCTGCCCCATTGTTGAGGTAGATAGGCTGACACAGGAAGCAGAGGGGGAAACTAGTTTTTGAATCTTTTCTGTCTTGTTTTGGTGTCAAACAAATTACAACCTCATTCTATAGCCCAAGAAGCAATGGTTTGGTTGAGCGCTGCAATAGTATAATTAAAAAAAACATTAAATTGTCCATTGCGAGTGGTTTGGACTGGATGCAAGAAGTAAGGAATTTGAGCTGGGTTCTTAGTACTACACCCAAAGAAAAAAACAAGGTTTTTCCCTTTGTGTTACTCAAAGGGAGGTTACATGGGTCGCAATTGAATAGATTGTGAATGGAGAAAAAGATGGTCTCTGCTGATGTTTTGCATGAGGTGAAGGAGAGGCGCAGAGAGGCTCAGAGCAAGTATACCACTTCTGAAAGCAAGGCACTTGATGTTGTTGAAGGAGATTATGTACGGGTGAAAATTCCATTTAAGGCAGCGAAGAGGATTACCAGATTTTTGCCACTGAAGAGGGTGTTTCAGGTCAGTAAGTATTCAGTAATATTGGAGGATGGAAAGTGTTGGAACAAGCGCAAGTTATCTGTGGTTCACAGAGAGTGTGAGCCTGGAGCTTTGAAACAAAAGTAAGAGGCGAGCCCGGATGTTGTCTCAAGAACGTCAAGCCGGTGTCCCAACCTACCTGCGAAGCTCCAAGATTATGTTTTATGCTAAGGGAAGACGCATTGCATGAATTAGTGTGCACATATCTTGTAGCCATCTTAAGTAGTTAATTACCTTGTTTTCTTATCCCTTCGTAATATATGGTTTTATAAAAGAAATATTGGATGAAATTGTGGTCATAAATTTTAGTAGCTTAGTCCAAATATTTTGCTAATTTGTTTGTGACCTTTATCAGCATTCTTTGTATTTGCAGTTACGACGTGTATTGTTGTTATTATTATTGTGTGAGGGGAAGATGTGTTGGGATCTGTATCTTGTTGGGTTAGTGGAAAGTAGAACGTGCAGTGATTATTGTGCGTGAGACAGGAATGTTTACAATTGAATAGAGAGAGGCAGTTTATGTCAGTCCATACTACAAGATGCTCCTGAATAAATACTTCACTTAGAGTATTACCTTCATCTAGCATCTATACAAAACCGGTTTCCCCAGCGGCGTGTAGCCCTGAGCTAGCCACACCCTGGGGGGTAGGCTATGGATTTCTGAACACCAAGTGAGGAGTTTCGCCATCTTGGCAGTGAGCAGAATGGTGCATCATTGGATAGCCAGATACCACACTCCACAGGAAGTGGTCACCAGGTGGGAGGGAGCCACATCCTGCCCTGAGGGCACTTTCCGAGCATAAAGAGAGCACCCCTGGCTCCCAGACCTCAATATCTACGGGCTTGGAAAAAGGACCGAAGGAGGACTGCCCTGCTGCACTGAGGGACCAGCAAAGAGGGACTGCACCTGCTGCACCTGGTGGCTAGCAAAGAGAGGGACTGTGCTTGTCGTATTCTGCTCAAGGAGAACCTGTCTCCATCACTCAGTCAAGCCAAGAGACTCCAGCTAACTGGGCTCCTGTTTGCAGCACAGGAACACAAGTGCTGAAGAACAAAGATCCGACACACAGAGTTGCACCTGAGTTTGTTGAACCCAGGAGTGATGTTGGAGAGTTGCTAGGTCCCTCAGAAGAAAGGTTATCGACCTAGGAAGGATTGGCCTGTGACTGCGATTAACGGGCCACTGGTAGTCAAGTGATAACTGGACTTCACCAGACAGGATAGTACTTCGTGTGACGTTCACCCTGCAACCAGGACCCCCTCATCATCTTCGTGGACCGAGGAATCCCTGCAGGAAGACCCCCATCGACCGCGTCTCATCCGCATCATCCTTTGAGCATCTTCAGCATCCTTCAACCCTTGCATCAGGACCACTCCATAGGAATCCATTGCAATGCGGAAGCAGTGCCTAAAACTCCTGAAGGACTGCTGCTTCTGTGAAGGTAACTGTTTTTGAGGACCTTGCCGGTCCCCCTGACTAGCTCCGTGGCGGAGTTCGTCGGCCCAAGTACTTCTAACCGACCACATTGACACTCACCTAAGTTGTCTTTGAAAAAGTTTTGAAGTGCCCAATTCATTGACCAAGGCTGGTTCGAGATTGAGTGAAATTGCTTTGATTTATTATTGCTTTTAAAATCAATATCTCCGGAACCCTACAGTCGATCTTTTCATTCTAGTGTCTTGGAGCCAGATGTACCAAGCTTTTTTGCCGTCGAATCCGACCGTTTGTGACCGCAAAAAAGCTTTTTACAATGTACAAAAGGCAAATTGCGATTCGGCAACTTGTACCGAATCGCAATTTGCGTCCCTTCCAAATACGGAATCAGAATGGTGTGTATTAATGTTTTGCGTCCAAATTCCGGTTGCAATACAGTATACTTTACCACCTGTTTAAAACTGGTGGTAACTAATTTGTAAAGAAAAAGGGGTCCCAAAGGGACCCCTTTCCTTTTGAGAATGTTAAAAAAATATTTTTTAAGAGCAGGCAGTGGTCCCACGGAATACTGCCTACTCTCAAAAATATATCTGCAAAGGTTTATTTTTTATCTTTAAACACATCCTGTTTTCCCTTAAGGAAAACAGGCTGCATAAAAAAAAAAAATATTACTTTTAAAAAAGCAATCACAGACATGGTGGTCTGTTGACCTCAGTAGGCCACCATCTCTGTGATGGCTGTGATTCCAAATGGGTTGCAAATTGCGTCGTACCTTATAAATATTAATGAGGCAGGTCAATTTGCGACCCTCAATGAGTTTCATACATTAGGGATAACAATTTCCTAATTGCGATTCAGAGAGAATCGCAATTTGGAAATCGGTATTCCTAGTGTTTGTATATCTGGCCCAAAATTCTTATAAAAATACAGTCTATTTTTATAAATTAGTGTTGGATTCCTTGAGCGTCATGTCGATTTCTTCTTCTATTGTTTTGGTGCTGTTTAAATGCTTTACACTTGCTCATCTGTGTAAGCCTCTGTGTAAGTAGTGCCATAGCTGCCAAAGGTTGAGCTGAGGGTTTTACAGACAAAACTTACTGGACCTAAAGGTGTTGGTAAGTGTATTACATGGTGAGGTTGCACAAACACACCATATAATACTCCTCATTTCCTCACAGTGCCTGTGTGAAAGAGGGACTTTCTGCTGTGGGAGGCCCCCTGCCACTCAAATCCAGGGGTCAGGCCAGCTCTCTAAGCTTTTGCTTATGACTACGGTCTCTGTTCAGACTTGGCAACTCACTGAATTTAAGCAGACCGTGCCTTATGACTTTTTGGGTTTGAAGCAGGAGAAATCAAAAAAGTTACCAGAGTGATTACAGGTTTGTAGCGGCCAAGCGTTCCTAGCAATGCCACTTTTTGATCCTTCGACGTCAGCTCTTCCTATCCATGTGAAATAGAATCCGCCAAACACTGGATTATCCACCCACTAATAGGGGGTGTGAGCTAGGTTTAGACCGTCATGGGACAGGTTAGTCTTTCCCTACTGATGATGTATTGTTGCAGAAGTAATCCTGCTCAGTATGAGACGAGCTTCAAATACAGACATTTGCTATAGGTGTGGCTGAGACGTCAATGTGCAAAGCTGCCATCGGTGGGAGTCAGAATTCCCTCCAACCATTTTGATACTAGTGTGACTAGGACCTTCAGTTGGCCTGTGATAGTCAGACTAAACAAGGCCGTCTTCATTGCCTCTAGTGCTCCCCATGATCATAGGGTACTAGTTAGCAATGATAGCCCTTCGGGTGGTCTTCCTCCAAGCCTTTTGCCTACTCATCTGCTGTTGCCGAAATTCGTTTTTGTTCACTTTAGGGCACTGTGCCCCTTACCACTGCTAACCAGCGCTAAATTGCTTGTGCTCTCGCCTTAAAACATGGTAAAATTGGCCTAATCCTCATTGTCACATTTAATTTACCTATGAGTCCCTAGTAAAGTGGTACAACATGTACCTAGGGCATGCAAATTAAATTCTACTAGTGGGCCTGCAGCAGCTATTGTGCCACTAACTTAAGTAGCTTTTTAAAGCATGTCTCAGGCCTGCCATTGCAGACTGTGTGCATTTCTAAACTGCCAATATACACTGGCAAAATAAACGTTTTGCCAGGCCTAAACCTGCCTTTTTAATACATATAAATCACCCCTAGGGTAGGCCCTAAACAGCCCACTGGCAGGGTGCAGTGTATTTAAAAAGGTGGACAGTACCTTTGAGTTTTGCATGTCTTGGTAGTGAAAAGCTCCCAAATTCGTTATTCACAACTGTGGGGCCTACCTCTCTCATAGGATAACATTGGATTACCTTATTACATTTAATAAGTGATAACTTTTGATTGGGAACTGGGAGGAAGTAATGTTTACACTCAAAGGAAATGTAATTTAAAATCCTCTTGTTTTAATTTCAAAATAATCTTTATTAATTTTTAATACACAACAAAAACAAAATAAGACTGAAATGAATAAAGAGAAGAAAATATATAAGGTATAAAGGTTGTTCATGGGTCACTATGTCACTTTAAAAGAAAAGATGTGTTTAAATAAACAATGTAAATGCAGGGATGTGGAATTCCTATAGCCTGACGCCCAGGACATATTGTTTGGGGTCAAGGGCAACACATTTTCATGTGCACTTTGTCCTTGGGACAAGTAGGCCCAACCTCTACAGCACAAACCCTTTGGCTGTCAGTTTGCAGTACCACATTATGGATCAGGGAAGGGCATTTTCTGCAGTTAAGGTAATATTTGTATGCATGTGTTAATGCTGTTCAGAATTGTATGTGGTTCATTAATGCAAAGCCTTTATTATTAGGGTGAGCGCTCTAAGTAAATGTTGTTAACTCTGACTGTACTACTGACTGATTCCAGTATAAAAACGTGTACACACATTTTCAATGTTTAGCAATATGAGAATATGTATAATGCTCCCAGAATGCTCTCTGATAAGATGCAAATACTTACAGAACCTTGAAAGAAAGATGGAGGATTCTTTGCTTTCAAAATAAAATGTTCATAAAAAATGCAAGTAGGAAAACAAAACATTTAGCTAAAGTAATGTAAAAGTTTAGGTACCATTTCTTTGCAGCATCATTTAGTAAAATGTGTTGATGTATGCTAGTATTCCCCAAAAATATTCATAATGGAAAATAAGTGTAACCAGTTTCAATAAGATTATAGGAAACAAAAATAAACAAGCATTAGCAAATCCATAGCTCTCAAATTGGTGGTCAGCTTTTTGGTTTTGCCAGTGCGTGACTTGTTTTGGCATGCTTTTTGTAAAGCCTTATTGGTGTGGGAGCTGCTGGACCCTCACCATCATAACAAACATTGGCAAAAGCAAAAAAAATTCGGTCTCAAAAAGCACACATTGCCAAAGTAGTTCCTGGCACTGAACAAAACTATTTTGTGAGCCGATATGCTCTTTCTGAAAGAGCAGAAGGCTGTCACTCACAGTGAAGCCTGCCGATAGACCGAGAGAGAGATACAGAATTTTAATAAGCACAAAAGGTCATGGTTAATGCCAGACCTAATTAGGGGCCCAATTATTAAAGAAAGTCTCAAAAGTGCACCCATGGTATATGTCCTTGCGTTAAGTGCAGATATACGGCTTTCATGAATTCACAAAAATTTACAGAAGTAGGCCAAGAAATTGTACTCCTAGAAAATATTTGTGAGCTGCATTTTAGCATGAGCAAATATACACGTGCAGATTTGCTCATGCAATAATCTAAGTGTTTGCAAGTTCACTTTCTCTCCAACCACTTTTTTTCCCAACCCCGGAAGAAGTTTTACGTCTGCCTTTGTCCAACCTTCCTCAGTATGGGAAAAGATTAGAGAAGAGTTGGTGAAAACCCTTAAAACACGCAAGTTAGTAGGTTTGCACAGACTCAAAACGGCATTCAAACCCTGGAACTATTGCTTACCACTACTTTCAGCCCCAGTCTGTAGATCTTCAGAAACGCGGCAACATATGGGAATTGCTAGTATTCAAACCCTACTATGATATGAGCCCTGGCATAATCAGTGAGGCTATATCAGAGCTCTTATATAATGAGATTGCTGCCATAATGTGTCGCCGCATTAGATGGCACAAAAGGGACAAGTGGATTTTGTTACAAGACAAGTAGATTTATGAAGCAACTTGCCCATGGACGAGTAGATATTTTATTAAATTCCACACCCCTGCCTACTATGATATGAGCCCTGGCATAATCAGTGAGGCTATGTCAGAGCTCTTATATAATGAGATTGCTGCCATAATGTGTCGCCGCATTAGATGGCACAAAAGGTACAAATGGATTTTGTTACAGGACAAGTAGATTTATGAAGCAACTTGCCCCATGGACGAGTAGATATTTTATTAAATTCCACACCCCTGTAAATGTCAATCCATGCATAACCTCAGAATAAATGAATTCTTGAAATTAATACATAAAAGGGAATCAGCAAAAGTGGTAGGCACAAAGAGGAAATGGAAAGGTCAATTCTGTAGCTCGGAGCATCCGTATCACTCACAAAAATGCAAATAAGAATCAGCCATACCAAATGTTAAAGTACAGACTAAGGACTATCAGCTTATGGAGCTTTGGTGGCAGTGAAATAGTTATCTAAGGATTTCCATATAGATGTGGGTTGTGGTTGTTAGACCAACGTTATCCGCACTCCTGATGTGTGACACCCAGTTTAACCAAGCTTGAAAAGAAGATTTGTTTGTGGTCTTCCAGTTGGAGGTGATAGTTTTAACTGCAGGTGACAACAGAAGATCGAATAGAAGACAATCAGTGGGGCACTTGATGTTAGGGTCAAGAAAGCCTTTGATAACAAATGAAAATTCCTTCTTGGGGCATATATTTAAAAGTTTTCAGATAAAGGAAAAGACATTGTCCCAGAAGGGGCCTACTGATCTGCAGTGGAATCTTTGATGAGCGAGGTCTCCATTTTCCTCATTACAGTTCCAGCAAATGGGGCTTCCCAAGATTTCCAGAGTGTGTAGGTGGGAAAGTGTCCAGTAGACTTTGTGTATTAGACAAAATTTGGCTAGGGAGAGTACTGGTGACATTTTATGTGAGGTTACTGATATCCATATGGCATTCCAATCGGACGCAGATGTGAGATTAGAAAAGTAAGTGTCCCAGCATTCCGTTATGTTTTTGTTTGCCCTCGATTATTTAGGTTGTAATAAGTGATAGAATTTGGAAACAGGGTGGCCTAGCTTGCTAAGGTCATAAATGAGTGATGGAATGGACGGATCTCTGTAATGGTGTTTAGATTTAGTAATGGGCATCTTAAGTTTGATGAAGTTGTAGGATTGCTGACCCTCCAACAGGTATTGTGTTTGAAAGTTCAAGAAGGTTAGGGGAGAGGTTCTGGAACCTAGTTGTTGAGGGAAAAAGAGACCTTTTGTGATCCGTGAGTCCCACTAGAGGGTCTGGCCTTCATATGTGATGTTTGAGTTGTGCCAGAGAGAAGCTAGAGTGGAAAGATTAATCTGTGAAGGTAATTTTTTATTAGTGTTAATAGGGCATGTCTGGTCTTTTTGAATATGTATTTGGAAGTGATGAGATGTTTACGGTTGATGGTGAGTAGAGTTACATGATCTAAGTTGTCCAAGATGGCTATCTCAACCTCCAGCGAAGTGGGTGCGTAGTAATCAGGTGTCTTAAACCAATGACTTCCTTGTTTGGCTAAGAAGTCTGTCTGGTAATCTCTAAAATTGATGAGATTGACACCTCCTAGTGTATTGGGCAGGCAGACTTTTTTCAATGCTATTTTAGCTTTTTTACCTTGCCAGATATAATGTGTGATTAGTTTATCTAGTTTACGATGGAAGTCGTCTGAGAGTAATAGAGCCCTGATATATTGGGCTTGTTTTTTATGTCTAGGAGTAGAGGTTCAACAGGAAAAGGGTAGGGGGAAGCAGACAACCCTGTCTGGTACCTTTTTCTAGTTTAAGTGGTTGGGACAGGGAACTATTAGTACAGATATGGGTGCTTGGATTACTATATAAGGCCATGATCATTTTTATAGGTCCATCACCCAAGTTAAAGGTTTTAAGGGTTTGGTCGAGAAAGGACCATAATATCCTATTGAATGCGTTGTCGGCGTCAAGTGCTATCGCTACAGAAGCTGATGTAGGTGATTTTGCTTTATCTAAGACATGGCATAGGAGACGGGCATTATCGTTCGACATTCGTTTTTTAAGAATCTGACTTGTGTATTACTTATTAATTGTGGTAACAAAAGATTTAGGCATTGGCTAGTATTTTTGCATATATTTTACAATGCAAATATATTTATGAGATGAGTCTGTAGTTTTTGAGGAGTAATAGGTGCTAGCAATAACATGGGTAAACACGGGATCTCAAAGTGACGCTCACCTGCCAGTGAGACACGGTATCTTAAGTCAAAAAATTAGAGAGTGGTGCACACAAGGGAGGAGTGTTTACCCTACACTCCTAATCAGACATCCTAAAGAAAGGAGTCCTATACAAAGTCAAACAAACCTTAGGCACACACTACATATAAATTATATATCAAAGGTTTTCACAATTTAGTATTCATCAAGCTCGCTTAAGTAATTCCAATTTCCACAAGAGAGTTATAGTCATCCAAATCTTGGACTCCAGAGATCTTTTATTGTAGATCATTTTCAGTGTTCAAGTAGCCAACACGTGTTTCAGTCGGATTAACGACTTCATCAGGGGTACAATAATTAATAAAGATAATCATGGATGACATTCCCAATATATGCCAAACATGTTAGATAACTACATTTTCACCACCAGCTCCTGTGAGTTTGTTGTTATCACATGCGTCCTCATTACATATACATACTTTAGTACATGTGAGCATGAGTGCAACAAAATTGATGTTCTATGTACTAGAACTCTATCTATCAGTAGCATGTCTTTGTTGATTACATAGGTGCAGACAAAAACAGGGATTTATTTAGGTAAAGGTTTAAAATAAGATCATGAAGCTTTCCTTTAACAAGTGACACTGCATCATTAGGCATCTAAACAGTGTTTGAAAGCGATCATTGTGTCCAATATAGCCTATACATAGATGCGATGCTAGTAGAAGTAAAGCGCACCATACGAGGTCACAGTAATTTGAGGTGACATCCATAAGGGAAATCAAGTGTTGTACCTTACAACCCCATGCAAGAGTAGGCATGGGATGGCTAGTCGCCCCATACCTGTAGTTGTCTTTTACGATCAATAGTAAGCACAGCTGTGCTTAATGAGGGAGGCTAGTATACCACCTAAATATCCAAAAGAAAGGGCCATGTCAATTTGTGTCAAGCGGGAACCCCAATAATGGTCTCGCCGTAGAAAGCAATCAATCACCCCAATAAATGTTCTCGCCGTGTTGTTAAATCACCAATGCAGAAATTCGTTAACAGTAATCCAGGTAACAATCTGTAGAAAGCCCAGATATCTATAATCATTAGTTAATTTATAGCAGGCAGCCCTATATTAGCCCTATAGTCCTATATTTCATAGAAGCAGTACTAGCGAGCAATACTTAACTCACCCAGAGTAGTTTGTTTCAGTGTTTAGTCCCCGGTAAGTAAAAGTTTTCAGTTCGTAGTTAATAGATGCCAGGTCCTTGTGCAGAGTATTTTAATTCAGTGTTAAAAACCCAGTAGGTAAAGTATTCGGTTCGTAGTTAATAGACGCCAGGTTCGTGTGTGACCCCTGTAAGGTACAGAGTTAAAGTGTATCACTAAAAACGAACAGTCTGAAGAATAGGGAGGACAGTGTATATGAGCCTGTCTCATGCTTACCTCTACGGCTTATCTTGTGGCATAATCGATGGCGTTCTGAGTACGCGCCATGTTGATTCTTGGCTATAAATGCCAAAGAAAGAGAGAACGGACTAACTTGGGAAAACCACCTGAGAAGGCTTACGTTAAGAAATACGCCATATTGGCGTGGATATTAGTGACTGGGCATAAAGGCGTATCGGCAAACCAAGCCTGCGGTTAATTCTAAAATTCACAGCATAGTTGCAAGATTTATAAAATGAGTGCTATTGTAAACAAAAGGCAAATGTACTTTAATAAATAGAAACAACTCTGTAACGTGTACATTGCATAGTAGGTATATTTATGCAGGTCAGCAATAGTTATGGTCACGCCCCTAGAGATAAAAGTGGTGAGTGAGAGTGTCAATACCGCAAAGGTAACGTCATATCAAAGCATGATGGAAGCTGGAATCTGCTCAAGTCCTAAGTATACTAATACTGCCACTAGTATTGACCCTTATGTCAGTGTCTCTAAAGCTATCACCGCTTATAGTAGATGGTAATGGTATTCATATTTGGCGTGCCAAGGTAAGGAATAAAATCAGTAAGGTATATTTGTAAAGGGAAGGTTAACACTACATATTACCATGTCGCTAGTAAGTTCCAGATTCTGAAATAAAGAAGGTCAGACTCAATATAGTGGGTTCCAGATTGAAAGAGTAATAAATTCTAAGATAGTATATGTGTAGAATATTCACCATGCACATGCATCCAAGTGCTAGTGACCTCGCAACAGGTAACGCAATCCAAGTACTTACAGATACAATGTTTATCACTTAGATTTGTTATGAAGGTAACAGATAATAACATACAGTTGAAGTTTTAGCAGTGAAAAATCACATATATTTACACATATTGACATATCAATCGCCTAGAAAGAATTGAAGTTCATGATCGATATTGAGCCAGTTTTCCACGGACCATAATTACAATATCCACATAGCCTCTCTATGTCTTAAGGTGAGTTCCCTATTTCCCCCTCGGGGATCTCTAATAGTGTGATCTATGCCACAGAATTTGAAGCTCCTGTGTTCCTTTTGTGCTGGGCATTCCTTGGCGTGGGTTGCGATGGGATATCGTGCATCATTGGATTCGACTGCTCTCAAGTGCTCACCCACCCTGTCTTTAAGGCATCTAATAGTGCTGCCCACATATGTTCGGTCACACTTGCAAAAAATGAGGTACACAACATATTTGGTGTTGCATGTAATGTTTTGTAGTATATCAAAGGTCTCCACATCTTTAACTGCAAATTGCTTGGTCTTATGCATTGCCCATCTGCACATTCCGCAATATCCACATTTGTAGAAACCGGCCATATGCACTGTCAACCAGTTTTCTTTATGTTTGTGTTTGGGGTAACTAGGACTATGGAGATTTCTAAGTGTCGGCCCCTCTGAAAAGTAATGTCTGGTCTCTCAGAGACGTGGCCTCTAAGAAGCCGGTCCTTAGTTAGTAAATGCCAGTGTTTTTGTAGGTACTTCCTGAATTGAGAGGAGAGTCTGCTGTAATATGTAATCAGTCTGACCTTATTAGGTCCTACCCGTCCTTGCTGTTTCATAGTGAGTGTCCCTGGTCTGCTCGTCTTGGCAATTCGCTTTCTGGCAGCACTGACTACGTGATGGTTATAGCCTCTTTGTAGGAACCTCATTTCAATATCATTAAGTGCTATCTCACATTCCTGGTCATCACTGCAATTGCGTCATGCCCTTATCATCTCCGCGTACGGGATAGCGTTTATTTGGCATTTGGGATGAGCGCTCAAGGTGTGTAGTACTGAGTTGCAGGATGTAGGTTTGCGAAAAGTCTACTCTGGATTTTATTGTTGGCAATGTACAACTTAACGTTGAGGAAGATAATACTGTTTCTGCTATGTTGGTGTGTAAACCTGATATTATACTCATTACCATTTAGATACGTGCAAAAGTCCTTTAATCGTTCCACACTACCAGTCCAAATCATTAGACAGTCATCTATGTAACAACCCCAATAGAATGTGATTATTCCAAGGTGTACCCTTAGGACCCCAGATCAGCTCTCTCTCCAGCCCCCCCATGAAGAGGCAGGCGTACGAGGGAGCGAATCTGGAACCCATTGTTTTTAAGAATGAGCTCCGTCATCTGTAATAGCATGTCTGTATGTTCCCAAAGGCTAGCTGATTTTTGGTTAAGTATCTGCCGCAAGGCTGCCAGTCTGTGATCATGTGATAGGTGCTTTCCTTCCTTGGGATCACTACAATGTTGGCTTCTGCTGTGGTCCCCTAATAACGCCAGGAGTTGCAAAGTGTTTAAATAAATCTAACATGGTTGGTTGGAGTGAATGGGCGAATGTTTTATAAAATTTGGCTGGAAAACCATCTGGGCTGGGAGCTTTGTTCTCTTTAAGAGTGCGGGGTGTATCAATAATTTCCGTTAAGGAAATTGGTTTGGATAAGGACGCTTTGTTTTCCTCTGACAAATGAGGTATTTGTAATTTGTTTTGGTTATCCTTACATTGATCCGGAGTAATCTTTTGATCGTCAGAATATAAAGTCTAGTAAAATTGCCTACATTTTCTGAGGATTAGTATGGGTTTCATTATTGCTATCTTTAATTACGGTTATCTTATTTTGTTTCTTTTTGTGTTTGAGATAAGAGGCCAACATTTTGCCAGCTTTGTTGGCTTTTGCAAAGTTTGAGGTCTTTAGATTTGTTTAACCACACACCAGCTTTTTCACTTAAAATCTTGTTGTATTCATATTGTTTGTGTGTGAGTAGGGAGAGAGTGTTTTTATCTAGGTTTTTAATGTGTGTTAACTCAAGTCGTCTAATTTCTTCTTTGAGTTGCAACAGTAAGGCATTATTCGTTTTGTTGATTCTTGCTTTCATGTCAATAAGGGCTCCTCTCAGTGTTGCCTTGAGAGAGTCCCAGAATGTCTGTATGTTTGTGTCGAGTGAAGTATTGTCAAGGATGTCATTTGATATAATTTCTTCAATTTTCTTTATATTGTCGGTATTGGTTAAGGCATCATTATTGAAACAGCAAATCTTAGTGTGTGCTTTAGGATTAGCACCAGACAAAAGTGTGTTAATATAGGAGTGGTCCGAGAGCAATCTCTGTAATATATTTCTTTGATCTATTACATTTGTATAAGATACTGAAATGAGAATGTAATCGATTCTTGTGTAGGAGTTATGTGGTGCAGAGTAGAAAGTATAATCCCTGGAGTCAGGATGTTGTTCTTGCCAGGTATCTTTGAGATTGTATTTAGAACATATTTTTGTAGAATTTTGTGGGCTTTAGGTGGATGATAGTTACAGGTGGATTGGCGATCAAGGATCGTGTCGAGTGGCAGGTTGAAATCCCTATCTACAATGATAAGTTCTTTGGAGGGTATACGCCCGATCTTGTCTGATTTTTTATTCCAGGAGGAAGTGTCATCATTATTAGGGCCATATATATTCACTACATGAAATAGTGATTCCCCTCTGCATAGTGTAGTAGTGATCAATATACCGTCCTCATCTATAGAACAAGTTTCAAGTGTAATGTTGGAGCGTTTAGAGATCAGTTTAATAACCCAATTTTTTTGTGTACATCAGGGGAGTAGTACATTTCAGAGACTCAATTATTTTTAAGGGTATCAGCTTCCTTGTCATTGTTTCTCAGCTCTTAAAGGAAAATGATGTCTCCTTTGGATTTATAGAGGTAGTCCATTATTTTGCGTCTTTTTACTGGATGGTTTAATCCCTTGACGTTCAGGGATACAATGTTAAGATTGTCTGTAATTGCCAAATCAGTCATGACTCTGAGGTGAGTGATATTGAGTCAGACTGCCAGATATATATATATAGGACTTCAAAATGTGTAAGTTGGCTATAGTGTATATCAGAGAGTGTAGATTCTAGACATGGTAATGGGTATAAGGGGCTATGATCTTCCCAAGTGTGATTGAGTCAGTGAATATACAACATGTGGCACATAGTCTACCGAGATGACAATGAGGATAAAGGGTTAAAACCTTACCAGGTGAGAGTTAAATCGGTGAGTATGGAAACATTATTGATACCACTTTCTAATTTTACAAAAGTGATGTGATAATGTGAAAACAATAAAGAAGGATTAAGATTATGAATAGCAAATACACAAAGAAAATATAGGAGAAAACACACATCCCTACCCCCTTGTACATCCCTATCCACCTCCCCCACAACAATCTAACACAGAGGAAGTAACAACGGAGAGCGTCCGTCCCCCAGCAAGGAGCAAAAACATATGTAGAAGACTGTTCACCACTGAATTAGATGTAAAACGACCATATATGAAGAAAATTGAATATAATTTCTGAAACAGTTTGAAAGTCCATAAACAGCTGCCAATGAACTAGATGCATTACAGCAGAAAGAACTATATGAGACGCAAAATTAGATATAACGTCTAGTACATTTTGAAGGTGCGTAAATAACTGCCGTTATGAAGTGTGTCGTAAACATTTGACTTAATATGGTATAAAAGGAGGGTAACAACAAGAAGCATCAATTTGTTAAGACAAAAGTCTCACATTCTAAAAAAACAGTAAAACAAAATCCGAGCAGATCAATGAGGTCATATCATAGTGTCTGAAACAGTGGGCAAACAGCAAACAAAACAATTAGTTCAGAGCATAGTTGGTTATTGGTTACAACCATTTGTATGAAACAAAATCTATGTATAGTCAGACAAAGCAATGTATTTGGTCAAGTAAGAAACCATGGAAGTAAGGTATACTTATCCAAACCATATACATAGTTGAGATTATGAGTAATGGTCAGGAATGCTGCGAACATTGAAGCTACCAAGAAGTCAATCATGATTTCCTTTTATTGGAGGTGGATCTCAAGAATTCCATTTCTTTTCGGAGATCTCGTCTAGAAAGTTTGACAGGTATTTGGGATCTTCAAAGGTAGGGAACTTGCCTTTTACCATGGTTTTGAATCTCGCTGGGCCTGCAAAGGAAAATTGGAGTTTCTTATCCTTTAGTCTATCCTATAAAGCCAGTATCCCTTCCTGATCTCAACAGTTGTTTTGGAGTAGTCTTATGAGATATATGTTCCAAATAATATGTTTTTTCTTGTGCACGTAGGCCAGTATTTTCTCAGTATGCTGAAAATGTAGCGATTTACAAACTATTGGTCTTGTTGTATTCCTAGTGGGTGGCCTGAATGTTGGGACTTTCTCTAATTCAAATTCTTTGGAGAACTTTAGACCAGTGACTTGTGGGAGCCACTTCTCGACGACAGATATGCAAGGAAAACTTTGCTCATTGGACCCTGCAGATGTTTGCAAATTTTTTAACCACAGGTTTCAAGCGTTGATGGTTTCATCTGCAACAAGACTAATCCTCCTCTCAGCGAAGTAACTGATTTCTTTTGGCGCAAAGAGTGCTAAGCTAGAGGTGCTACACACATTCACATGCTGTTATAAGTAAAAGATGCCCCGAAGTTCTAACTGACACTGATGAGTCTGTCTTGTCCTTCATACAACAGTATGTGACATGCACCATCCGAAAAGACACTGCTGACAAGGGTTTGAGACAACAAGTTCCTACGATTTCAAAATCATGGATGTGAAAAATACTGTAACCAAAAACATCATTCTTGTTGCATTCGCACTCCAGAATCAAGCGCTCCTTTTTCTAATGGGGTATCCTGCTCCACATCTTTAGCCCTGGTGGGACAGGAGTCCCAGGGCACGACGCGGTTATTCCTCCCTTCAGCGCCATCATCAAAGGGGACTGCAAGTCCCAGAGGCCAGTGCGACACCCGCAGTCAGTGAGGGGGAGGCGTTGCCATCGCGCTTAAAGCGCTGCCTCTCACCCGCGGCGCGGACATCATTCTTGTTGCATTCGCACTCCAGAATCAAGCGCTCCTTTTTCTAAGGGGGTATCCTGCTTCACATCTTTAGCCCTGGTGGGACAGGCGTCCCAGGGCACGACGCGGATATTCCTCCCTTCAGCGCCATCATCAAAGGGGACTGCAAGTCCCAGAGGCCAGTGCGACACCCGCAGCTGCCGTCAGTGAGGGGGAGGCGTTGCCATCGCGCTTAAAGCGCTGCCTCTCCCCCCGCGGCGCGGGACATCATTCTTGTTGCATTCGGACTCCAGAATCAAGCGCTCCTTTTTCTAAGGGGGTATCCTGAACCACATCTTTAGCCCTGGTGGGAATGGAGTCCCAGGGCACGACGCAGCTATTCCTCCCTTCAGCGCCATCATCAAAGGGGACTGCAAGTCCCAGAGGCCAGTGCGACACCTGCAGCTGCCGTCAGTGAGGGGGAGGCGTTGCCATCACGCTTAAAGCGCTGCCTCTCCCCCCGCGGCGCGGGATGCGCGTGGGCCGTGCCCGGGCGAAGCCCGGGCCAAGGGTGGGCCCGTCCTAGCCCGTCATCGCCAGGAAGAGGCAGGGCAGAGCCAGACCCCTTTTAATCACATTTCTGGGACACTTTTTGTTTTTTTCTTCTTCTTCTTCTCCACAAAAAACTTCTTGAAGACATTGTTTAAGGTACTGTGTTGTCTTTAGGTTGCGTAACCCATTTTTGTGACTGCTACTTACTTCTCTCTGGGCGTCCTAAAATTAACTATGTTTTAAACCTCCCTGTAAATCCCTTGTCTTCAGTAGTCAGTCTAACGTGTAGTGAAAGCTATCCTTGTTTCCCTCCTTGTTGGCACTAATAACTTATTTGTGAACTTGTTGTTGACCCAAAGTAACTCCCTTCAAGGTAGGAATGGGCAAAAGAAAAAATATGGAGAGTTCAGGGGGCTACCTGCCCTGCCAGCGGGGTGGCCAAGGGGAAAAAGGCTAGGAAAGCAGCAAAGAGTGCAACTGTTACCAACAACTGTGTTATGAATAGAATTGACAATCTTATTACGGAATGTGAATGGCTTCTAGGAGTTGAATTGCCAGTCCCTTCTGATCATGTTATTTCCGCACAGGATAAGGATTCTATCCCCCTGCGCCCTACTACTGTTCCCCTGATGTTCCAAAAATCTATTCGTAAGGGTGTAGGGAGCGGTCATGAGACTACAATATCGGGCCCAGAGTCACACTCATTAACCAATACTCCATCCCCATTGCCCTCACTTCCTGCTCATGAAGCTGTGGGCTTTCTTGAACCCTCAATTATTTGCACGAATCGATATGCAGCACTGGCCGGGGAGCTTGACTCCTGTGAGGAAGTGCAACCCCTACAGCCCCCCCCCACCAACGAAAAGAGCTCATTTGAGATAGGCTCCACTTGTCCTATTTCAGCACAGTCACTTATCCACATTGTTATTTCACTTAAGGAGGAGGTTGGGTCATTGAAGATGATGATCGAGGAACTCGTGGCCACCGTCAAAATCCTAGTTCATAATAGCACATTGCATACGCCAGCAGCTCCCCCATTATGCAACCCACAACAGGCACCCAAAATAGGAGATCCTACAAATAGAGGCCACTCACATGTTCCTGTAATTCCACCTCGACGAGCCACTATGACTTCGACTCTCAAGCAGACAGGCTCCTTTGATGTTCATCCTCCTAATACCCAGCAAAAGCAACTTTTTTCACAAGTTACGATAAATCATAATAGGTCTACCAATGCCTTAATAGATCCACTCATGGGCATCAATGCTCAAATCCAACAGAATAAATAATCCACCTACCCTCCTACAAAGGTACAGACGGTCTTTTTGGTTAATGTCCTAAAGTTGCCCCTGGCAGTAGAATGGAGAATGTTGAATCTTTGAAAAATAAATCCATACATTGGTTACGTCACGTCAGGGGTTGCGTTCGCTGATTAAGGAAGATATAATTAGGGCACGAAGATGCATGTCCAAAAATAATCCTACAGACTGCATCGAACTTACCTTGACCTGGCGGAGAATCTTTTGGCGTTAGAGTATAGGTCCTGCCCCCCGGATTCTTCATCCATCCAGATTAGGCGCTTCCCAACAATTACTGCAGCAAGGGTTTATGACAATGTACTACCATTTCCCACATTCAGAGGGTCCTCACTTGAGTCGGTAGATGGACTATGTTTCGATTTACACCCACGGCAGGAATTAGAATCCACCCTAACCATCAGCATCCGAAGCCCCCTAGAACTACCAAATCATGTATTGTCCCTGAACAATCTCAAACTAGGATAACAGCCAATAGAAACAGTAGTCACCCCGAATGTAGTGCAAGGGATCATGGGGACGCAGTAATTGGCAATACCTTTTCCACATCTCCTGCTTTACCCCCTTTGGTCGAACGAAACCCTTTGGGTAATGGAATTCCAACTTCCCAGTTAAAGATACTCTCCTGGAACGTAGCAGGGCTCCAAAATAAAATGTCCTTACCTGATTGGAACGATTTGATCGAGGAACATCACATCTGCATATTCCAAGAAACGTGGAGCCTAGTCCCACTATATAAGTCTGGTTATATTTGCTTTTTTACTTCTGCCGTTCACACGGGGAGGGGGCGGCCCTCTGGAGGTCTTATTGTTTGGGCCAAAATCGACATGGGCTGTAAAATCACCGAGCATCAATGTGCGAGCCCGGATATTATGTGGCTCTCGATCAAGGGTAGTAGAGGTGGTGAAACTCTTGAGCTGTTTAATGTTTATATAAGGGGGACTCCTGGGGGCAAAGCATCAAATATTGTCATGTTACTGGAAAAGGAATTATCCAACTGTCCTTCAGATTCATATATTATGATTGCTGGGGATTTTAACTGTACTTTCGAGCCTCTAAGTTCTGAAGATTTGTTGGGGGTAGATGAATACGACGCCAAGTGGGGTGTCCCATTGTTAAATATACCCCTATCAAGAAGTGGTCCCAGGTAGCAATTCAGATCAGTGCACTCACTCTCGAAGTTGGATTAAGGGCTGTGAATGGTAGAACCCCTCTGACGTTGCAGGGGCCAACACATATAACAGAGTGTCTTGCCCCTCTCGTATTGACTATATTTTAGTCGACATCAGACTCTGGAGATCCATAATAGATATGGAAGTGGTTCCTTCTACTGATAGTGACCATAATACGTTAAGCATGATTATGGAATCGACCTGGGCTCCTTCTTTTCCCCTAATTGAGGGCTCAGGATCCCTCATGAGGACAAAAGAATTGGTCCCCTCAAACTGCAGTAGGTACCTTAAATGGCCAAGAGTTGTTGCACAAGAATCCCAAATGGCTGAGATCAGGCACACACTCAGTGAAAATACACTTAAACTGCGGGAGGCCTTGAGTGAAAAGGATGGCTTGTCTAGGGTCCCAGAATTATATGAAAGTATGACGATTCAGTTGAGGTCCTTTTTATCATAGTGAACCATGCTGGTAAACCAGCCGCATGTCGCAAAAACTGCCGGACTTGGTTTAATGGGGACTGTAGACAGAAAAAAAGGCTTTGATTTTAGCAATAAAAAGCAGAAATTGTCCCTTAATTATGGAAACTAGAAAGGACTACAAAACTGCTATCATCCATGCAAAACTTGAGTGGGATGAGACACATTGGCAAAACCTAAAGGATGCAAGTGTGGCCAGGGATCCCAATCTTTTGGGAATTTGGTTAGGCGGTCACGTAATAAAGATTCTGATTCAATTGCTAACCATATTGCAAATCAAGATTGGTTTAATCATTTTGGGAAACTTTACTCTGGGCCTAGCCCAACCCTCCAAGTTGGGCTAGTGGACCACCTAAGTAGTTGTCCCATTTCGGATGTCATCGATCTTTTTAAATCAGAAGAAGTAGAGGCGGCCATCAAGAAAATAGTTCCAGCCAAAGCTTCAGGCCCGGATGGTCTTCCGGGAGATCTTTTTCTTGCAGACCCCCCAATTGGGCAAATTATATCACGCTTTTAATTAATTCCATTGTAAAGGGTAGCGCAGTACCTGACTCATGGAAAGGTGCAGAGGTGGTACCTATTTTTAAAAAAGGTGCAGGGACGATCCTGCCAACTACCGCCCAATCAGTTTGATTGATGCCATGCAGAAAGTAGTTGGCAGGGTGTTACTTCAGAGAATTCACCACTGGGTGGATGATAAGAATATCCTCTCCCAGTACCAAGCGGGTTTCAGGGCCTGTACAGGGACAGTGGACCAAGCATTTAGATTGCTTTTAATCTACTGGAAGGTTGTTTTAATTGGCAAGGGCAGTCTTTATTTGGCCTTTATTGACCTGAAGACTGCCTTTGATTTAGTACCCCGTGAGCGGATGTGGCACCTATTAGATGATATGGGGATCCCTCCGATGGTTCTGAATCTGCTGATACGCCTTCACGAGGGCAATTTTGCCCAAGTGAGGTGGGGTGCTCAAGACCAGAAGACAGATAGGATCCCTGTAAATAGAGGAGTGCGCCAGGGTTGTGTAATGGTGCCCACCCTGTTCTCCTTATATATCAACGGGGTGGTTAGTTTTCTCCAAGAATTTCCATCTGATGCCCCTTCCCTGGCAGGAGACAGGGTTCCTACTCTGCTCTTTGCGGACGACACTCTCCTCATGTCCAAAACCCCGGCTGGGCTCCAAAAGCTCCTAGATAGATTTAATCTTTTCTCTGAGTCTAGGGGCTGATTGTTAACACCTCCAAAACTAAGCTTTTGGTGTTTAACCCCTACAGGCCATATAGAGTTAATTTTACATTAGATGGGACCCGTTTAGAGCGAGTTACAACGTTTGACTATCTAGGTATCCGGCTTGCTGAGAAAATGCATTGGCGGCATCATATCGATAAAATGCTTTTGAGCCACAAATGTGTGGCAGGGACGTTAGCCAGAGAACATCGCTCCTCCCAGAGCAGACCTGTGGCTCCCGCCCTTACGATTTATGCAGCCAAGGCAGTTAGCTCAGCCCTATATGGTGCTGAATTATGGGGTTTTGACAATGTGGACGGAATTAGTAGATCTGAACATAAATTCTTAAGAGATCTAGTGATGCTTCCTAGCAAGGTACCACTTAAACCCCTGTTGAGCAACATGGGTAGGCGCTCTTTAAAGACATAGCCAGGTTACGGCCCCTGTTATTCTGGGCACGCCTACGCCGGACCCCTGAGTTTGCTAGCTATGCCTCTGCGCTTACGAATTGATGGCCCTAGATGGCAACCAAAGAATCAGTTGGCTCCTCAATCTTAAAAAATCACTCCTTGCGCTTGGTCTTAGGGGTCGTGGGAAACCCAAATCCCGCCTAGTAAGACTGAGCTTAAAAACGATATTAGGCATGGGTAGATGCCCAAGAGCTCAGCAATTCGAGCTTAGGAAGGCTCACAGAAGAATTCTATCTCCACAAGCAGCGCATATTTCTAGAACCTTACTTAGATTTTATCCGGACGCCACGTGACAGGGCTCTTTATATTCAGTTTAGGGTAGGCACACTCCCGGTACGAGAGCTAACTACAAAGTGGAGCGTCCCACATCAGACAACAGGGGACTGCCCCTGCTGTAAGGCGCCTTCTGAAAGCTTGGGTCACTTTATGTTTGCCTGCCCTGCCTATAAGAGGGCTAGAACAAGATGGCTAAAAGCAATTTGTAGCCTATTGGGCACCTATGAACATAGTGTTGCTTTGCGCATTCTGAAATCGGACTCAAGGACCCTCTTTGCCTGTGGCGTGGCCAAGTATCTTGGTCGCGCTTGGATAGTAAGGTTTAAATCTCTACGTCTGACACTTTAAATGAATTATTATGTTTTTATGTTTTTATTCTGTGGTCAATTGGCCTGTTTACTTCTATGCACTGTCACTTTATACATCACTTTGCACACAAGCTGGATTTTAATTAATTTTATCATTGTACAAAGTTTTTATTTGAAACAATTTGCCCTTATTATCTTCTGGAAATTTGAATGTACTGTTTTTATGAATTGTATACTTTTCCATGATCATGGTTTGTCTGATAACTTATATTTTTATTGATGATTGCATGAATGTCATTGCTTTTAAGATACTTGTTATCGAATAAAGCTATCTTTGACTTGACTTGACTTGTAACCAAAAATACAGATGGAAAGGAAAATTTTCCACAAGATATAATTTTAGATTCCCACAACCTGTCATCTCAGAAGGAAGAGTGAACAGCTTTTTGTTTGCAGTGAGACACACTTTGACATGGAAATCACCCAAAAATACATGCAACCTGAGAAGAACAGAGGCTTCCAAGTACATCAATGACTACAACCTTGTGATTCTGAAGATGTGGGATCCAAATATCGATCTACAATTTGTTGCAGACAGCTCCATCGCTGTTGCTTGGCACGTCATTTCATACATTACTAAATCAGAGAAGACATAAATTAAAGAGATATGGGAGGAGGGTTCTGCTGTGATTAGTCTTACAAAAAAATTGTACAGTTTCAGTTAGAAAATGCTTTCCCACAGATAAATCGGATCCTGTGAATGCTTTGACAGGTTGAGCTCGGCTAGTTTGATATTCAAGTCAAGAGAAATTGTTTGGGTAAGCTTAGGCTTTGCAAATAGTTGAAATATTCAAGTTTTTTCCAGAAATACGGTACCTTGCACAATATGATCCTGAGAGTACAGACATTCTGAAAACTAACATGCTGGATGCATACTACCCAAAAAGGAGTCCTCATCTTCAAAACATGTGTCTCTATGAAGTACTTCAGCACTACACATATAGAAATAATGCAACTGAAAACATAGAAGAAAGGACCTATGGATGACTTGGATATGACAGTTTGGTAAGACACAATAAAGGGAATTTAATAAACCATCGAAAGCTTAGCTTGCCACTTTTGCAGTTGTTCAAGCCATGGCATGCTGAATCCGAATTACTTGGAGACTATGACTCTTATGAAGACTCTTTTAACGCTGTAAAAGACAGTATTGAGTGATCAGTCTTTCCAACCTACTTACAAATGTTGAAAGATGAGATTGAACAGGAAGAAACCATTGTTGCTAAACTAGCCAGGGAGTATTCAGAAAGCAGCCAAAGTTCTGCACCAGCAAGTCAAGATCTTCTTGGAGAACCAATAATTCAAAATGAAGCAACTATAGCTATGAATGAGATAAAGAACGCAACGCAAGAAGCCAGACAATTTGGATTTCGAACAGTTAGTAGAACAACTGAACTATGAACAATAAGAAATTTACAATGGAGTTGAAGATAAAATAAAGCATGGATTACTCCACGAGAGGAAACAATGTGAATGTTTTTTCTATAAACCAATATTACTATACATCAGAGGACAAGCTGGCACTGACAAAAGCTTTCTAATTAAACTTCTCACCAGCTATCTACAGAAGACTACAGATTCAATTTTGTCACATGTAGTAACAGCACCAACAGGATTAGCTGTACATGGTATTAAAGTGATTACTCTAAATTGACTACTAATGCTACCTGGTGAGCATGACTAAACTGGAATATCAGAAAATATCTGGTGATACTTGCCATGAGGTTTCAAGAGTTTTAAAAAAAACTGAGGAGCATATTCACAAGGAGCTATCACCGAATTAACGGCACTTTATCGCAGCCAAAGTCATGATAAATTTACCCCCCCATTCACAAGCCAGTGTAAACAGCCCACAGCAGCAGTTTGCCCGCGATAGCAGCCACAAAAAACATCGCCACAGAGGATCCCAGCAAATATCGCTAATGAGATGCAGAGTAGGCATTCCCGTGACAAAAGCCGAGACAACAGCACACCTCAACATTCACAACGACCAGCCACATCTGCGATAAAAACACAAAACAGGCGATAAGGCGCGTTAGCACCAGGAAATCTACACCTGCTCTGACCTGGTGTAAAGTCGGACGGCAGCCAGCACCACAAAAGGGAGCACAGCCCAGGGCCACATCCGAAGGGCAACAGATACCATGGAGCCACCCATCATGCGGCGCGGACACCCAAGAGGGCTGCAACACCCACCTCCACCACCCCAGGACCCCAACCCACACCCGGAGCTACCCCCCCCCCAGACCACCACTGACGCAGCGCAGACGAAGACAGAGGAACCCCAGGAAACGTACCAGCCGCACAGACCCAACATCTGACAATGTCACCGTCCACTACAGGCTAAAAGGGACAACCAACCTACGCATCCTGACCATCATCGCCTAAAAGGCCTACGGCAACAACACAGCGGACAACCAACATCCCACCCCACACAAAGCTGATGGCGTGGCTGCACCTGTTGGCCCCTGGGATCCCCCATCCAACCCCCGCCAGAGTCGGAGGAGTCTAACAGCCAGCCACATCCAAGTCCCCCACACCTGTCCTGGACATCACCATCACCCTGGTACCCCAGTCCCCATACATACAACACAATGCGCAGGATCCGCTGGAGACCAAGCAAGGACCATACGCCATAGCAGGATGCACGCACGTGTCGGGGGCAATACACAGCACACATGTACTACCTGTGCCACCTGGTGACACAGCACACAATCACTGCAACAGGAAGCACACGTCTCACACCAATGTGCAGGCAACAACAGAACACCGTGGAACACCCAACAATGTCGCCTTCAAATACACAGCCAGTGTGCATGATACCTTCATCCTCCGACAGCCCATCATCAACCAGCGTCCCCAGGATGGCAACAAGGGAAATGCACAGCCCCTTGGCAACATACAAATGAACACCCCACACACCTCAACTCCACAACCATGCAACTCACAACGCTGGCAATGCACACGTCACAAAATCACATACAACAGGCACAACAATATGCCCACCCACCAGACACATGGGCAAGCCCTGAACATGAGCCAGCAACGGCATGGCACCTCAGCCGCATAATAGCCAAATGTGGGGAGAGGTGGCAACCAGGCATGTGTGAAGGATGCAGTAGAACCATGATTGGGAAAGTACACAATGCCAAGAGTGCCGGAGATGTGCTGGACACCTCGCAGTATGCAGAACCACACCCATAACCATGGCAACATACACCGCTTGCGTATGGAGTGTAGTGGACAGTGGACGCCACCATGTCACCTCAGTCAGTGGGGGACCTCGCGGAAATGTTGCCTGTTACGCCCCTCCTAAGTGTCAGCGGAGTGGGATGGCCCGGCATACGCAGAGCCAACGTGGGTGTGTGACTGATATGTGCGTGGTTCTGTACTGGGTATGTGCATCTGCATGTGTCTCTATGGCAGTGTGGGTCTCCTTTGTGGGGTGTAGGTGGTCCCTGAAGGGTATTGGACACCCACGTATGTGTTCTAGTTCGCATTCCATGGGTTGGGCAACACCCGCACCTGTTGGGCCACCTCCTTTTGGTGTTCTGCCACCTGGCATTGGGGTGCCATGTGTGGGTCGGTGAAGTGTTGTGAGGCAGCCGTGATTGCGGGTGCTTCATGCTGTGTGGTCTGTTGCAGGGTCTGGGTTCTCCTCTGAGTAGCTTGTCTGCCCTGGTCCTGGTGGTGGGTTGTGTGGGATGTCCATGGGCTGTTGTAGGGCTTCGGTGTCGGGGTGTGGTGTTCGTCTCGGGCATCACTGATGGGTTGTCTGTTCTGACCAGCTGGAGGTGTTGTTTGTCCCTCTGCATTGTGAAGGGGAGGTGGATGTTGGCATTGTGTTGGCGCCTTGTTCTTGTCGACATGCAGACTGTGTGACAATGTACATTGTGACTGTTTGGGCGGTGGTGGCTATTTGAGTTGGGACAGTGTACATTGGCCTACATGGCTGATGTGGGGTTGTAGGGGTAGATGTGCATCTCACAGTTCCCTGCTCTGTCCAATGTGATTGTTCTGTTTCTGTGCCTGGGTGGACCCAGTTGTGTCCCCTGTTCTGCAGTGTGGGTGTTGCACTTTGTGCCACATTGTCATGATATGTGCTGTGATTGCTATGTGTGTGTGCTGCAGTGTGCCAGGGGATGGGGGACATGTCCCTGGGTAATTGTGGGTGTGCAGTATGTTACACCTCATTGTGCATGTGTGGCATTGTGCCCATCACCCCCGTCCCCCAGTCCCTGTTGGATCCTCACCCTGTTGTTGTTGTGTCAGGTCCTGTCGAGCTGTGTCCGTACTCCCTACTCCTTGCACCCTCTCCACACTGATGACTGTGGCCTGGGTTTCCTCCTGCTCCTCCTGTGGCACTGGACTGCCACCTCCTGTCGCCGTTGCTGCCTTCCTGTTGGCAGCGGGTTTGTACCTGGTTTAGGTTGTCACGTCCTGCCTGCGCCTCTTGGCCTCCTGGATTGGACTCCTGGGCACTCCGACTGCATTCCAGGTGGTCTGCTTGTGGGTCAGTTGCTGGTAGTGTTCTGTCGCCTCCGTGGCCTCGGTCTTGTTTTCCTGCGGTCTGCACCCCATCTGCCTCTCCCTTTTCTCCTTGGCCTTCCCCGACCCCGTTGTTCCTTGCTGGTGGTCTGTGGGGGTTGTGTGGTTCGTGTTGCCCTCTGCGCTGGGTCAGGGTGCATCCATGTTGCTACGTGCTTTGGCTTGTTTCTGGTGTGTTGTGTCTGTGGTTTTTATGGTGCAATTTCCCGCCAGACGCGTGGGATTTGCAGGCCTGAGGCTGCTTTTCGCTACTTTTTGTACCGCGATTGGCCTCATCGCATGATTTCTCGCGTTCGCGTTTCGCATTTTTTCGGCGTGGCGTTGATTTTCACGCTGACATTTGACGCGTTATATGGTGACTATCGCATGGTACCGCCTTGTTGTGAATTCCACGTTGACACAGGGTTATTTTCCCGTGATAGGCTGCGTTATTGAAAGTTGTGTTACGCTACTCTTGCGGTAGGTATCACATGTTCTTGTGAATATACCCCCGAAGCTTCTAATTATTGACGAAGTGAGCATGGTATCGAACACAATGCTTGCCTTCATACCCTTAAGAATGCAGCAGATTTTAAGAACAAACTATGATGTGCTCTTTGGGGGAAAGCATTTAATTATGTTTGGTGACTTACTGCAACTTATCCCTGCAAAAGGACAACCTTTTTTTAAAACACACCTGCATGATGAAACAAGAAATTCTCCGGGAAGTATTGGCAACATGTATATTTGGTCACATTTTGAATACAAAGAATTAGCTAAAAATATTGCCAAGCATCTGATGTGGAATATGGAGATATTCTGAAGGACATTAGAGTGGAAGTGCTGACAAAAGAGGGGAAAGGTGCTTTGGATAGCCGCCTTATCAACAGTCTGTTACCATCTGTTGGACTTGGCCCTGTTTGCAGGATTATCTCCAAACATTTTGCTTCTTCCTCCTATTTTTTACTGACCTCTTTATGTTGGCTTTATGACTCTGGGCACTGGAGAGCTGTGAGGAGGAGAACTGACCCTTTGCTGTGTGCTGTGTGGGGTTTGCCTGCAGCTGCTGTTTCTGCCAAGGAAAGGACAAAGACTGGAACTTTGCTGAGAACCTGCTTGAAGAAGAATCTCCAAGGGCTTGTGTGTGATGGCCTCCTGTTCTGAAGTCTCAGGGACACAAAGACTTCACCCCCAGCTCCCCTGAACTCTACTGCTGAGAGTTCTGACCTGGCAGGAGGTGCCTGTTCCAGTTTTGGGCCTCTAGAGGTTGTTGCTGCTGTTGGGAGCTGGAAGAAACTAAGAAAATTGACGCATCGCCCTTTTTGCAGCTGTTATTCTGATGCAGCACCGCTATGCAGGAAGAATCTCCATGCATCCCTGCCATGCTGCTGCAGATACAACGCAGCGCCTGCCCGCAACTGCAAGAACCGACGCATCGTGGGATCGAGGCTGAAGAATCCTACACATCGCTGCTTGCCGCCACCGCATCGATCACCAACGCATACCGGATTTCCACGCATTGCACCTGTGAGGTAAGTTTTCCCTACGCATCACTCGCAGACCAGAACTTTCTTGGAATCGACGCATCACTTCCCCCTACAGTTCGGATTTGACTCATCACTTTTCCTGTGTGCAGCAGAATTGTCACATCGCCTCCCCACTGACTCAGGAACTGACATATCCCTTTGTTTTTCGACACTTCCCTTTTGTGCGGCTGTCTGGCCGTGTTAATTTTGAGGCATCTACAGGTACTTCCTGTAAACTCACACATCCATAGTTACCTAGGGACCAAGTTGCTTGAAACCTTTTAAAAGTCATATTCTTATTACATGTATGTTGGATTTTTGTCATTTTGGTCTTGTGTTGGTTTAGATAAAGAACTTTGCTGAGAACCTGCTTGAAGAAGAATCTCCAAGGGCTTGTGTGTGATGAATATAAAAATATTACTCTTGGACATGTACAGGAATACACCTTTAACCCGGTACACAATCAACCCGATTCACAAACAATTGTGCACTGCTATATCATATCCACATTCCTCCATAAACACCATACAATTGAACCCAGAAAAACAACCATATATCACATAAGGATAAAACACTCAAGTATATGACAAATTCAAAATTTATTAAAAATACTCTTGGACATGTACAGGAATACACCTTTAACCCGGTACACAATCAACCCGATTCACAAACAATTGTGCACTGCTATATCATATCCACATTCCTCCATAAACACCATACAATTGAACCCAGAAAAACAACCATATATCACATAAGGATAAAACACTCAAGTATATGACAAATTCAAAATGTATTAAAAATAAGTTAAAATCGCATCAAAATCATACAATAACCAAAAATACGATAATAATAAAAAAACATAAATTCACATGTTAAAAACCTGAGACATTATGAGAGACAAAAAAATGTGAAACATGTAATTTCATCAGAAAGGTTATTCCCAACAGGAATCAAATGTATAAACACCATTAGTCTATTCATTTATCGTTTCATTAGACAAAGGGCCGTTCCTGGATACAACCAAAAAAATACAGGCGTCGACGCGTTTCAGTGGTAAGAAATTATTGAGGTACCACCTTCATCAGGACAAATATAATGCTTGTCTCTCTCTCAACTGTATAAAATTCAGTACACCTAATCAAAACAAAAACATACCATCAGCACAACCTACTATTTCTTTTAAAAATCATTAATAATATTGCTTCATTAGTCAAAACACTCCCCACATTTAAAAAAACGTTTTATTTGTTTTTTATATACAGCATATATTATTTAAACAAATCCAAATTATGCATAGTAAAAAAACCGACCCATTTCCCTTTAATCCATTCTGGGTTTATTATCAATATGTCCACATAGCTGTTTAGCGGGTTCAACAAACCTACACAATCATTCAATAATCCTATTTATTACTAACAAATATGTACATCCCCCAATCAGCAAATATCTCATATTGTCACAATTCACTATCACTCCAGTCTGCATATATCCTCACACATTCATTCTTTCATTCTGGAAAATATTAAATCTATCACTCAGAATACATACCTATAGTGATGTATGCAGTGTTCATACAATCACTCTTCCAAAAAACCATAAAAGATTCTTAAGAAGATTCTTTGTCGTTGTCACGTAGTTTATGTGCACCCCCGTGGCTTCACCTTGTCAGTGATTCTAATTCTAATTGGAAAAACAATACAGTTACATTCCAACTAGGACCCTATCCAACTCCATAATAGGATATTATAAATAAAAATAAAGTCCAAGTACCAATGGGCCACTAACCTCAATTGATTCGTATATATTCACATATATCGCCATAAATAAAATTTGTAGAGGGATTCAATATGGAATTAAATTTATATTCCGTTGTCCCTTATTTAGGTAGATGGTGCACGAGCTTCACACCTAAAATAACAACATGTTTATCGTTCTATTTGGTTGTCCCATTATTCTTTTTAACAAACAATTTTATACCAAAACAACTAAAACAATTCTTTATAAAGCGACTATATCCCTAACTCATTTGTCCTCTATCATTTACTTCCTACGAGCCTATCCCCACTAATATTTGAATAACAAGTCAAAAGGACACATGTATTTTAAAACACTCTATTAACTAAATACTATCATCGCTTTTGTGTAAAGAAATGGAAGAGACCCCGTTAAAAACACTTATCGGGTCTCTCAAGGTTTCCAATATTACCCATCATTCTTTTACTAGCAATATGTTACCAAAGTGACTCAAACGGCTTTTTATTGTTAAAGCGACTGTATCCCTAACTCATTTGTTCTCTATCACTTATTTCCTACGAGTCTATCGTCATTATTATCTAAATAACACTTAAAGAGGACGCATATATTTACAAACACTCTATGGCTAAAAAACTTTCATTGCTTTTATGTAGAAGACCCGTTTAGAAACACTTATCGGGTCTCACAGGGCTTCCAATATTCCCCAATGTTAAAAGCTCATGGCAGCACATATAATCCTATTTTACCCTCTTATTTTATCCTCCCTGGGTCGTTTACAAGGTATTAACCACATATGCAACCAAGTGTACTCAAGGGAATCCGCCCACGCTTACCATATGATCCGGTGGAGATAGATAGCCTCGTGTCACCCGGTCTACTGCTTTCCTTTCGTCCGTGGCGTTTGATCTAACTACTCGGTCATCCCACAGAGTGTGTTTTATACATAAAGTTTACCTCAATTCGTTTCACCTGCGGTCATCACGTCACTTCAATGCGCCCCTTGTGGACTCTTTTCCTTAAAGCGGCCCTAACATCCAACATGCATTTGTGGGTCCCACCGTCATATTTTCAACTTGTTGCAGTCAAACCAATGATTGTAAGCAAAATATTAAAGAAGCTAATACGCAAACTACACCATTTGAAGAGCCCTTATTCGCCTAGCATTCATTGCTGTAACTTCCTATATTTGCCGATATCGGAACCGAGATCACACAAGGACCCGACGTGGGGTCCAAGTTACAACAAGTATTATTCAATCTAAATAATGACAATGGGTCGAAAAAATCGACCCATGGATCACATTGCCAATCTAAAATGTGACACCGCTCAAACCAAAAAAAACGGTTGCCGATGTACCACCAATATTGAGACCAAAAGTCACATAAGGACCTAATATAAGGTCCAAATTGCAACAAATGTCATCATTCATAATAACTACCATGGGTCAATAGATCGACCCATGGAACATATTACCAGGCCTAAGTGCGACCACCACTCATAACAAAAGCGGTTGCCGGTACACCGCTAATGTAAAAAAGGGGGCCATGCAGAGACCTAACAATAGACTTACTATGAATAGAACCTATAAAACATTCATCTCTACTCAACTAGTCTCATCCAATCCTCTTTTGTATTTAACCCCGTACGAATGGTATCTAGAATTGAAATATACCATTGTTCACGGTTCTTACGTTTAAGAGTTAAATCTCCCAATCTTTTGTTACCTTCTATTTTTTCAATAATGAACCACCTAAAGTCCGTAAGGGTGTGACCTTCCTTCATAAAATGGCTCACAAGTGGGGCATTCTCTTTTTGATTTTTAATAGCTGATTTATGTTCCCCCAACCGAATACGAAGTTCTCTGGATGTCTCACCAATATATCCCTGATCGCATGGGCATAGAAGCAGGTATACAACATTTCTACTCCTACAGTTGTTTAATGTTTTAGAGTTTAGGGTATGTTTATTGTAAACCACTTTTTACCCTCTATGCACTGTCCGCACATATTGCAATGGCTACACTTATAATTACCAATAGCCTGAGTGCCCATCAAGGTTAGTTGGTGCATTGTGGGACCTTCCCTGTATGTATGTACCAATTCCCTCTTCAGATTATTATTTCGTTTAAACGCAAATAGGGGTCTGTCTAACTTTAAAGATTCAGTGTCATTTAGAATACTCCAGTTTGAGTTTACTATATTTTTGATCTTATTGCTCAAACAGGAGTATTGACTAACAAACACCAATCTCTGTTTTTCATTCTGCCTTTGTTTATTAACCCCTCTATTTGTTAGCATACTCTCCCGATCATAAAACCGGGCTCGTTTAAAAGAATGTGACACAAGTTTTTTTGGATAGCCTCTGTCCCTAAGTTTTACCTTTAGGGACTCTGAATGTTTATAGAAATCATTAAGAGAAGAACAGTTTCTCCTTAACCGGAGGAACTGCCCAAAAGGGATATTATCTTTTTGTGCCTTGGGGTGGAAACTCGAATAGTGCAACAGAGTGTTCTTATCTGTAGGTTTCGCAAATAATTCAACCTCCAATTTACCACCCATTTCTTTGATCTTTAAATCAAGAAAATTAACACTTTGGTTGCTATATTCTGATGTAAACTTGAGATTAGCATCCCCCAGGTTCAACCACTCTAAAAATTCCTCCAAGTAATCAACTGTACCCTCCCAGATGAATAAAATGTCATCTATGAATCTGCTCCACTTGACCACATTCTCAAAAAATGGAGCAGATTCATTGAAAACATGGGTATCTTCAAATTGTCCCACATAGAGACACGCCAGACTAGGGGCACATGTAGCCCCCATGCTGGTCCCCTTACATTGAAGGTAAAGATCCTCCTTGAAAAGAAACATATTCTGTTTTAAAACCAACTTGGCACATGCCAAAATAAATTCGGCATTGGCACCTCTGCATGTTGCAGGACCCAGGATGCCACTGATGACTCTAAGGGTGGCATCCTGGGGTATGTTGGTATAAAGTGCCTCTATATCTAATGTAACCAAAAGTTGGGTGTTGCTATTGAATTCATATCCTTCAATGATAGTAATCATATGGGCAGAGTCCTTAATATAAGACTTTTGTTTCTGGACCAGTGGTTTTAAAAAACTGTCCACATATTTGCTTAATGGTTCAAGTGGAGAATTGATACAACTCACAATGGGTCTAAGTGGTGGATTCTCAATATCCTTATGAATCTTTGGTAGGCCATATATCGCAGGGATAATGGCTCTATCATTACACAAAAACTTAAACTCCTTGTCCGATATCCAATTATTTTCCTTTGCCAGTAAGAGGAATATCTTAATCTCCCTATTCAACGAATGCCATTTATTCATCGAGACCCTTTGATAGTGTGCTTCTACATTAAGAAGTTCCAAAATCCTATTCTCATAATCTATTGTATTAAATACAGCAACCCCACCCCCTTATCGGCGGGTTTGATCGTTATATTCAAATCATTTTTAAGGTTAGAAATGGCCTCTCTATGTGGTTTACTAATATTATGAGTAATGGGAGGCTGATGTTCCCAGATTTTACGTATTTTTGTCTCTACAACCTGTTCAAATACCTCAATCTTCTTATCAACCTGACTAATATGTGAAGTAAAAGTGGATTTTGGTTTAAGTCCTGAAATATTAATTTCTTCACTGTACTCCCTATTTTCAAAAAATCTGGTGAGTCTAATCTTACGGAAGAAAGACTTAAGGTCTTTCTCCAAGAGAAATTTATTGACTTGTGTGGATGGTGCAAATGTAAAACCTTTTGCTAATACTTCCAATTCTGTCCGAGTTAAAAGACGAGTGGATAAGTTGATAATGGGGAATCTATCTGTGACTACCTCCAATATCTTCGATTTCTTGTTTCGAGATATTCCTCCTGAGGTTGATGCCTCACATATTGACCTCTCACAAACCCCCGGTTGGTTCTCTGTCCTCTCCTTGGGCGCTGATCTAAAAAAGAGGAAGAGGAAGAGGAAGGACCGGAGGAGGAAGAAGACAAATTGGACATTAATGCGCCCCCTCCATATGCTTCATTAGTGTGATGGTTACCCAAACCACCCCTACTGTTGGTATCTTCATCAGTTCCTGATCCTGAGGATTCGGAAAAGGTGATACGGTTTCTACCCCCTCTGATATATGGGTCTCTGTTGGTAGGATCTATCCCAATTTTGTTCTCTTCTTTGTTGATAATAATCCTTTTCTAGATATGGATAATTGGCCTCTGTACTGTATTTCTCAATATCTTTCCTCAATTTTTTAGTTTTTTTATTTATCAAGTAATCTCTATATCCATCAATTTCAGTATCTATTTCTTCTAGTTTTTTCTTAGCTTCATCAACAGCAGAGTTATTTTGAAGTTCTAAAAGTAATTGTTCTATTTCTTGTTTCTCTAAAATGATTACTTCTTGAGCTGTTTCAATAATAAGAAGTAACCAATCCCTGCTACACCTATTAGCAATATACGACCATGTTTCTAGGAATTTCCTATGTTCAATAAATAAACCGGGTTCATTCTTTATTTGTAACCCAACTGGAATAACACCAGCTTTCACATACTCAACTAGAAACTCAGCGTGCATTTCCGTTCTGATCAATTTCTTCCTCAGGTTATATATTTTCCCCCATTTATCATTATTGCTCGAAATGACAGTCACTTTATTGCCATTTTTTGTATTCATTATCTTATTGTATTGTTCCTCACTAAATCCAAACGTTTTTAACGACTCCATATTGTAAAGGAAGTGAAGGAACCTATCTATAATAGTCAAGATATATAAATAAAAACCTTCCGAAGAAGATCAGTTCTCCCCAACCAAAAGGTTGTGCAGGAATATTAGAAAAATAGGGAGCGACCCCACTGACCAAGAGACAGGGTACCACTGGTAAATATAAAAAATATTACTCTTGGACATGTACAGGAATACACCTTTAACCCGGTACACAATCAACCCGATTCACAAACAATTGTGCACTGCTATATCATATCCACATTCCTCCATAAACACCATACAATTGAACCCAGAAAAACAACCATATATCACATAAGGATAAAACACTCAAGTATATGACAAATTCAAAATTTATTAAAAATAAGTTAAAATCACATCAAAATCATACAATAACCAAAAATACGATAATAATAAAAAAACATAAATTCACATGTTAAAAACCTGAGACATTATGAGAGACAAAAAAATGTGAAACATGTAATTTCATCAGAAAGGTTATTCCCAACAGGAATCAAATGTATAAACACCATTAGTCTATTCATTTATCGTTTCATTAGACAAAGGGCCGTTCCTGGATACAACCAAAAAAATACAGGCGTCGACGCGTTTCAGTGGTAAGAAATTATTGAGGTACCACCTTCATCAGGACAAATATAATGCTTGTCTCTCTCTCAACTGTATAAAATTCAGTACACCTAATCAAAACAAAAACATACCATCAGCACAACCTACTATTTCTTTTAAAAATCATTAATAATATTGCTTCATTAGTCAAAACACTCCCCACATTTTAAAAAAAACGTTTTATTTGTTTTTTATATACAGCATATATTATTTAAACAAATCCAAATTATGCATAGTAAAAAAACCGACCCATTTCCCTTTAATCCATTCTGGGTTTATTATCAATATGTCCACATAGCTGTTTAGCGGGTTCAACAAACCTACACAATCATTCAATAATCCTATTTATTACTAACAAATATGTACATCCCCCAATCAGCAAATATCTCATATTGTCACAATTCACTATCACTCCAGTCTGCATATATCCTCACACATTCATTCTTTCATTCTGGAAAATATTAAATCTATCACTCAGAATACATACCTATAGTGATGTATGCAGTGTTCATACAATCACTCTTCCAAAAAACCATAAAAAGATTCTTAAGAAGATTCTTTGTCGTTGTCACGTAGTTTATGTGCACCCCGTGGCTTCACCTTGTCAGTGATTCTAATTCTAATTGGAAAAACAATACAGTTACATTCCAACTAGGACCCTATCCAACTCCATAATAGGATATTATAAATAAAAATAAAGTCCAAGTACCAATGGGCCACTAACCTCAATTGATTCGTATATATTCACATATATCGCCATAAATAAAATTTGTAGAGGGATTCAATATGGAATTAAATTTATATTCCGTTGTCCCTTATTTAGGTAGATGGTGCACGAGCTTCACACCTAAAATAACAACATGTTTATCGTTCTATTTGGTTGTCCCATTATTCTTTTTAACAAACAATTTTATACCAAAACAACTAAAACAATTCTTTATAAAGCGACTATATCCCTAACTCATTTGTCCTCTATCATTTACTTCCTACGAGCCTATCCCCACTAATATTTGAATAACAAGTCAAAAGGACACATGTATTTTAAAACACTCTATTAACTAAATACTATCATCGCTTTTGTGTAAAGAAATGGAAGAGACCCCGTTAAAAACACTTATCGGGTCTCTCAAGGTTTCCAATATTACCCATCATTCTTTTACTAGCAATATGTTACCAAAGTGACTCAAACGGCTTTTTATTGTTAAAGCGACTGTATCCCTAACTCATTTGTTCTCTATCACTTATTTCCTACGAGTCTATCGTCATTATTATCTAAATAACACTTAAAGAGGACGCATATATTTACAAACACTCTATGGCTAAAAAACTTTCATTGCTTTTATGTAGAAGACCCGTTTAGAAACACTTATCGGGTCTCACAGGGCTTCCAATATTCCCCAATGTTAAAAGCTCATGGCAGCACATATAATCCTATTTTACCCTCTTATTTTATCCTCCCTGGGTCGTTTACAAGGTATTAACCACATATGCAACCAAGTGTACTCAAGGGAATCCGCCCACGCTTACCATATGATCCGGTGGAGATAGATAGCCTCGTGTCACCCGGTCTACTGCTTTCCTTTCGTCCGTGGCGTTTGATCTAACTACTCGGTCATCCCACAGAGTGTGTTTTATACATAAAGTTTACCTCAATTCGTTTCACCTGCGGTCATCACGTCACTTCAATGCGCCCCTTGTGGACTCTTTTCCTTAAAGCGGCCCTAACATCCAACATGCATTTGTGGGTCCCACCGTCATATTTTCAACTTGTTGCAGTCAAACCAATGATTGTAAGCAAAATATTAAAGAAGCTAATACGCAAACTACACCATTTGAAGAGCCCTTATTCGCCTAGCATTCATTGCTGTAACTTCCTATATTTGCCGATATCGGAACCGAGATCACACAAGGACCCGACGTAGGGTCCAAGTTACAACAAGTATTATTCAATCTAAATAATGACAATGGGTCGAAAAAATCGACCCATGGATCACATTGCCAATCTAAAATGTGACACCGCTCAAACCAAAAAAACGGTTGCCGATGTACCACCAATATTGAGACCAAAAGTCACATAAGGACCTAATATAAGGTCCAAATTGCAACAAATGTCATCATTCATAATAACTACCATGGGTCAATAGATCGACCCATGGAACATATTACCAGGCCTAAGTGCGACCACCACTCATAACAAAAGCGGTTGCCGGTACACCGCTAATGTCAAAAAGGGGGCCATGCAGAGACCTAACAATAGACTTACTATGAATAGAACCTATAAAACATTCATCTCTACTCAACTAGTCTCATCCAATCCTCTTTTGTATTTAACCCCGTACGAATGGTATCTAGAATTGAAATATACCATTGTTCACGGTTCTTACGTTTAAGAGTTAGATCTCCCAATCTTTTGTTACCTTCTATTTTTTCAATAATGAACCACCTAAAGTCCGTAAGGGTGTGACCTTCCTTCATAAAAGAAAACTAAGAAAATTGACGCATCGCCCTTTTTGCAGCTGTTATTCTGATGCAGCACCGCTATGCAGGAAGAATCTCCATGCATCCCTGCCATGCTGCTGCAGATACAACGCAGCGCCTGCCCGCAACTGCAAGAACCGACGCATCGTGGGATCGAGGCTGAAGAATCCTACACATCGCTGCTTGCCGCCACTGCATCGATCACCAACGCATACCGGATTTCCACGCATTGCACCTGTGAGGTACGTTTTCCCAACGCATCACCCGCAGACCAGAACCTTCTTGGAATCGACGCATCACTTCCCCCTACAGTTCGGATTTGACTCATCACTTTTCCTGTGTGCAGCAGAATTGTCACATCGCCTCCCCAATGACTCAGGAACTGACATATCCCTTTGTTTTTCGACACTTCCCTTTTGTGCGGCTGTCTGGCCGTGTTAATTTTGAGGCATCTACAGGTACTTCCTGTAAACTCACACATCCATAGTTACCTAGGGACCAAGTTGCTTGAAACCTTTTAAAAGTCATATTCTTATTACATGTATGTTGGATTTTTTGTCATTTTGGTCTTGTGTTGGTTTAGATAAAGATACCTTATTTTTCTAAACTGGTGTGGTGTCCATTTGTCGTGTTATCACTGTATTACTGTGTGTTTTGAGTACAAATACTTACACAATGCCTTTGGCATAAGCCTGTCTGCTCGTGCCCAGCTACCAAGGGGTTGAGCAGGGATTGTCAAGAGTGTGTATCCCCCATACCCTGACTAGAAGCAAGGGTCCCTACTTGGACAAAGGTATCTACCTCTGCCAACTAGAGGCCCCTATTTCTAACACCATCTAATATTACAGCAGCAGAACTAATGTACAATTTCATTAAAGAACAGAAATATATAGTTTGTTTAATGCCAATGTAAAAGCCTAATTCTATCAAAAACAAAAAACCATCAGACCATGTACATAGATAAAGGTTAATTAACGTGACAGGGAGACAGTTGACTGCCATATTGTTCAGCCAAGTGCCAAAAGTAAGAAGCTGGCTGCAATATTTTATTCTCGAAAACCTCAAAAGGGCGTAACTATGAGTTATAATAAGTATTCATTCAGATATTGAGTACACGATTATTTATCTTCAGTGATAGCAAACACGTCATGTATATATATATATTCACTGAAAAAACCATAGGTTTCAGACACGTTATAGTTACAAATTAGCATTTAAAAAACCTTTGAAATTCACTGAAAAAACCATAGGTTTCAGACACGTTATAGTTACAAATTAGCATTTAAAAACCTTTGAAATTCACTGAAAAAACCATAGGTTTTAGGGACAGTTATAGTTACTTGGACATTGCACTCGTACAAAACCCGTGAAATTCCCCCGTTATAGTTAGTTCAGCTAACTATAACTCGCGCCCCGCAATGCACTGCTGATGACGTCACATATTACATCACTCATGACATGGTCAGTGACATCACTGATGACATCACTGATGACATCTCAAATGACATCACTGATGACATCATCCAGTGACTGTGTGTTTCTGTAAAGTTTAAATATTTTTAAAATATATAGGAAAAGACGTATTGAAGAATGAGTGGGTGTGTAAGTGTCTGTATGGATGATTTAGTAGGTGCGTGACTGACTATAAGTGAGTGATTTAACGTATCTTACTGAATGCATGGGTTAGTGACTAAACTGGGTGAATGTCTGTATCCGTCTGTCTGTTGCTGTGTAAGTGGCTGCATGTGTTTGTGAATAGCTAAATGAGTGTCTATATGAGTTATTGAATGCTTGTCTGAGTATCTGTATGGGTGCCTGAGTGTTTGTGTGGGAGGGGTGTGTGCAACTCTGTGCATAGATGTGTGAGTGGGTGATTCACTGGGTGGATGGTTTCAAGAGTGCATCTGTGATAGACTGTATGGGTGGGTAAGTGTGTGTAAGAGTGTGTTAGTGAGTGAATGTATGTCCCAGTGGTACATGTGTGAGTAACTACATATGTGAAAGGCAGTATATATGTGTGTTGGAGTATATAAATAGCTATAAGCAAGAGTGAGTGATTGTGATAGTGGCTGTATGGATGATTGTGTGCTTGTATCAGTGATTGTATAAGAGCGTAACAATGTGCTACTATTTGTATGAGTAAGTGAGCTGGTGTGTGTATAACTGTATAGGTGAGTAAATGGCAGTGTGTTTAATTATTTGCATGACTGACTAGGTGTGTGAGTATCTCTATGGATGAGTGGCGTTGTTTGAGTGTCTATATAGGAGTAAGAGTGCATATGATAGTCCTGTACTGAGTGACCGTAAGTATGAGTGACTGTACGGGTGAGTGAGTGGATGTGTGTGTGTAGACCTAAGAATCAGTGAGTGGGTATGTAGTTATTGGTGTTGGAGTGTCTATGGTTTTACGAATGGCAGTCTGTAATTTAGAGTGGGTGTATCAAAGGTTATATTAGGGTGTGAGGAGGTGCATCAGATTATCACGTGGATGATGTCATCAGTGATGTCATTTGAGATGTCATCAGTGATGTCATCAGTGATGTCACTGACCATGTCATGAGTGATGTAATATGTGACGTCATCAGCAGTGCATTGCGGGGGCGCGAGTTATAGTTAGCTGAACTAACTATAACGGGGGAATTTCACGGGTTTTGTATGAGTGCAATGTCCAAGTAACTATAACTGTCCCTAAAACCTATGGTTTTTTCAGTGAATTTCAAAGGTTTTTTAAATGCTAATTTGTAACTATAACGTGTCTGAAACCTATGGTTTTTTCAGTGAATTTCAAAGGTTTTTTAAATGCTAATTTGTAACTATAACGTGTCTGAAACCTATGGTTTTTTCAGTGAATTTCAAAGGTTTTTTAAATGCTAATTTGTAACTATAACGTGTCTGAAACCTATGGTTTTTTCAGTGAATTTCAAAGGTTTTTTAAATGCTAATTTCTAACTATAACGTGCCTGAAACCTACGGTTTTTTCAGTGAATTTCAAAGGTTTTGTAAATGACAATTTTTAAATGTATTAATTGTTATATTAATTTTTTTCATACTGATTTACTACATTTTTAGAAACAATTTTTTTTTACATATTTTATTTTTTAAATTACATTGTAATTACATTATACATTACATTACAAAAATACTTTCTCAGAATGAATTACTTTAGTTTAAATACTTTGCAGATAGGCAATAGACTTTTAAGTACAGTAGTTACAGTTGTTGCAATGGGCAACACATTTTCAAACACAATGCAACATTCAGCTCAATGTGAATTTCTAGTTAAATGCAATTAGTTACTTTATGGATTACTTTTGTAACCACAGGACTGGATCCTAGATTCAGTCCTGGTACATCTCCTGTAAACAGTTGAGTAAAAGCGTTTTGGTTACAGTCGTGATTTTTAAGGAATATTATTGTATTTTAAAAGTTGACACTTAGAAACTTTTTCTCATAGAATCACCAATGTTATCCTATGGAAGGAAATTCACTTAGCAGGTAAAAACTGTTATCGTTACTTTTTCTTACTCAGTGTTGGATCCTGGATCCAGCACTGGTGCATCTCCTGTAAACAGTTGAAAGAATGCGTTTAAGTCATACAGGCGATTTTTAAGGAATATTTGTAGTTTGTGAAAATCAACACTTTGAAACTTTTTGCTGAAAACCAGTCAATCTTAGCCTATGAAGGAAATTCAAGTTACCGGTAAGTACGGTTAAAATTACTTTTCAGGACCAGTACTGGGCTGAAAGATGCAGCACTGAGGTCTCTCCTGATAACAGGTGAGTAAATCGGAATTCGTATTCCGGCTGATTTTAGAGGAATATTTTAAAGTTCCAAAACTCCACACTTTGAAGAATTTCCAAGTGAAACCAGTCAATGTTAGCCTATGGAAGGAAATTCAAGTTACTGGTAAGTACGGTTAAAATTACTTTTCAGGACCAGTACTGGGCTGAAAGATACAGCACTGAGGTCTCTCCTGATAACAGGTGAGTAAATCGGAATTCGTATTTCGGCTGATTTTAGAGGAATATTTTAAAGTTCCAAAACTCCACACTTAGAAGAATTTCCAAGTGAAACCAGTCAATGTTAGCCTATGAAGGAAATTCAAGTTACCGGTAAGTACGGTTAAAATTACTTTTCAGGACCAGTACTGGGCTGAAAGATGCAGCACTGAGGTCTCTCCTGATAACAGGTGAGTAAATCGGAATTCGTATTTCGGCTGATTTTAGAGGAATATTTTAAAGTTCCAAAACTCCACACTTAGAAGAATTTCCAAGTGAAACCAGTCAATGTTAGCCTATGGAAGGAAATTCAAGTTACTGGTAAGTATGGTTAGAATTACTTTTCAGGACCAGTACTGGGCTGAAAGATACAGCACTGAGGTCTCTCCTGATAACAGGTGAGTAAATCGGAATTCGTATTTCGGCTGATTTAAGAGGAATATTTGCACAATGGTGAAGGGAGGGGCGGGGCCTGAGGTGACATCTGTGCAAACGCGCCCCGTTGCGCGTTTTAGGTTGGGGGATTAAGTCCCCTTGAATCCTGAGGGTCCCTAGGGGCCAACTAGCCCACCAGGAACCTCCAATATGCGCCAGGGGCTGCGTTGCAGAGACGTGTAGAGAGGCCACACCCCTTTTACACCTCTCTGCAACGCAGCTCTGTGGCGCTTTCTGGATGTACCTGTTGGGCTAGTTGGCCCCCGAGGACCCTCAGGATTGAAGGGATTTAATTCCCATCTTAAAACGCGCCACGGGGCCTGTTTGCACACATGTCACCTGAAGCCCCGCCCTCCCTTCACCACTGTGCAAACGCGCCCGTGGCGCGTTTTAAGTTGGGGGATTAAGTCCCTTGAATCCTGAGGGTCCCCAGAGTCCAACTAGCCCACCATATACCTCCAAAAGCGCCACAGAGCTGCGTTGCAGAGAGGTGTAAAAGGGGTGTGGCCTCTCTACACGTCTCTGCAACGCAGCCCCTGGCGCATATTGGAGGTTCCTGGTGGGCTAGTTGGCACCCAGGGACCCCCAGTATTCAAGGGGATCGTGCCCCTCTGCAAACGCGCCAGGGGCGCGTTTGCAGAGTGGTGAAGGAAGGGGCGGGGCCTGCGGGCCCGATCGTTTTTTGTTTTTTTGTCCCCTGAAGGGGGGCTGTGTGGCCCCCTTCCTTTTTTTCTTCTTTGGGCCCTGGGGACCCCATCCCCCAGGGCCTTACCCCTTTTTTAAATTACAAAAAAAAAAAAACGGGAAGGGGGCCGCGTGGCCCCCTTCCCTGGGCCTGTATTGGCCCCGGGGACCCCATCCCCCGGGGCATGGCCTCTATATTTATTATTTTGAGGGGGCAGCGTGGCCCCCTCCTCTGGCCATTTTAAGGCCCCGGGGACCCCATCCCCGGGGCCGGCCTTTCCATTTTTTTTTACATTTTTTTTACATTTTTTGGAGAGGGGGGCCGCGTGGCCCCATCCCGGGCCACTACTTGCCCCGGGGACCCCATCCCCGGGGCTGGCCCTCTCCGTTGGGGACTGTGGGGGTCCCCAATCCCCCACAGTCCCGCCGGCTCCCCACGTCCCTTGGGAGCCGGCATTGCTGTTCCACATGGGGAGCAGCTGACATGCTGCTCCCCATGTGGAAAAGCAATCGCTTTGGATATTGGAAGAGAGAGCAGGTTTCCCTGCTCTCTCTTCCAATATCCAAAGCAGTTTGCTATGGCAGGACGGGAGCCGCGAGGCTCCCGTCCTGCCATAGCAAACTACAGTGTCCCGGGGTAGGCACCCCGGGACACTGCAGGAGCCGGCCCTGGGGGTGGTGGTCCCCAGGGCCATCAAGGGCTCCAGGAGGGGGCCGCGCGGCCCCCTCCCATTCTTTACACAGCCCCGGGAGGTGGTGGTCCCCGGGGCTCTGGGGTCCGTAACGGACCCCCATATTAAAATGTTTAGTGCCCCGGGAGGTGGCGGTCCCGGGCGTGTGGGGGGCTGGAGCCCCCCACACTGGTTTTATTATTAATAAAAAAAAAGCCCTGGGGAGGTGGTGGTCCCTGCGGGAGGGCTCAGAGCCCTCCCGCACCATTTTTAAAAAGCCCCGGGGGTGGCGGTCCCCGGGGCTTGGGGGCCCTTTGAGGCCCCCACACATTAAATTATCCCCCCCACCATGCCCCCCGGGACTTGGGCCACCCGGGGGCCAATTAACATCGAAGCGCGGGAGACCGCGCTTCGATTTTTCTCGGCAGGATTCGCGCACCCTGAGCGCATCCTGCCGATTTTTAAAAAAAAAAAAAATGCTTTTTTTTGCCCAGGGGATCCTTGTGGGACCCCCTGAGCAGGCCTAGGGGTTAGGGTGTTTCTACCCTGCCCCCTTTGTGCGTTTTGCGCACTTGTTTCTTTTTTTCTTGGTGGGATACGCGCACCCTAAGCGCATCCCGCCGATTTAAAAAAAAAAATCTTTTCTGCCCAGGGGTCCTTGTGGGACCCCCTGAGCAGACCTAGGGGTCAGGGTGTTTCTACCCTGCCCCCTTTTGCGCTTTGCGCACTTGTTTCTGTCCCTCGGTTCTACCGAGGGACAAAATGGCTGCCAACACTTCTTGATTTGGAGTGTTGACAGCCAATTAGCATGCAGCTCGTGATCGGGAGGGTACGCGGATCCGACGCGCCCATAGATATATATGTGATTTTAATTGTGAATTTCTCAGGAACTACTGAACGGATTTACACCATTTTAGCAAAAGGCACCAGTCTGAACCAAGGGCTACCTCTTTGCCAAATTTGGGGTAATTCCGTTCAGCAGTTCGGGCTGTAGCTGCGACTAAAGGTTCCTATGGAAAAATGAATGGGGAAAACGCGTTTTGGGACCCCCTTTTTTCTCGGCCCCCGCTTGACGTATCACCCCGAGACTTTCAGGGTGGGAGCGGACCGGAGCGCCCCAACAAGTTGGAAGCTTTCGCGAAGATTCGTCAACCGGCGCCAACGTTATTGCAAATAGAATGTCGCGGATTTCCTATGGATAATAGGTTGTAACTATAACTATCTACTGGCGACCGCCAGTAGATAATAAATATATTTATATATATGTGTATATATATACACACATATATATATATATATATATATATATATATATATATATACAAATATATATATATATACAAATATATATATATACATATATATCATCCAATCAGGGATAACCAACAAATGTATGATAAGCAAATACATAGCGGGGACCCTTGTGTCTTTTATTTTGTGACAGTTGGCTGTTTCAAAGATTGAGAAACATATTAACAAATACCAAGTGTCCTATATAAAAATAGTATGTTTTTGCGGAGCTAGCGAGTTGTGACAATCATGAGTGCTGTTGGGTTGAGCAAGCCTGGCATCATTGCATTGTAAGGTGGTTGATATTAACAAACTCAATGGGTTATCAGAGTTCACAATTTAAATTTTTTTTTTTAATTTTTTTTTTTCTTTTTACATGGTGTAGGCCTCGAGTGAGTTGCATAGGCCTCGTTCCTCCTTGAGTATCACAAACTTAGCAAAACAAGATGGATCCCATACATGATAGAAAAATATACGTCCGCATCCCGCCCTTTGATACTCAATCACTCTCTGTGCTAGTCCTTTCATCGGGATAATTTCCTCCACATCTCCTAACCCGTTGCTTACATCTCCCATATGCCTATTTCCCCATCCTTCAGGGATGCTTGGATGTGGAGATGGTGGTGCATGCTGCAACGAGCATCCAAGACAACCTCGGGCCTGGTTCTTTCCTCCCATGCAGCATTGTTCAAAACGTTGGTACGTGTGGTTTGTAGGCAAGAAACAAAGGATCCAGAAATGAAAAATCTCAGGTGGTGTCAAAAGTAGCGAACGTATTCGAGGGTACCTTGTTATTTGGCTCGAGAGGTTACCAGCACTTCAGAGCCACTTCGGTACTTCTAGAAAGCCGAAAGTAGTACAATGTTCTTCCAGCGTGCTGAGGGAAGAGTGGGTCACTATATTACAACGATGGGGCCCGCGTGCACTCATAGCCTCAAGATGCATGCAGCATGAGCAGGCCCACAGTGACCAGTGAAGTGTCTTGGTAGTCAGTTCAAGTTCATCCCAGCAGTGAGGGCCTGCTTGCACCTTTTGCTTTCTAATGATGTGCAGCACGAGTAGTCCTTCAGGAAGAAGGTTATGTTATGTTAGGGATTTGTAGCGCGCACAGCTACTCAATAGAGTGTCCCGGCGCGAGCCCAAGAGTCAAAGGGAACAAAGCATAGAAGGACTAAAAACAGGCTAGTTGAACAAGAAAGTTTTGAGCTTTTTTCTAAACTGAGAAGGATTCTTAAGATTACGCAGATCCAGAGGCATGGAATTCCAGTAAGTTACTGCTAGGTAGGACAAGGAGCTGCCACCCTTACGTTTTAAACAAAACCTGGGAACAGATGCTAGAAGCATATTCGAGGAACGAAGGCACCTGCCGGGGGTGTAGAACTGAAAAAGTTTCCTGAGATAGGCAGGGCGATACTCGTAAAGTGCAGCATGAGCAATGGTCACAGCTTTGAAGGTTATCCTAGCTTTAACTGGCAGCCCTTTGTAAGTTACGCAAATGTTGCCTAACACTGGAGCGCTTAGGAAGATCCAATAGAAGGCGAGTGGCAGCATTCTGAACAACCTGTAATTTGTCCAAAAGGTAACACGGCAGCCCGACGTAAAGTGCATTTGCATAATCTATGCGAGAGGTAACCCGAGCACGGATAACCGTTTCTTTAGCAGAGAGAGGCAATAACGGCAAGAATCTGCGGAGGAGTTTTAAAATACCAAAGCAGGTGCCAGTGAGTTTGCCAATCTGCTTACCGAAACTGAGGGGCATATTAGCAAGAAGAGGCGATAATCATCGCTAACCCTGCTTAGCGTGATTTGTTTTATCGCCGGCTATCGCTGGAATATATCGCCACGCTAACGCTGTATTAGCAACGATTTGCGCTATGGCGATGAATATTCCAGCGATAGCGGGGGAAATGGGCCAACATCGCTGAAAAACCAGCGATGTTGCATGGAGAAGGGAGAACACCTTGCTGATACGACCCTGTGGTCGTATCAGCATAATCCACCCCCCATGTTAGGTATGGCTAACACCTGCTAAAATAAATGGCGATGACCCCGGTTAGCGCGACTTTTCAAGTCGCTAACTGGGGCCATGGCCACCTTGCTAATAGGCGATAGGCCTGTTAGCGAGTGTTTCCCAGGTTTGTTCGTCGGGAACGCCCACTTTGCATGTCATTAGCGATAAATATCGCTGACATGCAAAGCGGTAAAAAAGCGGGCGCTAATGCCCGCAAACTGTCGCTAACTGCTGTTAGAGACAGTTTGCTGATAGGGCGATATAAATATCGCCGCTTTAGCGCCAAAAAGTGCCGTTAAAGCGGCGATAGTGCCCTTGCTAATATGCCCCTCAGTTTCTCATCAAACCAGATGCCAAGATTTTTCACAGGATGGCCAGAAGGAGAAGGACAGGGGGATTGAGTCGGCCAGAAATGATGCCAGAACAATGGGGGAAACTCCCCAAAGAAAAGAATCTCGGTAGCACTGACTACGTGATGGTTATAGCCTCTTTGTAGGAACCTCATTTCAATATCATTAAGTGCTATCTCACATTCCTGGTCATCACTGCAATTGCGTCTTGCCCTTATCATCTCCGCGTACGGGATAGCGTGCATTTGGCATTTGGGATGAGCGCTCAAGGTGTGTAGTACTGAGTTGCAGGATGTAGGTTTGCGAAAAGTCTACTCTGGATTTTATTGTTGGCAATGTACAACTTAACGTTGAGGAAGATAATACTGTTTCTGCTATGTTGGTGTGTAAACCTGATATTATACACATTACCATTTAGATACGTGCAAAAGTCCTTTAATCGTTCCACACTACCAGTCCAAATCATTAGACAGTCATCTATGTAACAACCCCAATAGAATGTGATTATTCCAAGGTGTACCCTTAGGACCACAGATCAGCTCTCTCTCCAGCCCCCCCATGAAGAGGCAGGCGTACGAGGGAGCGAATCTGGAACCCATTGTTTTTAAGAATGAGCTCCGTCATCTGTAATAGCATGTCCATATGTTCCCAAAGGCTAGCTGATTTTTGGTTAAGTATCTGCCGCAAGGCTGCCAGTCTGTGATCATGTGATAGGTGCTTTCCTTCCTTGGGATCACTACAATGTTGGCTTCTGCTGTGGTCCCCTAATAACGCCAGGAGTTGCAAAGTGTTTAAATAAATCTAACATGGTTGGTTGGAGTGAATGGGCGAATGTTTTATAAAATTTGGCTGGAAAACCATCTGGGCTGGGAGCTTTGTTCTCTTTAAGAGTGTGGGGTGTATCAATAATTTCCGTTAAGGAAATTGGTTTGGATAAGGACGCTTTGTTTTCCTCTGACAAATGAGGTATTTGTAATTTGTTTAGGTTATCCTTACATTGATCCGGAGTAATCTTTTGATCGTCAGAATAAAAAGTCTAGTAAAATTGCCTACATTTTCTGAGGATTAGTATGGGTTTCATTAATGCTATCTTTAATTACGGATATCTTATTTTGTTTCTTTTTGTGTTTGAGATAAGAGGCCAACATTTTGCCAGCTTTGTTGGCTTTTGCAAAGTTTGAGGTCTTTAGATTTGTTTAACCACACACCAGCTTTTTCACTTAAAATCTTGTTGTATTCATATTGTTTGTGTGTGAGTAGGGAGAGAGTGTTTTTATCTAGGTTTTTAATGTGTGTTAACTCAAGTCGTCTAATTTCTTCTTTGAGTTGCAGTAGTAAGGCATTATTTGTTTTGTTGATTCTTGCTTTCATGTAAATAAGGGCTCCTCTCAGTGTTGCCTTGAGAGAGTCCCAGAATGTCTGTATGTTTGTGTCCATTGAAGTATTGTCAAGGATGTCATTTGATATAATTTCTTCAATTTTCTTTATATTGTCGGTATTGGTTAAGGCATCATTATTGAAACAGCAAATCTTAGTGTGGGCTTTAGGATTAGCACCAGACAAAAGTGTGTTAACATAGGAGTGGTCCGAGAGCAATCTCTGTAATATATTTCTTTGATCTATTACATTTGTATAAGATACTGAAATGAGAATTTAATCGATTCTTGTGTAGGAGTTATGTGGTGCAGAGTAGAAAGTATAATCCATGGAGTCAGGTTGTTGTTCTTGCCAGGTATCTTTGAGATTGTATTTAGAACATATTTTTGTAGAATTTTGTGGGCTTTAGGTGAATGATAGTTACAGGTGGATTGGCGATCAAGGATCGTGTCGAGTGGCAGGTTGAAATCCCTATCTACAATGATAAGTTCTTTGGAGGGTATACGCCCGATCTTGTCTGATTTTTTATTCCAGGAGGAAGTGTCATCATTATTAGGGCCATATATATTCACTACATGAAATAGTGATTCCCCTCTGCATAGTGTAGTAGTGATCAATCTACCGTCCTCATCTATAGAACAAGTTTCAAGTGTAATGTTGGAGCGTTTAGAGATCAGTTTAATAACCCAATTTTTTTGTGTACATCAGGGGAGCAGTAAATTTCAGAGACTCAATTATTTTTAAGGGTATCAGCTTCCTTGTCATTGTTTCTCAGCTCTTAAAGGAAAATGATGTCTCCTTTGGATTTATAGAGGTAGTCCATTATTTTGCGTCTTTTTACTGGATGGTTTAATCCCTTGACGTTCAGGGATACAATGTTAAGATTGTCTGTAATTGCCAAATCAGTCATGACTCTGAGGTGAGTGATATTGAGTCAGACTGCCAGATATATGTATATAGGACTTCAAAATGTGTAAGTTGGCTATGGTGTATATCAGAGAGTGTAGATTCTAGACATGGTAATGGGTATAAGGGGCTATGATCTTCCCAAGTGTGATTGAGTCAGTGAATATACAACATGTGGCACATAGTCTACCGAGATGACAATGAGGATAAAGGGTTAAAACCTTCCCAGGTGAGAGTTAAATCGGTGAGTATGGAAACATTATTGATACCACTTTCTAATTTTACAAAAGTGATGTGATAATGTGAAAACAATAAAGAAGGATTAAGATTATGAATAGCAAATACACAAAAAAAATATAGGAGAAAACACACATCCCTACCCCCTTGTATATCCCTATCCACCTCCTCACAACAATCTAACACAGAGGAAGCAACAACGGAGAGCGTCCATCCCCCAGCAAGGAGCAAAAACATATGTAGAAAACTGTTCACCACTGAATTAGATGTAAAATGACCATATATGAAGAAAATTGAATATAATTTCTGAAACAGTTTGAAAGTCCATAAACAGCTGCCAATGAACTAGATGCATTACAGCAGAAAGAACTATATGAGACGCAAAATTAGATATAACGTCTAGTACATTTTGAAGGTGCGTAAATAACTGCCGTTATGAAGTGTGTCGTAAACATTTGACTTAATATGGTATAAAAGGAGGGTAACAACAAGAAGCATCAATTTGTTAAGACAAAAGTCTCACATTCTAAAAAAACAGTAAAACAAAATCCGAGCAGATCAATGAGGTCATATCATAGTGTCTGAAACAGTGGGCAAACAGCAAACAAAACAATTAGTTCAGAGCATAGTTGGTTATTGGTTACAACCATTTGTATGAAACAATATCTATGTATAGTCAGACAAAGCAATGTATTTGGTCAAGTAAGAAACCATGGAAGTAAGGTATACTTATCCAAACCATATACATAGTTGAGATTATGAGTAATGGTCAGGAATGCTGCGAACATTGAAGCTACCAAGAAGTCAATCATGATTTCCTTTTATTGGAGGTGGATCTCAAGAATTCCATTTCTTTTCGGAGATCTCGTCTAGAAAGTTTGACAGGTATTTGGGATCTTCAAAGGTAGGGAACTTGCCTTTTACCATGGTTTTGAATCTCGCTGGGCCTGCAAAGGAAAATTGGAGTTTCTTATCCTTTAGTCTATCCTATAAAGCCAGTATCCCTTCCTGATCTCAACAGTTGTTTTGGAGTAGTCTTATGAGATATCTGTTCCAAATAATATGTTTTTTCTTGTGCACGTAGGCCAGTATTTTCTCAGTATGCTGGAAATGTAGCGATTTACAAACTATTGGTCTTGATGTATTCCTAGTGGGTGGCCTGAATGTTGGGACTTTCTCTAATTCAAATTCTTTGGAGAACTTTAGACCAGTGACTTGTGGGAGCCAGTTCTCGACGACAGATATGCAAGGAAAACTTTGCTCATTGGACCCTGCAGATGTTTGCAAATTTTTTAACCACAGGTTTCAAGCATTGATGGTTTCATCTGCAACAAGACTAATCCTCCTCTCAGCGAAGTAACTGATTTCTTTTGGCGCAAAGAGTGCTAAGCTAGAGGTGCTACACACATTCACATGCTGTTATAAGTAAAAGATGCCCCGAAGTTTGTAACTGAGACTGATGAGTCTGTCTTGTCCTTCATACAACAGTATGTGACATGCACCATCCGAAAAGACACTGCTGACAAGGGTTTGAGACAACAAGTTCCTACGATTTCAAAATCATGGATGTGAAAAATACTGTAACCAAAAACATCATTCTTGTTGCATTCGCACTCCAGAATCAAGCGCTCCTTTTTCTAAGGGGGTATCCTGCTCCACATCTTTAGCCCTGGTGGGACAGGAGTCCCAGGGCACGACGCAGCTATTCCTCCCTTCAGCGCCATCATCAAAGGGGACTACAAGTCCCAGAGGCCAGTGCGACACCCGCAGCTGCCGTCAGTGAGGGGGAGGCGTTGCCATCGCGCTTAAAGCGCTGCCTCTCACCCCGCGGCGCGGGACATCATTCTTGTTGCATTCGCACTCCAGAATCAAGCGCTCCTTTTTCTAAGGGGGTATCCTGCTTCACATCTTTAGCCCTGGTGGGACAGGAGTCCCAGGGCACGACGCGGCTATTGCTCCCTTCAGTGCCATCACCAAAGGGGACTGCAAGTCCCAGAGGCCAGTGTGACACCCGCAGCTGCCGTCAGTGAGGGGGAGGCATTGCCATCGCGCTTAAAGCGCTGCCTCTCCCCCCGCGGCGCGGGACATCATTCTTGTTGCATTCGCACTCCAGAATCAAGCGCTCCTTTTTCTAAGGGGGTATCCTGAACCACATCTTTAGCCCTGGTGGGATAGGAGTCCCAGGGCACGACGCGGCTATTCCTCCCTTCAGCGCCATCATCAAAGGGGACTGCAAGTCCCAGAGGCCAGTGCGACACCCGCAGCTGCCGTCAGTGAGGGGGAGGCGTTGCCATCGTGCTTAAAGCGCTGCCTCTCCCCCCGTGGCGCGGGACGCGCGCGGGCCAAGGGTGGGCCCGTCCTAGCCCGTCATCGCCAGGAAGAGGCAGGGCAGAGCCAGACCCCTTTTAATCACATTTCTGGGACACTTTTTGTTTTTTTCTTCTTCTTCTCCACAAAAAACTTCTTGAAGACATTGTTTAAGGTACTGTGTTGTCTTTAGGTTGCGTAACCCATTTTTGTGACTGCTACTTACTTCTCTCTGGGCGTCCTAAAATTAACTATGTTTTAAACCTCCCTGTAAATCCCTTGTCTTCAGTAGTCAGTCTAACGTGTAGTGAAAGCTATCCTTGTTTCCCTCCTTGTTGGCACTAATAACTTATTTGTGAACTTGTTGTTGACCCAAAGTAACTCCCTTCAAGGTAGGAATGGGCAAAAGAAAAAATATGGAGAGTTCAGGGGGGGCTACCTGCCCTGCCAGCGGGGTGGCCAAGGGGAAAAAGGCTAGGAAAGCAGCAAAGAGTGCATCTGTTGCCAACAACTGTGTTATGAATAGAATTGACAATCTTATTACGGAATGTGAAGGGCTTCTAGGAGTTGAATTGCCAGTCCCTTCTGATCATGTTATTTCCGCACAGGATAAGGATTCTATCCCCCTGCGCCCTACTACTGTTCCCCTGATGTTCCAAAAATCTATTCGTAAGGGTGTAGGGAGCGGTCATGAAACTACAATATCGGGCCCAGAGTCACACACATTAACCAATACTCCATCCCCATTGCCCTCACTTCCTGCTCATGAAGCTGTGGGCTTTCTTGAGCCCTCAAATATTTGCACGAATCGATATGCAGCACTGGCCGGGGAGCTTGACTCCTGTGAGGAAGTGCAACCCCTACAGCCCACCCCCACCAACGAAAAGAGCTCATTTGAGATAGGCTTTACTTGTCCTATTTCAGCACAGTCCCTTATCCACATTGTTATTTCACTTAAGGAGGAGGTTGGGTCATTGAAGATGATGATCGAGGAACTCGTGGCCACCGTCAAAATCCTAGTTCATAATAGCACATTGCATACGCCAGCAGCTCCCCCATTATGCAACCCACAACAGGCACCCAAAATAGGAGATCCTACAAATAGAGGCCACTCACATGTTCCTGTAATTCCACCTCGACGAGCCACTATGACTTCAACTCTCAAGCAGACAGGCTCCTTTGATGTTCATCCTCCTAATACCCAGCAAAAGCAACTTTTTTCACAAGTTACGATAAATCATAATAGGTCTACCAATGCCTTAATAGATCCACTCATGGGCATCAATGCTCAAATCCAACAGAATAAACAATCCACCTGCCCTCCTACAAAGGTACAGACGGTCTTTTTGGTTAATGTCCCTAAAGTTGCCCCTGGCAGTAGAATGGAGAATGTTGAATCTTTGAAAAATAAATCCATACATTGGTTACGTCACGTCAGGGGTTGCCGTTCGCTGATTAGGGACGATATAATTAGGGCACGAAGATGCATGTCCAAAAATAATCCTACAGACTGCATCGAACTTACCTTGACCAGTCCTGACCTGGCAGAGAATCTTTTGGCGTTAGAGTATAGGTCCTGTCCCCCGGATTCTTCATCCATCCATATTAGGCGCTTCCCAACAATTACTGCAGCAAGGGCTTATGACAATGTGCTACCATTGCCCACATTCAGAGGGTCCTCACTTGAGGCGGTAGATTGACTATGTTTCGATTTACACCCACGGCAGGAATTAGAATCCACCCTAACCATCAGCATCCGTAGCCCCCCTAGAACTACCAAATCATGTATTGTCCCTGAACAATCTCAAACTAGGATAACAGCCAATAGAAACAGTAGTCAGCCCGAATGTAGTGCAAGGGATCATGGGGCCGCAGTAATTGGCAATACCTTTTCCACATCTCCTGCTTTACCCCCTTTGGTCGAACTAAACCCTTTGGGTAATGGAATTCCAACTTCCCAGTTAAAGATACTCTCCTGGAACGTAGCAGGGCTCCAAAATAAAATGTCCTTACCTGATTGGAACGATTTGATCGAGGAACATCACATCTGCATATTCCAAGAAACGTGGAGCCTAGTCCCACTATATAAGTCTGGTTATATTTGCTTTTTACTTCTGCCGTTCACACTGGGAGGGCGGCCCTCTGGAGGTCTTATTGTTTGGGCCAAAATCGACATGGGCTGTAAAATCACCGAGCATCAGTGTGCGAGCCCGGATATTATGTGGCTCTCGATCAAGGGTAGTAGAGGTGGTGAAACTCTTGAGCTGTTTAATGTTTATATAAGGGGGACTCTTGGGGGCAAAGCATCAAATATTGTCATGTTACTGGAAAAGGAATTATCCAACTGTCCTTCAGATTCATATATTATGATTGCTGGGGATTTTAACTGTACTTTCGAGCCTCTAAGTTCTGAAGATTTGTTGGGGTAGATGAATACGACGCCAAGTGGGGTGTCCCATTGTTAAATATACCCCTATCAAGAAGTGGTCCCAGGTAGCAATTCAGATCAGTGCACTCACTCTCGAAGTTGGATTAAGGGCTGTGAATGGTAGAACCCCCTCTGACGTTGCAGGGACCAACACATATAACAGAGTGTCTTGCCCCTCTCGTATTGACTATATCTTAGTCGACATCAGACTCTGGAGATCCATAATAGATATGGAAGTGGTTCCTTCTACTGATAGTGACCATAATACGTTAAGCATGATTATGGAATCGACCTGGGCTCCTTCTTTTCCCCTAATTCAGGGCTCAGGATCCCTCATGAGGACAAAAGTATTGGTCCCCTCAAACTGCAGTAGGTACCTTAAATGGCCAAGAGTTGTTGCACAAGAATCCCAAATGGCTGAGATCAGGCACACACTCAGTGAAAATACACTTAAACTGCGGGAGGCCTTGAGTGAAAAGGATGGCTTGTCTAGGGTCCCAGAATTATATGAAAGTATGACGATTCAGTTGAGGTCCTTTTTTATCATAGTGAACCATGCTGGTAAACCAGCCGCATGTCGCAAAAACTGCCGGACTTGGTTTAATGGGGACTGTAGACAGAAAAAAAAGGCTTTGATTTTAGCAATAAAAAGCAGAAATTGTCCCTTAATTAGGGAAACTAGAAAGGACTACAAAACTGCTATCATCCATGCAAAACTTGAGTGGGATGAGACACATTGGCAAAACCTAAAGGATGCAAGTGTGGCCAGGGATCCCAATCTTTTTTGGAATTTGGTTAGGCGGTCACGTAATAAAGATTCTGATTCAATTGCTAACCATATTGCAAATCAAGATTGGTTTAATCATTTTGGGAAACTTTACTCTGGGCCTAGCCCAACCCTCCAAGTTGGGCTAGTGGACCACCTAAGTAGTTGTCCCATTTCGGATGTCATCGATCTTTTTAAATCAGAAGAAGTAGAGGCGGCCATCAAGAAAATAGTTCCAGCCAAAGCCTCAGGCCCGGATGGTCTTCCGGAGATCTTTTTCTTGCAGACCCCCCCAATTGGGCAAATTATATCACGCTTTTAATTAATTCCATTGTAAAGGGTAGCGCAGTACCTGACTCATGGAAAGGTGCAGAGGTGGTACCTATTTTTAAAAAAGGTGCAAGGGACGATCCTGCCAACTACCGCCCAATCAGTTTGATTGATGCCATGCAGAAAGTAGTTGGCAGGGTGTTACTTCAGAGAATTCACCACTGGGTGGATGATAAGAATATCCTCTCCCAGTACCAAGCGGGATTCAGGGCCTGTACAGGGACAGTGGACCAAGCATTTAGATTGCTTTTAATCTACTGGAAGGTTGTTTTAATTGGCAAGGGCAGTCTTTATTTGGCCTTTATTGACCTGAAGACTGCCTTTGATTTAGTACCCCGTGAGCGGATGTGGCACCTATTAGATGATATGGGGATCCCTCCGATTGTTCTGAATCTGCTGATACGCCTTCACGAGGGCAATTTTGCCCAAGTGAGGTGGGGTGCTCAAGACCAGAAGACAGATAGGATCCCTGTAAATAGAGGAGTGCGCCAGGGTTGTGTAATGGCGCCCACCCTGTTCTCCTTATATATCAACGGGGTGGTTAGTTTTCTCCAAGAATTTCCATCTGATGCCCCTTCCCTGGCAGGAGACAGGGTTCCTACTCTGCTCTTCGCGGATGACACTCTCCTCATGTCCAAAACCCCGGCTGGGCTCCAAAAGCTCCTAGATAGATTTAATCTTTTCTCTGAGTCTAGGGGGTTGATTGTTAACACCTCCAAAACTAAGCTTATGGTGTTTAACCCCTACAGGCCATATAGAGGTAATTTTACATTAGATGGGACCCGTTTAGAGTGAGTTACAACGTTTGACTATCTAGGTATCCGGATTGTTGAGAAAATGCATTGGCGGCATCATATCGATAAAATGCTTTTGAGCCACAAACGTGTGGCAGGGACGTTAGCCAGAGAACATCGCTCCTCCCAGAGCAGACCTGTGGCTCCCGCCCTTACGATTTATGCAGCCAAGGCAGTTAGCTCAGCCCTATATGGTGCTGAATTATGGGGTTTTGACAATGTGGACGGAATTAGTAGATCTGAACATAAATTCTTAAGAGATCTAGTGATGCTTCCTAGCAAGGTACCACTTAAACCCCTGTTGAGCGACATGGGTAGGCGCTCTTTTAAAGACATAGCCAGGTTACGGCCCCTGTTATTCTGGGCACGCCTACGCCGGACCCCTGAGTTTGCTAGCTATGCCTCTGCGCTTACGGAATTGATGGCCCTAGATGCCAACCAAAGAATCAGTTGGCTCCTCAATCTTAAAAAATCACTCCTTGCGCTTGGTCTTAGGGAGTCGTGGAAACCCAAATCCCGCCTAGTAAGGCTGAGCTTAAAACGATATTAGGCATGGGTAGATGCCCAAGAGCTCAGCAATTCGAGCTTAGGAAGGCTCACAGAAGAATTCTATCTTCACAAGCAGCGCATATTTCTAGAACCTTACTTAGATTTTATCCGGACGCCACGCGACAGGGCTCTTTATATTCAGTTTAGGGTAGGCACACTCCCGGTACGAGAGCTAACTACAAAGTGGAGCGTCCCACATCAGACAACAGCGGACTGCCCCTGCTGTAAGGCGCCTTCTGAAAGCTTGGCTCACTTTATGTTTGCCTGCCCTGCCTATAAGAGGGCTAGAACAAGATGGCTAAAACCAATTTGTAGCCTATTGGGCACCTATGAACATAGTGTTGCTTTGCACATTCTGAAATCGGACGCAAGGACCCTCTTTGCCTGTGGCGTGGCCAAGTATCTTGGTCGCGCTTGGATAGTAAGGTTTAAATCTCTACGTCTGACACTTTAAATGAATTATTATGTTTTTATGTTTTTATTCTCTGGTCAATTGGCCTGTTTACTTCTATGCACTGTCACTTTATACATCACTTTGCACACAAGCTGGATTTTAATTAATTTTATCATTGTACAAAGATTATATTTGAAACAATTTGCCCTTATTATCTTCTGGAAATTTGAATGTACTGTTTTTATGGATTGTATACTTTTCCATGATCATGGTTTGTCTGATAACTTATATTTTTATTGATGATTGCATGAATGTCATTGCTTTTAAGATACTTGTTATCGAATAAAGCTATCTTTGACTTGACTTGACTTGTAACCAAAAATACAGATGGAAAGGAAAATTTTCCACAAGATATAATTTTGGATTCCCACAACCTGTCATCTCAGAAGGAAGAGTGAACAGCTTTTTGTTTGCAGTGAGACACACCTTGACATGGAAATCACCCAAAAATACATGCAACCTGAGAAGAACAGAGGCTTCCAAGTACATCAATGACTATAACCCTGTGATTCTGAAGATGTGGGATCCAAATATCGATCTACAATTTGTTGCAGACAGCTCCATCGCTGTTGCTTGGTACGTCATTTCATACATTACTAAATCAGAGAAGACATAAATTAAAGAGATATGGGAGGAGGGTTCTGCTGAGATTAGTCTTACAAAAATATTGTACAGTTTCAGTTAGAAAATGCTTTCCCACAGATAAATCGGATCCTGTGAATGCTTTGACAGGTTGAGCTCGGCTAGTTTGATATTCAAGTCAAGAGAAATTGTGTGGGTAAGCTTAGGCTTTGCAAATAGTTGAAATATTCAAGTTTTTCCAGAAATACGGTACCTTGCACAATATGATCCTGAGAGTACAGACATTCTGAAAACTAACATGCTGGATGCATACTACCCAAAAAGGAGTCCTCATCTTCAAAACATGTGTCTCTATGAAGTACTTCAGCACTACACATATAGAAATAATGCAACTGAAAACATAGTAGAAAGGACCTAAGGATGACTTGGATATGACAGTTTGGTAAGACACAATAAAGGGAATTTAATAAACCATTGAAAGCTTAGCTTGACACTTTTGCAGTTGTTCAAGCCATGGCATGCTGAATCCGAATGACTTGAAGACTATGACTCTTATGAAGACTCTTTTAACGCTGTAAAAGACAGTATTGAGTGATCAGTCTTTCCAACCTACTTACAAATGTTGAAAGATGAGATTGAACAGGAAGAAACCATTGTTGCTAAACTAGCCAGGGAGAATTCAGAAAGCAGCCAAAGTTCTGCACCAGCAAGTCAAGATCTTCTTGGAGAACTAATAATTCAAAATGAAGCACCTATAGCTATGAATGAGGTAAAGAATGCAATGCAAGAAGCCAGACAATTTGGATTTCGAACAGTTAGTAGAACAACTGAACTATGAATAATAAGAAATTTACAATGGAGTTGAAGATAAAATAAAGCATGGATTACTCCACGAGAGGAAACAATGTGAATGTTTTTTCTATAAGCCAATATTACTATACATCAGAGGACAAGCTGGCACTGACAAAAGCTTTCTAATTAAACTTCTCACCAGCTATCTACAGAAGACTACAGATTCAATATTGTCACATGTAGTAACAGCACCAACAGGATTAGCTGCACATGGTATTAAAGTAATTACTCTAAATTGACTACTAATGCTACCTGGTGAGCATGACTAAACTGGAATATCAGAAATTATCTGGTGATGCTTGCCATGAGGTTTCAAGAGTTTTAAAAAAAACTGAGGAGCATATTCACAAGGAGCTATCGCCGAATTAACGGCACTTTATCGCAGCCAAAGTCGTGATAAATTTACCCCCCCATTCACAAGCCAGTGTAAACAGCCCACAGCAGCAGTTTACCCGCGATAGCAGCCGCAAAAAACATCGCCACAGAGGATCCCAGCAAATATCGCTAATGAGATGCAGAGTAGGCGTTCCCGTGACAAAAGCCGAGACAACAGCACACCTCAACATTCACAACGACCAGCCACATCTGCGATAAAAACACAAAACAGGCGATAAGGCACGTTAGCACCAGGAAATCTACACCTGCTCTGACCTGGTGTAAAGTCGGACGGCAGCCAGCACCACAAAAGGGAGCACAGCCCAGGGCCACATCCGAAGGGCAACAGATGCCATGGAGCCACCCATCATGCGGCCCGGACACCCAAGAGGGCCGCAACACCCACCTCCACCACCCCAGGACCCCAACCCACACCCGGAACACCCCCCCCCCGGACCACCACAGACGCAGCGCAGACAAAGACAGCGGAACCCCAGGAAACGTACCAGCCGCACAGACCCAACATCTGACAATGTCACCGTCCACTACAGGCTGAAAGGGACAACCATCCTACGCATCCTGACCATCATCGCCTAAAAGGCCTACGGCAACAACACAGCGGACAACCAACATCCCACCCCACACAAAGCTGATGGCGTGGCTGCACCTGTTGGCCCCTGGGACCCCCCATCCAACACCCGCCAGAGTCGGAGGAGTCTAACAGCCAGCCACATCCAAGTCCCCCACACCTGTCCTGGACATCACCATCACCCTGGTACCCCAGTCCCCATACGTACAACACAATGCGCAGGATCCGCTGGAGACCAAGCAAGGACCATACGCCATAGCAGGATGCACGCACGTGGCGGGGGCAATACACAGCACACATGTACTACCTGTGCCCCCTGGTGACACAGCACCCAATCACCACAACAGGAAGCACACGTCTCACACCAATGTGCAGGCAACAACAGAACACCGTGGAACACCCAACAATGTTGCCTTCAAATACACAGCCAGTGTGCATGATACCTTCATCCTCCGACAGCCCATCATCTACCAGCGTCCCCAGGATGGCAACAAGGGAAATGCACAGCCCCTTGGCAACATACAAATGAACACCCCACACACCTCAACTCCACAACCATGCAACTCACAACGCTGGCAATGCACACGTCACAAAATCACATACAACAGGCACAACAATATGCCCACCCACCAGACACGACAGAACAACTTACAATGTCCACATGGGCAAGCCCTGAACATGAGCCAGCAACGGCATGGCACCTCAGCCGCATAATAGCCGAATGTGGGGAGAGGTGGCAACCAGGCATGTGTGAAGGATGCAGTAGAACCATGATTGGGAAAGTACACAATGCCAAGAGTGCCGGAGATGTGCTGGACACCTCGCAGTATGCAGAACACACCCCTAACCATGGCAACATACACCGCTTGCGTATGGAGTGTAGTGACCACCATGTCACCTCAGCCAGTGGGGGACCTCGCGGAAATGTTGCGAGTTACGCCCCCCCTAAGTGTCAGCGGAGTGGGATGGCCCGGCGTACGCAGAGCCAACGTGGGTGTGTGACTGATATGTGCGTGGTTCTGTACTGGGTATGTGCATCTGCATGTGTCTCTATGGCAGTGTGGGTCTCCTTTGTGGGGTGTAGGTGGTCCCTGAAGGGTATTGGACACCCACGTATGTGTTCTAGTTCACATTCCATGGGTTGGGCAACACCCGCACCTGTTGGGCCACCTCCTTTTGGCGTTCTGCCACCTGGCATTGGAGTGCCATGTGTGGGTGGGTGAAGTGTTGTGAGGCAGCCGTGATTGCGGGTGCTTCATGCTGTGTGGTCTGTTGCAGGGTCTGGGTTCTCCTCTGAGTAGCTTGTCTGCCCTGGTCCTGGTGGTGGGTTATGTGGGATGTCCATGGGCTGTTGTAGGGCGTCGGTGTCGGGGGTGTGGTGTTCGTCTCGGGCATCACTGATGGGTTGTCTGTTCTGACCATCTGGAGGTGTTGTTTGTCCCTCTGCATTGTGAAGGGGAGGTGCATGTTGGCATTGTGTTGGCGCCTTGGTCTTGTCGACATGCAGACTGTGTGACAATGTACATTGTGACTGTTTGGGCGGTGGTGGCTGTTTGAGTTGGGACAGTGTACTTTGGCCTACATGGCTGATGTGGGGTTGTAGGTGTAGATGTGCATCTCACAGTTCCCTGCTCTGTCCAATGTGATTGTTCTGTTTCTGCACCTGGGTGGACCCAGTTGTGTCCCCTGTTCTGCAGTGTGGGTGTTGCACTTTATGCCACATTGTCATGATATGTGCTGTGATTGCTATGTGTGTGTGCTTCAGTGTGCCAGGGGGATGGGGGACATGTCCCTGGGTAATTGTGGGTGTGCAGTGTGTTACACCTCATTGTGCATGTGTGGCATTGTGCCCATCACCCCCAGTCCCTGTTGGATCCTCACCCTGTTGTTGTTGTGTCAGGTCCTGTCGAGCTGTGTCCGTACTCCCTACTCCTTGCACCCTCACCACACTGATGACTGTGGCCTGGGTTTCCTCCTGCTCCTCCTGTGGCACTGGACTACCACCTCCTGTCGCCGTTGCTGCCTTCCTGTTGGCAGCGGGTTTGTACCTGGTTTAGGTTGTCACGTCCTGCCTGCGCCTCTTGGCCTCCTAGATTGGCCTCCTGGGCACTCCGACTGCATTCCAGGTGGTCTGCTTGTGGGTCAGTTGCTGGTAGTGTTCTGTCACCTCCGTGGCCTTGGTCTTGTTTTCCTGCGGTCTGCACCCCATCTGCCTCTCCCTTTTCTCCTTGGCCTTCCCTGACCCCGTTGTTCCTTGCTGGTGGTCTGTGGGGGTTGTGTGGTTCGCGTTGCCCACTGCGCTGGGTCAGGGTGCATCCATGTTGCTACGTGCTTTGGCTTGTTTCTGGTGTGTTGTGTCTGTGGTTTTTATGGTGCAATTTCCCGCCAGACGCGTGGGATTTGCAGGCCTGAGGCTGCTTTTCGCTACTTTTTTTACCGCGATTGGCCTCATCGCATGATTTCCCGCGTTCGCGTTTCGCAATTTTTCGGCGTGGCGTTGATTTTCACGCTGACATTTGACGCATTATCTGGTGACTATCGCATGGTACCGCCTTGTTGTGAATTCCACGTTGACACGGGGTTATTTTCCCGTGATAGGCTGCGTTATTGAAAGTTGTGTTACGCTACTCTTGCGGTAGGTATCACATGTTCTTGTGAATATACCCCCGAAGCTTCTAATTATTGACGAAGTGAGCATGGTATCGAACACAATGCTTGCCTTCATACCCTTAAGAATGCAGCAGATTTTAAGAACAAACTATGATGTGCTCTTTGGGGAAAGCATTTAATTATGTTTGGTGACTTACTGCAACTTATCCCTGCAAAAGGACAACCTTTTTAAAACACACCTGCATGATGAAACAAGAAATTCTCCGGGAAGTATTGGCAACATGTATATTTGGTCACATTTTGAATACAAAGAATTAGCTAAAAATATTGCCAAGCATCTGATGTGGAATATGGAGATATTCTGAAGGACATTAGAGTGGAAGTGCTGACAAAAGAGGGGAAAGGTGCTTTGGATAGCCGCCTTATCAACAGTCTGTTACCATCTGTTGGACTTGGCCCTGTTTGCAGGATTATCTCCAAACATTTTGCTTCTTCCTCCTATTTTTTACTGACCTCTTTATGTTGGCTTTATGACTCTGGGCACTGGAGAGCTGTGAGGAGGAGAACTGACCCTTTGCTGTGTGCTGTGTGGGGTTTGCCTGCAGCTGCTGTTTCTGCCAAGGAAAGGACAAAGACTGGAACTTTGCTGAGAACCTGCTTGAAGAAGAATCTCCAAGGGCTTGTGTGTGATGGCCTCCTGTTCTGAAGTCTCAGGGACACAAAGACTTCACCCCCAGCTCCCCTGAACTCTACTGCTGAGAGTTCTGACCTGGCAGGAGGTGCCTGTTCCAGTTTTGGGCCTCTAGAGGTTGTTGCTGCTGTTGGGAGCTGGAAGAAACTAAGAAAATTGACGCATCGCCCTTTTTGCAGCTGTTATTCTGATGCAGCACCGCTATGCAGGAAGAATCTCCATGCATCCCTGCCATGCTGCTGCAGATACAACGCAGCGCCTGCCCGCAACTGCAAGAACCGACGCATCGTGGGATCGAGGCTGAAGAATCCTACACATCGCTGCTTGCCGCCACTGCATCGATCACCAACGCATACCGGATTTCCACGCATTGCACCTGTGAGGTAAGTTTTCCCTACGCATCACCCGCAGACCAGAACCTTCTTGGAATCGACGCATCACTTCCCCCTACAGTTCAGATTTGACTCATCACTTTTCCTGTGTGCAGCAGAATTGTCACATCGCCTCCCCACTGACTCAGGAACTGACATATCCCTTTGTTTTTCGACACTTCCCTTTTGTGCGGCTGTCTGGCCGTGTTAATTTTGAGGCATCTACAGGTACTTCCTGTAAACTCACACATCCATAGTTACCTAGGGACCAAGTTGCTTGAAACCTTTTAAAAGTCATATTCTTATTACATGTATGTTGGATTTTTGTCATTTTGGTCTTGTGTTGGTTTAGATAAAGATACCTTATTTTTCTAAACTGGTGTGGTGTCCATTTGTCGTGTTATCACTGTATTACTGTGTGTTTTGAGTACAAATACTTACACATTGCCTTTGGCATAAGCCTGTCTGCTCGTGCCCAGCTACCAAGGGGTTGAACAGGGATTATCAAGAGTGTGTATCCCCCACACCCTGACTAGAAGCAAGGGTCCCTACTTGGACAAAGGTATCTACCTCTGCCAACTAGAGACCCCCATTTCTAACACCATCTAATATTACAGCAGCAGAACTAATGTACAATTTCATTAAAGAACAGAAATATATAGTTTGTTTAATGCCAATGTAAAAGCCTGATTCAATCAAAAACAAAAAACAATCAGACCATGTACATAGATAAAGGTTAATTAACGTGACACGGAGACAGTTGACTGCCATATTGTTCAGCCAAGTGCCAAAAGTAAGAAGCTGGCTGCAATATTTTATTCTCGAAAACCTCAAAGGGCGTAACTATGAGTTATAATAAGTATTCATTCAGATATTGAGTACACGATTATTTATCTTCAGTGATAGCAAACACGTCATGACGTATACATGACGTGTTTGCTATCACTGAAGATAAATAATCGTGTACTCAATATCTGAATGAATACTTATTATAACACATAGTTACGCCCTTTTGAGGTTTTCGAGAATAAAATATTGCAGCCAGCTTCTTACTTTGGCACTTGGCTGAACAATATGGCAGTCAACTGTCTCCGTGTCACGTTAATTAACCTTTATCTATGTACATGGTCTGATGGTTTTTTGTTTTTGATTGAATTAGGCTTTTACATTGGCATTAAACAAACTATATATTTCTGTTCTTTAATGAAATTGTACATTAGTTCTGCTGCTGTAATATTAGATGGTGTTAGAAATGGGGGTCTCTAGTTGGCAGAGGTAGATACCTTTGTCCAAGTAGGGAAACCCTTGCTTCTAGTCAGGGTGTGGGGGATACACACTCTTGATAATCCCTGCTCAACCCCTTGGTAGCTGGGCACAAGCAGACAGGCTTATGCCAAAGGCAATGTGTAAGTATTTGTACTCAAAACACACAGTAATACAGTGATAACACGACAAATGGACACCACACCAGTTTAGAAAAATAAGGTATCTTTATCTAAACCAACACAAGACCAAAATGACAAAAATCCAACATACATGTAATAAGAATATGACTTTTAAAAGGTTTCAAGCAACTTGGTCCCTAGGTAACTATGGATGTGTGAGTTTACAGGAAGTACCTGTAGATGCCTCAAAATTAACACGGCCAGACAGCCGCACAAAAGGGAAGTGTCGAAAAACAAAGGGATATGTCATATATCATCCAATCAGGGATAATCAACAAATGTATGATAAGCAAATACATAGCGGGGACCCTTGTGTCTTTTATTTTGTGACAGTTGGGTGTTTCAAAGATTGAGAAACATATTAACAAATACCAGGTGTCCTATATAAAAATAGTATGTTTTTGCGGAGCTAGCGAGTTGTGACAATCATGAGTGCTGTTGGGTTGAGCAAGCCTGGCCTCATTGCATTGTAAGGTGGTTGATATTAACAAACTCAATGGGTTATCAGAGTTCACAATTTTCATTTTTTTTCATTTTTTATTTTTTATTTTTTGTACATGGTGTAGGCCTCGAGTGAGTTGCATAGGCCTTGTTCCTCCTTGAGTATCACAAACTTAGCAAAACAAGATGGATCCCATACATGATAGAAAAATATACGTCCACATCCTTTGATACTCAATCACTCTCTGTGCTAGTCCTTTCATCTGGATAATTTCCTCCACATCTCCTAACCCGTTGCTTACATCTCCCATATGCCTATTTCCCCATCCTTCAGGGATGCTTGGATGTGGAGATGGTGTTGTATTGTTGCAGCAACCGGTGTGGAGTATACTTGCACAGGTAGGACATACCTGAGCGAGCACACACAATGTTATTAATGCAGCTACTCCTATTATTAATGCTTCCAATAGCCAAGTACCCCAATTGCTAAACCAGGCTAGTATTGTTTCCTATATGTCCATACTGGTATGAATTCCTTCAGCCTTCTTCTAAATCTTTCGGATCTTCCCAATGGCCTTGTTAATATTGCCGCTATTATCGGGGATATTCGAACAGCATGTGTGGTGTATTACCTGGCATACCCCACCTTCCATGGCCAGGAAGATATCTAATGCAATATGATTTTGAATCACTACCGCCCTTTTTGCAGTAAGTTCTACCAATATGTTCCCTAGGGCTGCTGCAGTGGAATCTGCCAATATCTTAATCAGTCCCACTAATTGGCCTACCCTATATTAGGAGTACACTTTCCTTAGAGGTGGTGACAAAACACTTAAACCTGTGACGGTCCAATCTATCCAGCTGGCTGTTCTCTTGTTACGTGCCCTTAGACTTGCTGGGTGACCTCTTAGGGACATATTGGTAACACACATCATTCGAGGTATTACCAATGAAGGATGACATCTACCATACCAACCATCAGGTAGCCGAAAATAGGCTGATTTTCTGCAAACGGAAAATAATCCCATAGGTGCTACCAATCCTAGTGATAAGTGTAAAGAACCATTCTTTTAAATCAGTCAAAATTGGCATAGCGCTGGCACTTTCTAAAACCTACAAATATGCTAGGTTTCCCTCCTGGATAAATCTAGGCAATGTAGTGGTGCCTCCATGGTGATAATTTTCAGCAATAGACAGGGCTTTTTCTCCTTGTCTGTATCATCTGAGCCATCATCCTTTTTGTACTGTATACACCATGGCACAGTCAATAGGTTGTGAATCTAAAGGTGTGGTATCCCTATTCCTTCTGCCTTATTATCCCAAGGGGAGTACCAAGCTTCTTGATCTTTTCCCTTACCCATACCTAGCTGTTTGGTTTCCATAAAATGGTCTATTAATGACTGATCTCCTTGTTTCGCTCTCATGTTTGTGCATGGTAGCCCACTCTGCATTTGACCTGTATTTGAGTTTGGGGACATATGCTGTGTGTGTAAAAACTCCCTCAGCACATGGCACCCCACATAGGTTCCCACTGGCAAGTTGTATAGCTCGTTACCTCTTGTGAATGTGTTGGCAGGTGCGTGCAGACATAAGATTCTGACACAATAGCTATTTCTGCACACATTTTGTACCATTTGAACAAATGTATTTTCCATGTATGCTTCCATATATTCTTTCCATACAGTTCTATTCTAGTTTTCTAGCTCATTCACCCCTCCTGTATCATTGGCCATTGTGAAGTTCGAAGGTAATTCTTGGTACAGAATTTTGGTATTGTTTATGACTGTCTCTGGTCCATCCAGGAAAGGTATGTGCAAGTGATCGGAAAATAGTACTACCAATGTTTTGATAATGATGCCAGGAATGGTGGTGCATGCTGCAACGAGCATCCAAGACAACCTCGGGCCTGGTTCTTTCCTCCCATGCAGCATTGTTCAAAACGTTGGTATGTGTGGTTTGTAGGCAAGAAACAAAGGATCCAGAAATGAAAAATCTCAGGTGGTGTCAAAAGTAGCGAACGTATTCGAGGGTACCTTGTTATTTGGCTGGAGAGGTTACCAGCACTTCAGAGCCACTTCGGTACTTCTAGAAAGCCGAAAGTAGTACAATGTTCTTCCAGCGTGCTGAGGGAAGAGTGGGTCACTATAGTACAACGATGGGGCCCGTGTGCACTCATAGCCTCAAGATGCGTGCAGAATGAGCAGGCCCACAGTGACCAGCGAAGTGTCTTGGTAGTCAGTTCAAGTTGATCCCAGCAGTGACAGGGCCTGCTTGCACCTTTTGCTTTCTAATGATGTGCAGCACGAGCAGTCCTTCAGGAAGAAGGTTATGTTATGTTAGGGATTTGTAGCGCGCACAGCTACTCAATAGAGTGTCCCGGCGCGAGCCCAAGAGTCAAAGGGAACAAAGCATAGAAGGACTAAAAACAGGCTAGTTGAACAAGAAAGTTTTGAGCTTTTTTCTAAACTGAGAAGGATTCTTAAGATTACGCAGATCCAGAGGCATGGAATTCCAGTAAGTTACTGCTAGGTAGGACAAGGAGCTGCCACCCTTACGTTTTAAACGAAACCTGGGAACAGATGCTAGAAGCATATTCGAGGAACGAAGGCACCTGCCGGGGGTGTAGAACTGAAAAAGTTTCCTGAGATAGGCAGGGCGATACTCGTAAAGTGCAGCATGAGCAATGGTCACAGCTTTGAAGGTTATCCTAGCTTTAACTGGCAGCCAGTGTAAGTTACGCAAATGTTGCCTAACACTGGAGCGCTTAGGAAGATCCAGTAGAAGGCAAGCGGCAGCATTCTGAACAACCTGTAATTTGTCCAAAAGGTAACACGGCAGCCCGACGTAAAGTGCATTCGCATAATCTATGCGAGAGGTAACCCGAGCACGGATAACCGTTTCTTTAGCAGAGAGAGGCAATAACGGCAAGAATCTGCGGAGGAGTTTTAAAATACCAAAGCAGGTGCCAGTGAGTTTGCCAATCTGGTTACCGAAACTGAGTTTCTCATCAAACCAGATGCCAAGATTTTTCACAGGATGGCCAGAAGGAGAAGGACAGGGGGATTCAGTCGGCCAGAAATGATGCCAGAACAATGGGGGAAACTCCCCAATGAAAAGAATCTCGGTTTTGTCTGTGTTACATTTTAACTGAGCCGACGCAAGCCAGCTAAATACCGCAGACAGGCAAACCTTGACATGAGATGTGGCGGCCTCGTGTTTCTTCCAGGTAAACAATAGTTGCGTATCATTGGTGTAGGCAACCACTTTGGCACCCAGGTCCTCAGCCAGCTGAATAAGAGGGGTCATATGGAGATTAAATAGCAGAGGACTAAGAATAGACCCCTGAGGAACCCCTGTCAGCAGAGCTTGAGGTGTAGACACAAAAGGGGGGATCCAAACTTGTTGAGTTCTGTTTTCCAAGAAGGATTTTAACCACTCCCAAGCTGTACCGATGATGCCCAACTTCTGTAGACGGGCAAGGAGAAGTGAATGGGACACAGTATCAAAAGCGGCCGAGAGGTCCAGCAGGACCAAGACGGCCCTGCCCCCAGCATCCAAAGTCTCACGGATAGCCTCCGCTACTTCCACAAGGGCAGACTCAGTGCTGTATGTGGCCCTGAAACCCGATTGGGCAGGGTGGAGAAGGCCTTGCTGTTCAATGAAGGATGTGAGCTGCTTGTTGACCATTTTTTCACAAACTTTAGAAATAGCAGGATGCAGTGAAAGGGGGCGATAACTGGAAGGAAGATGGGGATCCAGAGTAGGTTTTTTTATGAGAGGGACAAGCAGCGCCTGTTTCCAGTCAGTAGGAACGAGAGCAAGTGAAAGTGAGGTATTAATCAACTGATTCAAAAATGGATTGACAACACCAGCAGCTTTAGCCATAAGTTTCGCAGGGCAAGGATCATGAGGGAGCCCGATTTGAGGCATGATAAGGCAGCCAGGGAGTCCGGCAGAGATACAAATTCAAAAGCAGAAAAGGTAACACAGGTAGTGGAGCCAGATAGATAATTAGGGGACAGTTGAGAAGGCTGGCTATCAGAGTTTTGAAAATGAGATTGCAATGCCCTGACCTTATTGATAAAAAAATTAGAAAGTTCTTCACACCATTTGAGAGAAGGGGTATGGGCCGCGTTCATTGCATTGGGAGAAATGAAACTTTTTACAATGCTAAACAACTCTTTAACATTATTACTAGACTGGGCAATACGGTCAGTGTAATAGGTCCGCTTGGCCAATCTAATGGCCACATAGTAAGCCTTTTGGGCCATTTTCAATTTGGTCTTGGCCTCAGAGCCATAGTCTTGTCTCCATTTTCTTTCCAGCCTTTTACAATGCTGCTTCAGAATTTTGAGCTGGGGCGAGAACCATGGTTTAGGCAGTGGGCCATTATGGTGTCTGGGGTTGACTTGTGGAGTGAGATCGATTACCACCTTCTCAATCGAACTATTAAAATGGGCAAGCGCAAGAACAAGATCAGTGGGGAGCGACGGCGGACATTCTGCTAAAGCTAGACAGAATGCAGCAGGCTCTATTTTAGGGGGTACCCTTCCCCGGTCATTAAAGCGAGGTCTGAGAGAAGGATGACCTTTAAAAATCTGCCAGGAAAAAGGAATCAAATAATGGTCAGACCAAGTGACTGGTAGAGGGGGAGACAGTATCAGGGGCAAACTAGAACAAATTACATCAAGCGTGTGACCACCGCAGTGAGTCGGGGCAGACACATATTGTTGGAGTGAAGACGATTGTATCACAGCTAGAAAGTCATGTGTGTCACTCCCATTGATGTTATCGATGTGGATGTTACAGTCACCAAGAAGAAGAAAGTGCGAATATCGCAAGGCCCTGGGCATGGTCCAGTCGGCAAGCAGTTTGGGAAAGGGACCAGCAGGTCCAGGGGGCGATATAGCAGTATCCCACCCAAGCAGTAGTGAGGGGAAATTTTAATGCAAAAGTCGAGGGCTTCAATGTCAGAGGAATCAGTCAATTCACTGGATTGACATTCCCACTCTTCCCTCACAATCAGGGCAACACCCCCGCCCTGCCCCACTTTGCGGTCGGCTCTAAATATCTTAAACCCATTAGGGATAGCCATCTCCACAACAGGATTGGAGAAAGGGCTAAACCAGGTTTCGGTAACAAAGAGCAGGTCCAAAGACTCATCGATAAGCAGATCAAAAATATCCTGATAATGCTTAGGAATGGAATGGGCATTAATAAGCACGGCCTTAATATCACATAGCCCAATCCTACCCTCCGACTCACCCAAAGAGGCAGGGGGGAGCCGAGGGAATTCAAGTCCACACTTATCACAGATGTACTTATTGTCCACCGCAGCATCCCATCTCCTGCATTCCCCACAACTATTAAGGTTAAGGGATAGCAGCTCAGGACCATCGTACCTCAAAGTTTCAACACTGGTATCATCCCGTACACTGGCATAGTAACTGGTGCCTGGCGCTTCCGGGACGCTGACGGGCGCAGACGGGCTTGCCTTAGGAGCGCCTTTGGCGCGGCGCGCACGCGCAGTGCGCATTTTTTAAACCCCCACCCTCAAGAAGCACTAGAGGACGCACAGAGCAAAATGGCGTCTCTAGTCTGGCACAACCAGGAAGTGGGAGCCCCAAGGGAGAAATGAGGTCGAGCGGCGCGTAGAGCCGCCGAAGGTACCAAATTAAATTTGTTAAAAACACAAGTTTTCAAATTTAAAAAAACATAAATGGTAAATGGTGGTGCCTTTTCTCTTGGCACTTTCAATAGAGTGAAGAATGTAACAATGTCCTGCTGGCGCTGCTGTAGGTGGTGAGGCCAGGGTCCAGGTCTCCTGTTGTTGTTTCAATGCCTTCGTGGTGTGGGACCTGTGGATGCAGAAAGTCAGCCCCTCACACTTGACAGCTGTGGCCGTTGTCAGGAGGACCTGCTATGGCCCTTTCCACTGAGGCTTATGGCAATGTCATCTGGTGTAGGGCTTCACTCAGACACAGTCACCGGGTTGCAGTCCATGGGCTGGGGGTGTATCAACTTCAGGAAGTACCTGCAGCACCTAACGATGAAAAGAACACAGTGTCTCTGTTAGTTTTCTACAGTACTGCAAAAACCAAATCATCCGATACTGACAGAGGAACAACAGACATGTGCCCTGGAATGTGCATTGGACTCCATTTTTTGACTGTCCGGCGTGCTCATCATGGAAAGCAGGGCTAATGGCAGTGTATTAATCCAAGACAGTTCAGTGGATGCACAGATCTTTCCTATTTTGTTTTTCAACACACCATTCTGCCATTCTGGAGCCCCCGCTGCTGGTGGGAGATATGCACAATGCAATTTCTGTGTGGCCCCTAGCCACCTGCATATTCCCCTGATAACATGGGAGAATAGTGCTGGTCCATTGTCAGAATTCAAGAGCATACGAACCCCAAAACATGGGATAAGTTCCTTCAAGAGGCACTTAGCAACAGTTTGTGCATCACAGTTCTTTGCTGTGTAGGCCTCTATCCACTTACTGAACATAAACACTAAAACCAACACGCACTTGTAGACAGGAGGCATGTCTATAAAGTCCATCTGTAAGCTCTCTAATGGTTCTTGAGGAGGTGTGAAGTGGCCAGGAGCTGTCTGTGTATCCTTCCCTTCATTATATTGTGCACAAACAGAACATTGTCTACATAAAAGTTCAGCCTGCTGGCGGAATTTGGTGCTGTACCAACACTGAGAGAACAAGTGTATCATTCCATCCCATCCCACATGTGATGGATCATGAAAGAGGTGGGCCATAGAAGAGAGCATCACCATTGGCAAGCATATTTTATAGTTAGGATCTGTCCATATCACCTCATCTGTCTGCACATATCCTCCCTGTTTCCATTCCTCCTGCTCCTCAACCCCTGCCTGTGTTTGAATGTACTTAAAATCAAAATACATAGAATCATCCTTTGTGTGTGACACTTGTGTGGTGGAAGCCATTTGAACCATTGCATGTTCACATCCTGTAAGTGCTATTCTCTTAGCTTCCCCGCCTATGAATGCATTTCCCCTTGAAACATAGGGGC